>CM051689.1:2354576-2524576 GCA_028022725.1 Lycodopsis pacificus | reverse complement strand
CTGGAGTGTAAGAACTGCGGACTGGACAGATGGTTTTCATCCACACTTGGAGGACCTGAAGGGAGAAACAGAGCGTGGCGTCCTCCCCCGTCCTCCCCGTCCTCTGTTAGATTCTCCTCACTTGTTTCTTTTTCTGATTTCTGCTGCTCTCATTTATTCCTGTTGTTCTTCAGCTTCCTTCTCACGTGACTAATAGAATCCTTTCCTTCTCATTCTATTCATCCCCGTTTTTCTCTTCCAACACTGTCCCTTCACCTCCATTCCATTCATATTTTCATCTCTTTTTTGTCCTTTTGCTATTTTCACTTCCTTTATTTTGAAGGTTTCTTTACTTCCCTTCTCCTTTGTCTTCTTTGTCTCTTTTCGTATTCTTATTTTATTATCTCTCCACCTTCTCCTTTGTCTCTACTATCATTCTTTTTCATAATGTCTTCTTTATTCGTCTGCTGTTCAGTCTTTTCCTGGAGAGGTCTCCTAAAAATGACATCCCCAGAAAATATGTTTATCTCAAAACATAATTCAGAGAGCAGTC
Source organism: Lycodopsis pacificus (assembly GCA_028022725.1). Classification (NCBI taxonomy): domain Eukaryota; kingdom Metazoa; phylum Chordata; class Actinopteri; order Perciformes; family Zoarcidae; genus Lycodopsis; species Lycodopsis pacificus. The sequence continues at coordinate 2,524,044 of CM051689.1, read as the reverse complement.
TAGTTAGTCCTAAAATATCTATTTTAATATTAACATTTTTGGTATGACGATGCACACATAAGAGACTTTGAATGTGAAAATAATGTGAATAAATCAAGTTATTTTGGAGTTTGTGGCTGAAACAAACTTTGCAGCTCAGTGTTTATTCTTTCTCCTCTCAGTCACACTCAAACTTTTATGACACTGGAAAGAGAAGAATGAAATACTTGGGGAATATTTTCCATTCCTCTGTTATTTCCACATTTCACACTTTCAAATAAGAATGAAATTCTGTCTCTGACTCATGCAGCATTTCAGTCTCCAGGCAGACGCGTCGCAGCGTCTCCGGCTCTACATCTCAAAGAAGATGTGCTTCTGAATTTAGATCTGTTCTCCGTTCATTAGACGGAGACATCCCGCCCTCTTCTGCTCTACTTCATTTCCTCTCCCCACCTCCTCCACGTGCATCTCTCCTCCTCTCTTCCTCCTCTTTCCTTTTGCAACGTGAATCCTGGAGAGAAACAGGATGTTTCCGTGATGAAAAACAGACAGCAAAGTGTCGAAGAGACAGACACGGATGAAGAAATGAGAACGATGAAAGATAAAGAAAGGAAGTGACAGACAGAGCGATGGAGGCTTTGTTGATATTCTTTGTACTTTTCATCGAGACGCATTCTCACGTCAACAACATACACACTTTGTGTTTCACATGAAAATGAAGCGAGGTGTTTGCAGTCAAAGCAGACGACGCTCTCCTCGCTCTGCAACGTATACCAAGCGCACCCTTTTCGATGTTGGGCCGTGCACTTAATGCTGACAGTGCTGCTGCTGCTGCTGCTGTCACATGCTGCCATTTTAAAACCTCCACCTCCACCCCAGCATCCACCCGTCAGCGCTCAGTCGACTTTACTCTGCGGAGGAAGCTGCTAATGTAACGCTGCCTCCTGGTTTGGTGCTAGTTATAGGGATAGTATTGATGAATCACAGTTGTTTGTTCGTACAGCAGGTCAGCTGAACATGGTCATGTTCAAATGTGCTTCAAGTCAAGCGCACAAATCGACATATATGGAGAACAAAGGTCCTTGAGTGTCAACAGAATAAGCTGACGGCTCCAGCAGTGTTGCCAGATGTGTGAATAGTCGGTGATGAAAATATTGAGCGACTCTTTCAAGAGAAGCCGTCACGATATCAACCACTGCTGATGAACTCAACCAAACTCTGGACTAACTCTCTCAGCAAAAAACAATATTTCAACTGTTATTCCAGGAAACTTCCTAGAGAATCACAAACTGCCAAAATAACATGTTCCCAGAAACATCACTGCATTCTTCATGAGGGACTGAATTCTCCTGATGGAGGTCGTAACAGTGCGGAAGCCAAACAGCGACAGATGGAGGGAGACGCACTCACCTGTGTTGTAGTGCTTGGTGCAGTAGCGCAGGTCCTTCTCCTCTTTGAGTAAGAACTGAGGCAGCGTCAGGCCGTCAGCCACCTGCACAGCTCCCTTCTCGTCCCACTCGAATATGAGGTCGTTCATGGTGTAGCCGACTGGAGGAGAGAGCGAGGAGCAGGAGGTTAGACTGCTTTCACCGCTGTGTGGCTCATCGGTGAGGTGATGATCTTTCTGTCTCTGGTTGGGGTGGACGGTCTCCCACTGAGAGGGTTTGGTGCTTTAAGTACCGGTTCAACACCAGCTGAGTATTCTGTGACCTGCCCAGCCGTCACGCCGTCAGCTCACAGCAGCGCCCACAGCTCTCTAACCTTCCCGTGATCGTTCACATCACCGGCAGTTAAAGTTATCTGACTCATCGTGGAGAAGACGACGAGTTATGTATTTGTCACAAAGGAAGGAAATAATAAAAAGAAAGAAATGGAGGAAAGAGAGGGCAAGTAGGAAGATAAGAAGGAACAAAGGCCAGAAGTAGAGAAAGAAGGAAGTCAGAACGTATGAAAAAAAAACAAAAGAAATGAGAAAATAAATAAAGAGCAGTAACGATAAAGTAACGACAAAATGAAATACAGAAGATAACATATCACATAGCAAATACACAATTACACTTGTTTTAAAAAAACAAACACGTAAACCTGTGCTGGACCTTTATTTTGAAAAGGCACTGTGCATGTAACGAGCAGAGACTGATATATGGCGTCACTGAGCGTCACAGTAAGACTGTAGAGACACCAAAGCCTCCTCATTTGAAGAGTTCGTGGTGAGAACATGTCGTCTATAGTCTCCCCGACTCATTGATCCGCTATCTGACCGACGTCTGTTAGAATCTGCATGTGCGTCGCTGCAACAACAGCAAACATAACAGCCGCGGCGCTGTCCGTGGTGCTGAAGTAGCAGACCGCTCTGTATCTGACAAATCAGAAGCAACAGAGTCGTTCATGGGGCGCCCCCCCCCCCCCCCCCCCGTTATCATTCACTGAGCATTGTGTTGTTCTTCCCCTCATTGACCCTTGAACTACAGAGCTCTTTGAACTCCTGTTTCTGTGACTCATCTCATGTCTGTTCAAATAATGAAAAGGCCACAGACAAATCTATATCATATCTGTGTGTGTGTGTGTGTGTGTGTGTGTGTGTGTGTGTGTGTGTGTGTGTGTGTGTGTGTGTGTGTGAGGTGACTCACAGCTCTCCAGCTGCATGATGCAGGTCTGGACGTCCATAGGGAAGTTCTTCAGATCCATGGGACAGGCCAGGATCAGTGTTATTCTGCAAACACACACACACACACACACACATTCAGCATCACTTAGTACTAAGAGGATTATCCGGAGCTTCATCAGTGTAACTCATCCAGGCCACCTCACCGAACACCGACAGATCAGGACGTGTTTGAAACTGATACGAATGAATACATTTATTTTTTGGGGGATTTAGAAATAAATCGATGTCGCCTCTGCTGTTATCCAGACTGATTCGATTTAAGTTCAACACTAACTTGAATGAATCAATCAGTACCATTTACATTCTATAAACATTTAGTTCCTCACACTTACAGCATTTCAGAAGAAAACAGAGTTTAATTACTTTGTTCGTAAAAGGAGAAGCAAACATCACAGATTTGAAGGGTGAAAGTTGATCAAAGCAGAATCCAACTGATGTTTGCTTTCACCAAGACGATAAAACAACGAAAGCATTTGAGTGGCACTGAAACAATTCACGATTCATTGATTAAACGATTCAAATCAAATATATTGTTTCAAAGTCATTCATGAGTGAAGATATGAGAAGACACAAACAGTCAAAGTATCTCCAAACAAGTGTTGTGTGCATGACAGAGCACACACACACACACACACACACACACACACACACACACACACACACACACACACACACACACACACACACACACACACACACACACACACCGTCCTGCTGCCACAAAGACTCACTAGAGACCAGATTAATACGCCGCTGAAAATAGTCCCCGAAAGATGCCCTTAGTTTGATGAAAGACGGACTAATGCACTTTATTTCCTGTTTGTTTGAGTAACTTTTGTGGAAAACTTGAGTCAGCGGCTGTTTTAGGAAATGACTGAGTCTGTTCATATCTGTTCATTGTATCAAAAAGACATTTGACTGACAGATTTAACTTAAATCTTCCAGCTGCTGACTGATCACAATGAGGAAACCTGAAGACCATGAGAACAGGAACCGTGAACCTGTGTTAGCGGTCACAGCTTCTTCTTCTCTGCTGGAGGACCAACAGGATGGAAACCTGTAGCCGAGCAGCCACACGCAGCAGCATGGGAATGAATCTCGTTTCACGGAAGGCTGATCCGTGAAACTCCGAAAATGAAAATGTTCGAGGCAGCCGGTCCCGTGTCGTCGTGGTGACGCATTAGGCTTCTGAGTCAATGAATTCCTGCCGTCACGTGGAGCGAACGCATCTCTGCAGAAGTCAACTTCGCCCAGAAATGAATGGAAAAACTAAATGTTGATACCAGATTCGATGCATTACTGCAATGAAAGACTTTCATTTTGAAATGAGATTTCATTGGAAACACGTCGTCTGACATCATTACGGCTCCACCCCCCCCAACAGACACCAATTTAAAACTAGGGATGTAATCATCTGTGTTCTCACAATAAATTGAACCAATTAGAGATGGCACCAACGATTAGCAATGAATCAATTATTGTTAATCCATACATTGTGCAGTCTGTAAAATATAAATTATTATAAGGGGGGGGGGGGGGGGGCAGATGAACTGGTCTAATGCTGTTCATTTGTTAAAATAATTGATAGTTGCACTATATCCATAATCAATTCAGCACTAATCTCCATAAGAGCTTTGCAATAACTCCAGACTATGATTTCCCCCTCAAACATATGAGAAAACAATCTCAGCACAAGCACAAGGTGCATTCAGCTGTTTCTGGAGCTCTCACGTCACATCACATGGTCCTATGATGCTCAGTCTCTCAGCCAACATGGATGACTGATGATGCTTCAAGTCCCTCGAACAAGGAGGACTTGTGTGCTTCTGAAGACCATGTGATACGACTGAAAGCTCCAGCACATCTTGTGGTGAGATTGTTTTCTTTGAATCTTGCATCAGCAAATATTCTCGACTGCCCATCTTAAGTAAATCATTTTGTAACAGGCAACTTGAAATCTGATGAATCAGATTTTCGGACACATGATGCACTCAGTGCGTAATCGGTTGCTTCGTGACTTGTTGTTTTAATCAGAGAGCTCGTTATCTGTCAGACGGCTTTGAAGGTTATTCTCAGATTAACAAGTTTTTAACCGATGGCGGAAAACCACCATCCACCACCACTGTCATCACAATCGCTGAGTCACTGAACATGAAGTCTCTCTAAGAAAACCTAAACATACATATTATTAAAAACAGCTCCCAGTTTGTGCAGAGTCGCAGCTGTCAGCAGGTTGTCACGAGGAGCAGGAGGTGATCCGGCTGCACACACTCCGTCCTCCTGTTCTGCTCTAACAGGACACCCGCTGCTACAACACACACACACACACACACACACACACGCACACGTCCAGTCGGCATGATGTACAACACTTTGCCGCGTCTGCACATTGTTAGTCGTCTGACAGGATGCTGAATATGTATTACACACTCGACGCAGCCTCCACAGATGTCCCACTTTCTCAGCAGGAAGGTTCAGCTCTGTGGTTTCCTGTTTGCTGCATCAAGACACCTAAATGCCAAATGCTGACCAAAAAAAAAAAGATAACCGTGTCCTGCTTTGTACTCCAACCCTGCAGGCGATTGTGTTCTTCTGTTCCACTGGAAGTAGAACTCACAGGACCGATGCTGAATTTCATGAACTCCTCAATGACTCTAAGGACGACACTACGGGATCTTTCAAAACGGGGACGAATAAATTGAATGTGCTAAGGTTGGAAAAGATAAAATAACATAAGTATTAGTTTTGTTGGACTTTCTACAAACAAGCAAAAATATTCTTTAATCTAAAGAAATGTGCAGACATCCAATCCACTTAACATCTGCAAGAAATATGACTCGATTCTTTATTACTTATTTTTGGGGATAATGAAAAGTTTTAATGGAGACTTAGCTGTGGGCAACAGACCTGTTTTATTTTAGACTTTACAACATTTTGTCAAATTGGCACCATTAAGAGTACGATTTATAATTAGCTAGCAGCACTTCCTGTTTGCAGTGGAATCAAAGCTGCGCTGACGTTTTGACTGCATTACTTTGATGCAAAAGAACAAAAGAACTGAAAGGACACTGGGGATGTAATGTGAGTCACCGTGAATCTAAAAAGGTATGACTCCAATAACACGTACGACGTTTGATGTAAATTGTGTCAATAAAGCAAAGTACAGTAAATCCATTGCCTCTGTTAGCTTCGCTGTGCTAACTTCCTGTTCTTCTTCTAATGGATTAACATAATAATCCATTAGAATTAACATATTAAAACATATCTATAAAATAATACAATTTCCTGTATCGTGTGTATTTTATGTTTAGGTTGTGCGGGGCCAATAAATAAAGTTAAAATTAAAGTCTAAACTACGGGACACATATGAGTTATTTTTGAGTCCTAATCAGCAGGAACACATTTTATAAAAGTGTCTTCCAAAAGCATGACGATGTCCACTGCACATATCATATCCTCATGTGATTTACCACCATGCTACGTTTTCTTTTGTCTTTATTTTAGAGAAAACTGACTTCTATTCCCCCCCAAAACACATGATGCATTTTGCAGAAGAATTCTTGAAAGTAAAGAATAATGAATGTTCCTTTTGATACCACGCCCCACGAGCACAAATGGGCAAACCCTGCATTCCCTGTTGAAGTACAGCAGGAGATCTGACACCATGAGAATCTGATCGTCCAATCTCAAAGAGTTCACTCTCATCTCGGAGGCGACGCGGCCATCGGTCTCCGCTCCGCTGTCGAGCGATAAACGCTGAGAACAGAGTAAACAACATTTACAAGACCCACTTCCTCCGTCTTTCCTCTGCACGCGTTAATATCCCGCCGCAGCTTCGCCGCCGAGATCCAGCTGATCGCCGGCGGGTTGGTTCTGACGTTGTCAAGTTAACAAATGAGAGCAGCAGAAGTGGAGCGCAGGGTTCAACCCTTTTCTCTGACGATATCTATAAAAGGGCCAATCTCACTCCTCTTCAGGCCGGACATGAAGGTGAGAACTGAGGTTGATAACGGATTGGACTCGCTGCTGGAATACTAACAGGCCGAGTAGATTACCATGGCTGCTGCGTCTCTTTCTCATTCGCCCCGGAGCTGAGGCAATAAAAGCGAGGAGGAGGAGGAGGAGGAGGAGGAGGAGGAGGAGGAGGCACTGGCGGGCTAAAAGGTTTTGTCGGCTGAAGGCGGCTATAACTCTGAGAGCCTTGAATGGGGTGTCTCGGAGATACAGAAGGAAAAAAAAGGAGGGACGAAGTGGAGCTCTGGAGAAAATAAAAACCTCCAACTTTGACGCAATAAGAGCAGTCTGAAGCAGAAGATGAAGGTCTTTGGAATGCAATAAACAGGAAGTCAGAGCAGTCACCTTCTGTCTTCAATCATAGCTTCAGAACTGATTGTTTCAATCTAACCTCCAGACACATTCCCTTCCTCCTTCCTCTCTGCGACTCTAGACTTTTACATTACGGTTATATCTCTTTTAAATGATCATTGAACAGCTTGAGTCCACCAGCATCGAGGCACTGAGCGCTTCACAGCGGCTGTAAGTTAATTCTATGCACTGTTAATGAGATCGTCTGGATGTGAGCAGGAGATTGTTGCGGTGTGTCCACGCCGCAGTATTCACTCTAATAATCAACACTGTCCTCCACTCACCGTATGCTGTACAGCACGTTGCCGTTTTTAGAGATGCGTAGCAGCTTGTTGTCGGTGGTGACCTCGTGGAAGTTGGCCCCCTTCTCGTTGGCGAAGAACAAATCGGGTTTCCAGATGGATTCCAACATAGAGGGGTCGAGGTCCAGCGAGTCGTCGGGGTACTCGCTGTAGGCCAGCCGAGGGTCGTTCCACTGCTGTCTCAGGAAGATGTTCACTCGGTAGTCCTGAGAGGAGACACAGAGGACAGACCACGTCAAGATGTTACAGCTACATCTGTTCGCTGGCTAACGGAAGGCTGGTTGAGAGCCCAGAAACAAATCACACATTCAGTGACTCATTACAGAGGAGAAGAAACAATCAGGAATATTTCTACACGCACAGGAGCAGGGAAAGGACCAGAATGCAATGCAGCAGCCACATGGGCGCCTATTAAAACAAAAAGGGAACTATCAGGAGAAGTCAGTGTTGATTTATTCATGATGTAATTCAGTATTTCACAATCTTTTCCGAGTTCCCCGTGAGGAAATACAGTATGCATGTAACGAGCGGAAATCACAAAAATAAAGAGTATCTCTTCGCAAGGTATCCTCGGAACTGTTGTACGAGGATACGTCGATGTATTTCATAGTTTGTCAAGATGACTTGCAAAGCTACGCAACCGGACAGACATTCAGAATGATATTGGAGGAAAAGAACAAGAGAAAGGCTCTCATGGAGGGTCACTGCACCGCTGACTCGAGATGGCGTATCTCCACACGGGAGAGTGGATCGACCGATACCGGCAGATGGAGCGATGGAGTGATGGACAGGATTGCACGGTTGGATGAGCAGGTGGTTATGGGTCGTCCTCCATATGTCATTTTCTCCTTCGTGCGCATGTCGGAGATTTTACTGATCAGGCCGAGTAGTGGCCGCGAGCCACATGCGATCTTTTTCAGGCGTCTGAGCCGCTGTGCAGCCTCAGATCCTCCTCTGCCTTTTAGCACTCTGTTCTCGTTTCTCTACTCTTTCTTGACGTCTTGTGTCCGCTGTGGTTTGATTGATGAAGCACTTTTATTAAGCAAAACAAAAAAGTAAAAACCGCACAGAAAAAAAGGAAGTTGGCAGAAATAGAGGGATACGCAGACAGGCAGGCGGATGTGTGGAGAGTTGGCCTGGTACGAAGCTGGAGGGCAGCTGAAGGCCATCGGGCTGCTGCTCCCTCTTCAGTCCTCACAGCGAGATGGAGAGATAGAGTGGGAGGACAGGAGGGAAAGATAGACAGGAGATAGAAGGCTGGTTCTCAAAGACACAAGTCACAGAGCCTTCAAAGAACAGAGCTGTTTTAACAATGAGGAGGCACTGAGGATACTATCAGTCAGCTGCAGAACAACAGTGTGTGGCTATTGTTTCTTGTTTTTGGGCAATCTCATGTCCTTCCTCATTGACGAACGCCATCTTACTTTCTTGTATGAGGGGAGCAATCCTTGGTGCTGTTTGCAACCCATTGACCACAGACTGTATATAAGAAGTGGGCGTAGTCATCGGGACGTCACCCATTGGTTTGTGGACTGCCGTTATAAAGCCGCTGGTTCGACGCTTTGCCCGTCTCCATCTTGACTTTTTGCAACCAGTGAACGGAAGTTACCACATTTGGAATGTGGAGGAGTGACGTCGAGGCGTTTCATGTTTTATGTCACCTGAAGGCCACCGTAGTTCTTCACACGCTTGTGAAACTGTGGTCGCTTGAGATACAGAGTGTAAAGCCGCCGTCTGACTTCCGTTGCTAGTTATTAGTCAGTAAGGATGACCTCTGAGTGAGGAGAACGGCATCACTTTTTGACTTTACTGATCCAAATCAAAGATCCAGAGTTCAGTCTCGGATTTGAAAGGTTTCATCCGGATGGAATCTGAGTCGATGGAGGTTAAATCCAGACTGCAGCGCAGCGATGAACTTCCACCATGCGGCTATAAAACCTCCAGCCGCCGCTCTTTAACTGAAAGATCGATACATCTACAGGTCTGCCAAGCTGCATTATGATGAGTATGGATGAGATCACGTTGCTCGCGGACTCGTCCTCCAGCAGAAGTCATGTGTTTTGGGGGAGTGGCTTTGGAGGAAGGCCTGACGGGAGGGGCTGGGATTTATTCAGTTGGATACTTTCAAAATATGCTGCATTATGCTTATATTGCTGTGAAAGCAATGCATTCTGGGAGTCACAATGCTTGCTCCCATGATCCCAACGATCAAGTGTTTCTTTTCACAGTAATTTACTGCTTACTGCTGGCAAATTACTGTACAAGTCGATGACAATAAGTTTTCTGTTGGTGAAACTACTGCCAGTAATATTCTGTCATTTTTTAATTATTACAACGTATTACTGTATGCTTTGTTTACAGTGAGATGCTGTATTCTTGTGAAACTTAAGATATTCCGTAAATGTTGTTGCTGCCAGTATTTCACTGTCATTTCACAGTAAAATGTGTTACAGTGGTCAAAGATGCCTACTCCAGCTCTAAATGATGACAGATGATAAAGAACACTATAGAACACCTTGACAGTCAGTAGTTACTCCCAAAACTGCAACAGGTCACCCAAGGACAGGGAAGTGTTTCAACAAAAGACTAAAGGCATCATTTTTCAAGCGGTAGCAGACATTGTGTGTGCTCCTCCATCATCCCTTCCAATGGTTGCTTTGAGGGTCAGAACTTGGAATTAAGGGCTGTTTCCAGGTATACAATATTAACTGTTGCTCCCTCAGAGCTTCGTAAAACCTCCGCCGTCTGATCTCCATTCCCCGCTTCACAATCTGAGATGGAGTGTCTATAGTCAGCATGGTGTGGCATTTAGCTCGCCCCTACATTCCTCGTAATTGTCAATTATTCTCAGAGCATGGAGCTCGGACACTTCGGCCAGGCTGGAGCCATCATTAAACTGCCTGGCGTAGCAGAAAAACATTGCGGGGGCGATGCACGGCCATGCCAGCAACCCCAGCGGGTGGCATTTAAAGGAGCAATCAGCCACAGGGCTGCATGTGTGTGTGTGTGAAACAGTCACATGGCAATCAACTTCAGGGAGACCCATTCGCCGTTCATCACTATGTATTCGACGGAATATCTCACATGAAACAAATGAGCTTGACCTTTCCGGGAAGGAGTCGCCTTTCCTTCTGCTGGAGAATATGATAAAGAACCTGAAATGGCGCAGAGATGAGGAGCGTCTGTCGATGGAGGGACGAGGGGATACAGAGGAGAGGAGAAAAACCACGGCACCGGCTTCAAAAGGGCAAAAATCGAGAGAGTGGCCTTAACGGAGTCGCTAAACACAAACACGATTATGATTCCAGCGGTGGGACGAGCCTGACTTTTTACACAGCTAATTGTCGTGATGTTACTGAACTCTTCAGCAGCAGTTCTTTATGTTCAAGAGACTCCTCCATCATGCAGCTACACCTGCCTCACATCTTTGTCCTACATTGATACCAGGCGGCAACCTCCGGTTCTGCCGAGTGAAGCCAATGCAGAAGTTTGACAAATTTGGATGACAGACTGCACCTTTAATTCATATTTTCTACTTTTCTACTCTTTCCTCTCCATTCAGACCACAGATTCTGTCTAAAATGATTGTAGACCATCACCTCCAGCCTCTTCGTCTTGACCTTAAATCATACCAGTCGGCAGAAAAAATGTTGCCATGAATATGTTTTGCAGAAACTCACAATGCCACGCGGTCAACGTCATGGAACGACTGGTTAGGTTTAGGCAACAACATTTTTTGGTTACGGTTAGAAAAAATATAATGGTTTGTGTTTAGAATAATCACGTAACACCGTAAAAGTAACAACGTAACGTGACAACGTAACAACGTAACGTAACAATGTAACGTAACAACGTAACGTAACAACGTAACGTAACAACGTAACGTAACAACGTAACGTAACAACGTAACGTAACAACGTAACGTAACAACGCAACGTAACAACGCAACGTAACAACGTAACAACGTAACAACGTAACAACGTAACGTGACAACGTAACAACGTAATGTAACAATGTAACAACGTAACGTAACAACGTAACGTAACAACGTAACGTAACAACGTAACGTAACAACGTAACGTAACAACGTAACGTAACAACGTAACGTAACAACGTAACGTAACAACATAACGTAACAACGTAACGTAACAACGTAACAGCGTAACGTAACAGCGTAACGTAACAGCGTAACGTAGCAGCGTAACGTAGCAGCGTAGCGTAACAGCGTAGCGTAACAGCGTAACGTAACAGCGTAACGTAACAGCGTAACGTAACAGCGTAGCGTAACAGCGTAGCGTAACAGCGTAACGTAGCAGCGTAACGTAACAGCGTAACGTAACAGCGTAACGTAGCAGCGTAACGTAACAGCGTAACGTAACAGCGTAACGTAACAGCGTAACGTAACAGCGTAACGTAACATGCATCAACATTTTCTTTTGGTTTCACACGGAAACACGAACAGCGGTCTCCTGAGTGTTTGATCTATCCACCTAAGTCCGACTTACCCTTAGTAGGCTTTCATGCTTGTTTTACTCGTTATCATTCCTATGGATGTATAAAACTACATCAGCTGCTCTAACCGAATGCAAAAACACCCACATTCAACACGATCCCTAGTTTCTCTGTTGAACACATTGATATTTTATTTTGAAAAATCCCTTGGAAGCCAATTGTTTGACAACAGACTGTTTCATGGAAGAACTGCTCATCTTGTGGATGTCATCCAGCCCATAAAACGTCAGTTTCATGGGTCAGAGGCTCCTCATGGCTGCAGATGGATGCACATCTAGTGCAATAAACTGAGCGGGGCGATGGACGGTGCAGCACACTTGGATTCAAATGAGGGCAAAGTAAGTAATTTGCGGTTGCAAATAAATGATATCAGGGAATGAGTGAATGGATGGACATGTTGATGCTGAGGCGGCTTTCTACTGAACACCTCCGCCTCCTGAGGACGGAGGGAAAGAGCTGCAGGACGTTGGCATACGTGCAGTTAAAAGTGGGACGTCTGTAGGTTCACACTCATGGTTTAATATCCTGACATAAGGCCGTTGGACCGTTCAGTGCTGCCCAGACATTTTCTGATCCACCACCGCCGCGCTGCTATGAAACCATTAACAGAGGAAACGCTGTACTTACACAATTCCGCACTCATTTCAGCATCTATTAAACTCAGGCAGTAAACCACGCATGAAAGACTGCAATCTTCCTCCCCCTCTTCTTCTTCGTCTTCCTCCTCCTCCAACAACAACAAGAAGAAAAACTAGAGAAACAGCGGCGGCCATATTCTAATTCCACGCCTGTCATAACATCCTGCCGGCTCCCTGGATGCCGCTCAGGTAGGGAGGAGAGGTAGGAGGTTACGGAGGCTCGCACATTATGGCAGCACATCTGCTCAGCTCAGACAACATCGCGTTGAGAGAGAAAGATGCTGTTTTTACTGTGTGGCCTCAAAATAAGCCCAGACACCACCAGCAGCAGCAGCAGCAGCAGCAGCAGCACCACCAGCAGCAGCAGCACCAGCAGCAGCACCACCAGCAGCAGCAGCAGCAGCAGCAGCACCAGCACCACCAGCAGCAGCACCACCAGCAGCAGCAGCAGCACTGTGATGTCAAATCAATTTACGACGGCAAACTTCTCTGTGGATCCTGAGGTGATTTTGCTAAATGAGACGTTTGACCGTTTCAACACTGATGCAATTGAACCTGGTCTGTTACAGCTGCAATATGATGCAGAGTTTTGTATGAACAAAATAAAAAACCTGTTTCTTCAAATGAAATCACACACTGAAGCTGCACGTCACCGATTCAACCAGAAACAACATTTATGTGTCATCAAGACAAATTGCAGCAATTAAACACCCAGAAAGAAGGGTGGTGTTCTGCTCTCAGACATTTTATATTTGGACCAGAATTGTGAGACTAAAATAGCGCCGGGTTAAGAGTGCTGACTGTGTACAGCTGCAGAGATGCAGCGCAGATATAATGAAGTCCATGCTTACTTTCAAATAAAGGTCAAATTATGCAATAATTGACACTCGCATGGCAGAATTATTGTCTACTTTTTCTTTCTCTTGTTGGTTGGGCCTTGAACGACCATTTAAAGCTGCAAACATGCAGCTTTGCAGTGACTATAATGGCGGTGCTATAGAAAGAGGAGGTAGAAGAGAAGAAGAAGAAACAGGGCAACAATGGTTTTAGCAACCAAAACCTTTGATGTTTGGTGAGTTTTAGGCAAATAAAATTGTAAGATCAGGGGAAGATTAAGGTTAATGGCTAAGTGAAGCTGAAGCTGGCTCATAAGTTTATTCTGTTTTGTCTTTCTGTGGTCTCTGCCGCCGCAGCCTTTACAAACTGCCCACATTCAAATGAAAGTCAGGAACAACAGGAAGGAGGACGAATGAGTCAAACAAACACAAGACTTTCACACAGGAGGCGCTGTTTGTGTCCCGTGTGAAACTAAAAGTCAAAGTCAACTTATCTTAACACCGTTCTTAACTTACATACATAAATTCAGTTCATTTAACATAAGTTAAACTTTTTTCCAAGTACTTTTGTTGCCCAAACAAGTTGTTTTGTTTCAATTCACAACATTAACCACAAGTTTAAACGTGAAACCGTTTCACAGCATGCAGGTAGGTTTGGCCCGTCTGAAGCATTAGAATAGTGATTACGACTGATAACGGCCATTAGAAGGGCTGATAACATTCTAAATGGGTGTTCCTTTAAGGGAACAGCGATAGATGGGGAGGAGAGAATGAGTGACAGCTAGAGAGAGAGAGAGAGAGAGAGAGAGAGAGAGACAGAGAGATGAAGCTGGCAATCATACTCATAAGAAACACAGTGTAAACCTGTTCATAGAGAGAGAGCGAGAGAGAGAGAGAGAGAGAGAGAGGGGGGAGAGAGAGAGAGAGAGCGAGAGAGAGAGAGAGAGAGAGAGCGAGAGAGAGACAGAGAGAGAGAGAGAGGGGAGAGAGAGAGAGAGAGAGAGAGAGAGAGAGGGGGAGAGAGAGAGAGAGAGAGAGAGAGAGCGAGAGAGAGAGAGAGCGAGAGAGAGAGAGAGCGAGAGAGAGAGAGAGAGCGAGAGAGAGAGAGAGCGAGAGAGAGGGGTGACAAAGGGAAATATAGTGATTGAGGTTTTGTGTGAAGGTTAGCGCGTCTGAGAGCTTTGTGGTGAAAGAGGTACAATGTATACTGTAAATATTCTACCAACTCTCCTTTATTATACATCTTACATGTAACCTTAAGGTTCTGTAAATACAAAATATACAATAAAAAACATTGATTGAGTGAATTATTGAGTTGGAATCAGAGAATGTTATTATTAAATACCGAAGTAAGAACAAGATAATACAGGCTGTCGTCAAATCTTTCTAAATGTAAATCTTTCACGATCATATCAAGTGTCTTCAGCCTGTCAGTCAATATGAACGTTACATCAATCGGATTCAGGACTTATTCAAAGAGATGTCAGCAGGATAAGACCTTTATGTGTTCATCCTCCGTTTCTTTTTATTAGTATTTGATGTCTTTTCAATTCTTTACAAAGAATACTGCAGTGGATATAAATGTCTTATTCCTGTCACTTTGATCGACATGTGATATGAGTGTGTGTGTGTGTGTGTGTGTGTGTGTGTGTGTGTGTGTGTGTGTGTGTGTGTGTGTGTGTGTGTGTGTGTGTGTGTAAGGAAGAGAAAGAGAGAGGGAGAAAGAGTGAGCGAGCGGGGAGAGAGCTGAAACAGGAATAAAGCCGTGTACCACCGGGACTTCAACACGCACTGCGCCATTCTACCGACTCCATCTATCACTGTGCTCCGGCCCCAGCAGCAATGTGTGTGTGTGTGTGTGTGTGTGTGTGTGTTGAGGACGGAGGGATATTGTAGTCCGAGCTTAAAGCGAGAGCCACACACTGCAACGAAACACCATCACTGCACAGAGAAACCGTCCTCAGCCACCGGCTCGCTCTCTGTGTCGCCTCCGGAGCTTTGAAATTGATTTTCTGGTTTGATAAAACCCGATGAATCCAATTATCTCCGTACTTCTAATCCACCTTTTGAGAGATTAGAGCAGCAACACCGACTGTGGTCTCCAGCATCAGCATCAAGGGGTTCAACTTGACTGATCTGACTGCCGCTGTGTCTGACAGGCTGTGAGGGACGGACGCCAACGACATCTGAGTTCTGACGGTTTCTTTTCTCACAGAGGTAAAGGGTTGGTACATCAGACAAAATCCTCTAAAATCAACGATTTGAACAATAAAAGTCATCAGAATTAATTGTTTGGGAACCGGAACTGTTCCAACTGCCATCTCATCTGATATCGATCCTTGGTCAGCGGCACTTAACGTCTGATGCTGGCACACTGAGGCACCCTTTGAACTAAATCCAATATAAACCGGGCGGTGGGAGTGGCAGGTGGACGGGTCAAACAAACACAGGACTTTCACCCAGGAAGCCCGCTGTTTGTGCCCTGGGTGAAAGTCAACCGTGACTTATTTTACCAGAGTTTACAAAACGTATGAACTAAACCACCGCTGGTTACGTAACAAACCAAACACACTTATTTCATGTAACAGACATTTATTTTAACCCCAACTACGATATTTGCCTAAACCTAACCAGGTACCGTAGTCAAAAACGGACTGTCGAGGGGAACATTGAGGGTCATAGTAATATCACCACGTGTCGGTATTTAACGAGTTTAAAGTGAGAACGTGTTGGGGAACCATGAATGTCTGTACAAATTGCAACTCATCCGGTAGATGATGAGATATTTCACGGGATAAGTGAAAACTTTGACCTGCTGGTGGCGCTAGAGGGAAAGTCAGGGAATCACCAAATGCAGCAGGATTGGTCCTGTGGAGACCACCGCGGTCGGTCCACCATGTGACCGGGTGGTGACCATCAGACCATCTCCAGAGCCTTGCTGCTAGCATTGGCTAAAAACTTTTTTTTTCGAGACAACACATTTTAGGAATATTTGCTTCTTCCCTCAGCCGTCCCCCTATGTTTCCTCTTACTCCCTCCTTCATCCCTCCATCTCTCCCTCCCTCCCAGGTTTTCGATCGACTTGGTCTCTGTAGGATGGAAAATGATCTGGAGTTTGTTCTGCATGACCAGGATCTGCAGGAGGCAGCAGTTTTAATGCAGCGATGTGTGTGTTAGTGTGTACTAGGGAGCTGAACTCAGGATATCCCCTCTTCCTCTAGAAGAGCCTTTGTTTCCTTATTCCTCCCTTCTTGCATTCTTCCTCTCTGTTATTTTCACCTCCTTTCGTCCCTCTGTTTGTCTGAATTTCCCTCCATTGACTTGATACCTTCTTTCCTTTTTTCTGCTTTTGTGCTTCCTTCTTCCCCCTCGCACCTTCAGAGAGGTATCTGATATTTATATTTTGTTTTCTTTTACTTGTTTCAAGTGAACCGGACTGATGGAAAAATGTTTCTGTCAGCATTTAGGGTTTAATAAAAGAATAATCAATTACTATTGTGGGTTTCTTTGTTTCTGTCATCAATCAAATCTTATAACAATACACCATAGACACTGACATCACCATAAAAGTCATGTGGTAAAAAAGTCTGGTCTCACTCCCAGGGAATCAAATACCGGACGCATAAAATACAAATAAATAGAGGACTTTTACTCCTGGGACCTGCGTTTGTGTCCCGTGAGATACCAAAAGTTCCGTTCCTTATACTGATGACTTTATGTCACGTGAGGCTACACGACTGAGTCACAAGACAAAATGTCGATAGCTTACGCTATGTTACAAGTGTAGGTATTCAATGCCGAGCCATGATGTTTTCCTAACCAGACCAATAGTCGTTAACCACGCGTTCCGACGTTAACCACGCGTTACTAAGTCGTTCACCACGTGTTACGACGTCAACCACGTGTTACGACGTCAACCACGTGTTACGGCGTCAACCACGTGTTACGGCGTCAACCACGTGTTACGGCGTCAACCACGTGTTACGACGTCAACCACGTGTTACGACGTCAACCACGTGTTACGACGTCAACCACGTGTTACGGCGTCAACCACGTGTTACGGCGTCAACCACGTGTTACGGCGTCAACCACGTGTTACGACGTCAACCACGTGTTACGACGTCAACCACGTGTTAACGGCGTCAACCACGTGTTACGACGTCAACCACGTGTTACGAAGTCAACCACGTGTTACGACGTTAACCACGTTACGACGTTAACCACGTGTTACGAAGTTAACCACGTGTTCCGACGTTAACCACGTGTTACGAAGTTAACCACGTGTTCCGACGTTAACCACGTGTTACGATGTTAACCACATTACGACGTTAACCACGTGTTACGAAGTTAACCACGTGTTACGACGTTAACCACGTGTTACGACGTTAACCACGTGTTACGAAGTTAACCACGTGTTACGACGTTAACCACGTGTTACGAAGTTAACCACGTGTTACGACGTTAACCACGTGTTACGAAGTTAACCACGTGTTCCGACGTTAACCACGTGTTACGACGTCAACCACGTGTTACGACGTCAACCACGTGTTACGACGTTAACCACGTGTTACGACGTTAACCACGTGTTACGACGTTAACCACGTGTTACGAAGTTAACCACGTGTTACGACGTTAACCACGTGTATTTTTTTGTGTATCATCACACAAGGTTGTAGACCAGACTGATTTCCAGAAACACCGCCGATCACATGACCGTGTCTTTAATGTTTGCTGCGACTCTGCAGAGTGTTTACACAGTTCACATTCTTAATGCATTTGGTTTTGAAAACATGATTCGTGTGTTTTATGGAAGTTAGAGAGTGTGTTCTTTTTTTAAGCAACATTCATGGATACCGTGGCTGCTGAGATCACACACACATGCAAACACACACACACACACACACACATTACAGTTCAGTGTCACCACATCTGCTTTGGGCCTTGTTGCTCTGTGACCGCTGATGGTTCAGTTATATTAACACTAATGGATTTTCTGTGTAATGAATGAGTGTAAATTTACCCTCATTGCTTGCAAACAGGCACGACAGCAGCAGCGCCGCCGCGTTGTTATGCAAATGGTCGCGGCAGTGATGCTCTCCTTCAAATGAAGTGTTTGAAATGGGAGACACGCTCAATGAGGCGGAGGCATTTCTAAACACGCAGCGGGCAGAAGGCTTTTCATTTTTCAAAGGAAGTAAAAATGAAACTGTATGGCATAGAAATAACATCAAAATATACACATTGAGCTGAATTACAAAGTCACGTTCAGAATAATTGAGCTCACCATTGTTGTTTCAGCGATGGACCCGAAACTGTTGATAAAAATGTTGCAGGTGACGTTCACCGGCGGACCTGCAGAGACGGAGAAGAGAGGGAGAAGAGAGGGAGAAGAGAGGGAGAAGAGAGGGAGAAGAGAGGGAAAGAGAGGGAGAAGAGAGGGAGAAGAGACGGAGAAGAGAGGGAGAAGAGAGGGAGAAGAGAGGGAGAAGAGAGGGAAAGAGACGGAGAAGAGAAGGAGAAGAGAGGGAAAGAGAGGGAGGAGTGAGATTTCATCAGAAAGCGTTTTTTAATAACCTGCATGACATAAAACGTTTTTACACAAATAAACCGCAGCAAGAAGTTGAAACCAAACACAGATCAAATTTTCTGCAGAGCTTTAATGTTGTTAGCATTGAGAGGAAGTTATTCCGGTTTTATCATCACAGAATCGCTGACATCTTGTTTTCTCTGCATTAATCGGTGTGACATTGTGTTTGTGTTGGACGTGTGCTGTGGTGAAGACGGGTTAGTTTGCTCTGCCGGTTGAAAGGAGCAGTTCACGTCGCAGGCAGCAATATATATCAATCTCAAGCTACATTGATTTGCTTTTTTGCCACTTAGGGGAAGCTGTAAACACAACACTGACATATTACCACCTCATGTAGCAGTTAGAGTGAACATGTTAGCAAACAGTTGCCTAATTAGACATCCAATTACACAGATAACATTTTAATAACAACCCTGTCCCCTGCAAATTACCTTCCCATACAACTAAATTACGGTTAAGATCGTGAAGAAGTTATGGTGAAGATTGTGTTTGCAGTTTCAAACAGTGTGAAACATAAGGTTAACATTGTACAATGAAACAAAACAAAAACGCAACAAAGGTACTTGGTTCATATGGGACACAAGGCTCCACCACGATGACCTCTCCTCACTCATTTGTGAAACGGCAAAAGTTAATTCACGACGGGATACATTTCCCTCAAACCTTATTTCACAATGCGGTTTCACTGTATGGGAACGTTTCGGGAGACAGGGCTGCACATTCGGGTGTGTCCATCTGATAAATATCTTCTTTTTCTTTAAGCTCTGGTTTGGTCTCCACCAACTCTGTAGACGGACATTTAAAGGTCTCCCCCAGCTAGTCTGTGACTTTGTCTGTCTGCACGTTGACGCTGGGCAGGTAGTGCACAGTGGTTCATCTGAAAACACAACCACGAATACATTTGCAGGCTGTAAGAACGAAACAATGAAGTCGAAAGACGTTGTAATACGCAAGAGCTGCGAGGAACTGCAGAGCTGGTTATATTTGTCTCTGGCCCCTTTCATATCAGACATAATCATTGAATCTATTCCTGATATAAAGATGCTGATTAATGCAGCTCTGAGATGTTTCTTAATCCCGACTACAAAACTCTCTGATTGGCTTGTATAGAGCCGTCCATGAGCACCAGACCTATTTCAATTGCTTTAGAAAAACGTATTAAAGCAGGGTTCTTGAAATCCTCCCCTCCGAGCCGAGATGCAGGCTTTTGAAAATGCGGTGGAACAGATTCAAGCCAAAATCCACGGTGACCTGACGCCGTTTCTTTCCTAATTCGTTGCATTCTTTCAGATCAGTTTTGCTTTTATTGTATTTCTTATCTCTCCTGAGGTAAGTTGTGCTTTGGTGTGTTTCTGTCCGCATGCGAGCAGATATTAAAGCAGCACACAAGACTGAAGCTGAAGTGAGTCGATGACAGACGGCAGGAAGTAAACAAAGTGAGAGTGACACTCTGCTCCGGACTTAAATACTCCGGCGATGTCCGACCGCCTCACAACAGCAGTTTGTTCAAGAGCCGCCGTAAACGTCTCATTACAACAAAGGGAAACCAGAGAGGAGAAACTCAACTTCACATCAGTGTCATACCCCCCCCCCCCCCCACTCTCCTGCCAGAGATGAGATGCTGCTTTCAAGGTTGTTTTCAGACGAGTCAAAGTGGAAGTAAATAGCATTCGGGACCTTTTGCGGCCGCTCCATCGATTCGCCGCATTACCAGGTTGTACAAACACAAATGCGATTACTTGGCGGCAGGAGTGGAGTGGCCGTGAGGAGGAGGACGGCCAGACAGGCAGCCGGGCTCCCATCCCTGTCAGCCAGCGGACATCATATTGACTTTAAATCACATTGAGTTACCTGTAAACACGTGTCATCCAGGTGCTCGCTGGTTAGATGATGACAGAGACAACCAGTACTCTTGGCTCACGTCCCTTACAGCTGTTTTGCTGAGGAGGACTTCAAAGCACGGACGGAACCAAGGGAAGTTTGGAAAACACCTTGAACGCCTTTTTACTAAATGATGTAAAAGGTTTTGAAGTGAAAGCTATTGAAAATCTCTCCACCTGTTGACGTCATTTTCGAAAATACATTTTCTCCAACCTCGCCCAGAAAACCTCTCGGCACTCCTGGGTGTTGTTTTCCCTCCTTCTCAGCACTTTAAACGTTAAAGAGCATTATGCATAATGAGCAGCGACTAAAAAGAACTCTCACAAAGTGTTTTCTCATCCATTTATGTAAAACACACTTAATCCACTGTTTGCAGGGATTCATTAATGCTTCATCATAATAACTCTTATACAAGCAGGCCAGTCTCAGAATGCAACTCTGCACTTTTTCGTGTTGATAAATGTATTGAGATATGTAGACAAAACGGCGCTGTCTGGGTCTTTGTCTGGGAAATAATTACATCGCAGCATTACATTTGTAGCTAACTTTTTTGTAATGTGATCTCTGTAATCGTGTTATATTTAATCTTCATCAGACATTCTGTGTTACCACACGGTATTTGGTATTGAGTGTGTTTTTGAAAAGTCAAGAGGCTGCATCGCAGTCATACTCTCATTCATGTTCACGTAAGTTAAGGTCAAGCACACACACACACACACACACACACACACACAACTTGGACACAGAGGTTGCGTTTAATGTCCCTGGTTAAATTCAGTGTCTAATTCCACTCGCCGGCGGCTAGCGGGGAATGAAGCAAGGGGTCTGGATTACTTTGATGGCCAATTACTCTCCCTGTCACAGTCTGAGGACTGCTGGAGGCCACTGGGGAGGAATATTATCTGAGAGTCATTCACACACACACACACACACACACACACACACACACACACACACACACACACACACACACACATGAGCACGCAACTGTGGTTAAGCCACAGAGGAGAATCATAGGGTTGAAGATGCACGGCTGAGAGGGGGAAAAATCATTAAAAGTAGCCGGAGGCGGTCGCTCCCTTTACGTGACTTACATGTACAGCATCTAATTAGAACAAACAATAGATTACTCACAGGACTGCGTGAGGTAATAAAGATGGAAGGGGAAAACAAAAGTCCAGATATTAAATCAACCAGGTTTGCTTTTACATGAAAACTGGCTGCAGATGAAATGAGTTTGTTCCACAGAAGCTAAAGACAAATAGTTGTTGACTGTAGCTGGATGAACACAGTGAGACACTTAAACTGCCAAGATCAGAGGTTCAATTACCTCAAAGGTGGAAGACAACTGATGCTAGAACTAAAAGAACTACGGAAACCTAATGGTGATAACCAAGCGTGCATTCGGAAGAGAAGCTGAGGGCGTGTAAATCTTCGGATGTCTAACTATCATGTCAGCCTTGACAACGGCTGCCTAAGAACCCCAAAAAGAAGTGACACGAGAGGGTGGAGCTAAATACAACCAAATGCTGAATAGGACATTTTTTAGGCAGCTCAGTTAACTTTCATGAAGTGAAAACACAAAAGGTTTGAAGTTGTAAGACGAAAACACGGAAAACTCAGAGACAACGCCGTGGTGTCGACCTGTCAATCAGCGTGTAGCCCCGCCCTAAAGCATCCCCTGCTTTATGGTCTGTGTGACTCTAAATGGACCATCATGTACTAAATGAACATCATGCTGTATTGAAGAAGACTTGAAACTAGAGATTGAGACATAAACTCATGTTTACAATGTTTACTGAGGGAATAAATCAAGAGAGAAGTAGAGTCATTTTCTATAGACTTCTATACAACCAGAGGAGTCGCCCCCTGGTGGCCACTAGAGAGAATGCAGCTTTAGCTTTCATTTCCAGACCCGGAGGTTTGCTGCCTGGTGTAGAAGCTTCTTGGTAAATAATCACCTCGTCTACACCGCCTGACTGCGTCTGTGATGTATACGGGCTCGACAAACCCGGTGAGCACAGGCTCTGATATGTCTGAGTACATCAGAGGGTTTATCCATAAACCAGCTGGTGTTACATTATCACTGTGTTTTTTTCTTTCTCTCTCAGAATGGCTTCTTCAGGCCTAACTCAAGTCCTCTGACACATTTCCCCTGCATCCTGGCTTTGTTCAAAATCCTCCCTTCAAAGTCTCTCTCGCTCCGCGGCAGGCGGGAGGCGAGCAGAGGGATATCATAATTTGTCTTCGTTTGACGTCCCTCGCAGCACGTGATGCAAAGAAAAAGGAGGAGGAGGAGAAGCTAATACCCCCCCCCCCCCCCCGTAAACCTCCTCCTTCTGCTTCTCCCCCTCTTTTCTGCCACAGCAGTTCATTTAATAACCACCCAGAGAGAGAGAGAGAGAGAGAGAGAGAGAGAGAGACGGGTTTGTTTTATAGCATTCCAATAAAGACAGAAGACGTGGGTGAAGCAGAAAAAGACGGAAAGGAGGAAGAGGCGACAGCTCATTAACTGTCATGGAGGACAGGCTGGCAGTGTGACTCAGGCTACTGTAACTACACACTTATATTTGCCTCAGTGTGTGTGTGTGTGTGTGTGTGTGCCAAATGGCCTGAGCTACACACACACACGTATCTGTACTTCTATACACTACTTTAAGGACACTCGATGACATAATGCATTCCCGAGCTTCTTATAAATGAAGGATTCTCACTAAAAGCCTGTTTACAACGAAGGACGTTTAGTCTACAAAATGTAACGCTGTACACATAATGAGTGTACACAAACAACACACACACACACAAATGATAAAGCGACAAACACACACAAACAGCACTTGCATTGAATCTGCACACATATAGTGTACAAACACACCGAGGACAAACATACAGGAGCAAATGAGCAAACACCCTCGACAAACAAACGGCATGTACACACACACACACACACACACACACACACACACACACACACACACACCGCTTATGCTAAAGTGTACAGATGTGCAGGTGCATCGGGGCGTGCTTGGACACGTACAGTATGCATGGAGCTCACACGCTGCACCGCACTCTCACAAAACACATCTTAACGCTCATTAACATACAGCTTCACACGGATACATCCCGTGCACACGCCTCGTCGCGTTTTCAACCTTTTTTGCAGCTGCGAACGTCTAAATATGTCGCACACAGGCCTCGTTTGTCCCTGCTGGCCACCGTACAGCGAATCAACACACAGCTAATCCACTGCCTGGATGAGTAAATATCAAAATGTGGACTGGACTGTTGTACAACTAAGAAACGTGAGAAACTATTAACACAATTCTGATTATAGTTCATAAAACTGCTCTGACAGTGGTGAGGGTTTCATATTTTATATGGAAGAAGTCCATGAATTATTTAGACTATTCTGTGAATGTTCTTGTGAGATAAATTCCTTCCCTACCAGCCGTTGGCATGTGCACTTAAAAAGTTCATTTCACTGAATAAACACACACACACAAGCTGACACACACACACACACACACGCTGAGGCGGCCTGCTGAGGTGCGTCGGACGAATAAATCCCCCCCCCCCCCCCCCCTTCTTCTTCCACTGAACTCCACTTTCATTAAAAACAAGTGACAACAGCGATAAAGCCGGATGAAACGAACGGCTGGGCTCGGCCTCTCAGCACTTCTGCTAACTGCAGCCTCTTACTGAGGAGAAGCTCTAAACAGTCCCTGAGCTCTGTGCGTTTGATTTCTGGGTGAGATAGCGCTCAAAACATCAGCTGCAGAGAAGAGTCTGCTTCATTAAAATGCACAGAGGGGCCCCAACTGGCTGCATTTCAAAATAAGTCGTCCTCTGTGTGAAGCTTCTGGAGGTTTTGAGGTTTCATCAGCCGTTGAAAGACATCTTCATGTTTTGACGGGAAAGTCTGAACCAACTTGTTATTCTTTGTATTCTTTTTGCACACGGGTCCTTCCTTTAGTGCAGTATATTTACACACGGTTTTCGCTTTTAAAACTTTTTGTTTCATCCCTATAATGTTTCATGAATCCAAGATATTTGGATTCAGTTTTATTGTGCAAACAGACTTTAAATCCATATTTTTCCGAGTTGCTATGAAGGAGGTCGAACACTATAGTGATATAATTATATCTCCATAAAGCAAAGTGTAAACAACGATAACCTTTTTTTCCTGCGTCTTCTTTTGAAAGTGAAGATCGCAGCAGTCATGGTGTCCAAGATGAGGACCACCAAAGCGTAATATGCTCGGTTCTAATCCAGTTGCAACACATTCTCACTCCCAACAGTTTCCACTTGTTACATATATTGTGTCTTTTTAAACAAACCTTTTGTCACAGAAAACATAAAGTTTCATACTTTTTAGATGCATACCGTCTCTTTCAAAATAAAGTTCCGACGTAGGTTTACTTACGTGACAAAACTACTCGGTTAGGTTGAGGAAAAGATTGTGGTTTAGATTAAAATGCGTACATTTAGTACATAAAATAAGTCTGTTTGTTACATAACAGGCTTTAGTTACAGGTAAAATAAGTCAGTGTTGACTTCTGGTTTCATATGGGACACAAACAGCGGTCTCCTGGGTGAAAGTCCTGTGTTTGTTCACACAAATACTTCCTGGTATTTACTGAATGTAAACCTGCAATATGTAAAAGAGTCCCAATGAAGTATATTTGGTGTAATGTAGTTAAAAAACTGTATCGTCTCCTTTTTTTTTAGAAAGACAGAACCTCTCTACTTTGCTCGCTGGCATCGATTCAGCACATCGGTTCCCTCTAGAACCTTCTTGTTTTGGGAGTGTCTTGTTTGCTGGTCATCATCGTCTGCTCATTTTTCACCTCGCAGTCGAACTGACAGGGACAAAAGAGTGTTTCGTGGTTATCCAGTAAGTAGATGTGTCTAAATAGAGATGGTATGAAGATGACAGCCTGGTAAACTTGCCAGGAAAGTGCCTGTAATTGCTTTTTTAATGATTAATAGTTGGGCAGGCGTTCTCCTCCCCATCCTCCCGCCCTCAGCAGCTTTTTTCCGCTGTCAACTTAACGTCTCGTCCTCGTTGTGACAGTGAAACCAGCGGCGAGCTGCCAGCTGAGGACGCGAGGTGTTGGCTGCAGACATGAAGACGCTTTTATTGTCTTTTTATCAACACTATCATTGTTGAAAACTTGCCATATTTTTGGTTCTGTATCTCATGGCGGCTCTAAGAGGAGGCTTCCTCTTCCCACTGGTGCCACTCTCATTACAAATGTATCCACTCATGCCATCGGAAGGCGCTTTGGATTCAAGCATCCACTCAACAGCAGGTTACGCCACGTCCACCAAACGCCATATGTCAGGACGATAAAGCAGGTGCATAGAGGCCGCAGGGAGTGTCACTGGTGCCAATGTAGTGGTGAATCTCCAGTCCAGTAATGCCCAGTAAACAAACTCAATAAGAACCGACGCAGTCTATGTGTGGCCTTTTATGTGAAGCCATGAACAGAGAAGCGCCTTTACGGTTTGAAATAACAACATGAAAAACAACATCTGTTCATTTCCTCCTCTATTTCAACAAGCTAATCAACAAGCCCGTTACCCCGAAGGGACCGATCACATCCAGGAGTACGACAGCCAACACACCTCTGCCAACATAAACACAGTTTATGACTGAAGCAGGAAGGATGCGTCATTCTTGCAGTGAATTTCGACCGACCACAGCCTCGTCCAAAGCTGTATTCCTCTGTAAGATACAGGGTTCCCTTCACATCCCAAACCAAAAGGTACCGTTTCCTTCCTTTGAACTATGAAGACAATCTTTCTACAAGCAAACCGTTTTAGTTGCCAAACTTCTAAAAGCAATACTTCACATGTCCACATGTCTGTTTGGAATCAGCTGTATTTTGTCATTTAGGCCTGAGACACTTGAACACTTCTCTCAACATCCTCCGTACCTCACTTCAGAGTTGGGTTCTGCCAATAGATATATTACACAACATGTCACTTGAATGCACCGAAAACAAAAAGATCCACCATTTCTGTTTGGTTTCCCGTTAAGTGTTTGGCTCACAAACACTCTCCTGGCCTCGCCGCTAACCTCCAGCGAGGCTCAGAGGTCTCATCAGCATCTGGGGCTCACTGCAGCCGTCCTCGAGCCCCCGGTGGTGCCTTGATCCCCATCTGCCAACAATGACTCAGCCAACAATAGCCGGAGGACTTCCTCGCCAACAGAACTGGTCTAAAACACTGCAGCGCTGAGAGCAGTCACAGCTCACTTCACGCTGAGGACGGAGGAGATGTGTCTGAGGAGCAGATTTAAGTTTTGATGAGCTCAGGAAGTCAGACTGCCAGATGTTGTTAGTGGAGAAAAACCTTCAGACGAGTTCATTTTGGACTCTTTGCATAACTTGATGATTTGAATAAGAGCAATATGCAAATTTTCTGTCAAACTAATTTTATCTCAATTTCATTAACTTATACTATGTCATTGCATTTACTATCTTCAATAAAAAACACAATGAGATACCATGACATTACATTAGAATATCATACTGCTGTGGTAATTCTTTTACATGCTCATTTTGATAATATAATGTTTTGAAGGAGGTTCAAAGGAAAAAACTCATACATTTTTGGCAGCCTGGTCTGAATCCGAGGGTATCAATAATGTCAATCCTACAACCATTTTTTACTGCCGATGCTATGTCACGGCAAGCTACGCCATCGAGTCACGTGACATTACTTCACTAGCTTACGTTATGTTACAGGATTATTCATTTAAAGCCAAATCACCTACATCCTAACCAATATACGTTGTTGCCTAAACCTCAACGCCACCGTCTCACAACATTAATGCACAAACTTTCAGCATCAAGATGCTACACAACACACAGCGAGTATTTGCCTTTTGGAAGAAACCATAAAACACACGGTGGTCGTGGGGATTCATAGCGTTTGTGATCCATCTGCGGTGCTTACAACTTTACAAGGTGGAGATGCAATTTTCACCCCGTAGCTAAATGCCATCTAGGGTATTCCCACACTTGCAATTTTAAACCCAGAGGTGTTCCCCTCAAGAGGTGATCAAATGAACTCAGTCAGACCAAGCGACCATATGTCACTGCAGTCCGTACAAAGAAAATGGCATCTTTTTGTTGTCACACCACAATTTTGGCATTGTTGCTTTGTTAACACAGTAACAAAGACATAAGGACACAGTTGGTTGTCATTGTCTTTGTTTGGTTGTTCGCCTCCAATGTGAGGTTGAGGTAAAGCCCACCCGCACACCTTGTGCTTTCACAAGAAGCAAAGCGTATAGGTGGTACAGCAGGGTACGCTCCGTTATCGGGCCTTAGGAGGGTTGTAAGACACAGGTATCTGGAGGATTGTATTGGCCCCGCTCTCCTGAAGCCCAATTTGCAGTCCTCTAAGTGACACCTCAGCGCAGCAGCGGTGGGGTCGAATTCATCAACACATGGCACAGAGCTAAACAAAGCAGAGAGAGGAAAAGTCGCAGGCTACAAATTATATGAATACTCTGCATTACGCAGGATCGCCTCTTTTGCAATCGAGCTGCCTTCAGCAAAAAATACTACAATGGCGATGAGACATTAAATATTTATAGGGCGTCGTCTGTATGCTATATGGTCCGGGGAAAGCGGTTTTATTTTTTATTGCACTAATATATATTACCCACACACGCTCATGGAAGTTGAGGACCACGGCTCATTTTACAAGCAGGGCGGAGGGTGCGAGAGCTTGACAGAGAAAAGAGAGAAGTGGAGTGTTGTTTTTCCTCCATTATGTCCGGACACGACAGCTGAGGAGGTGTTCATTCTGTTCTTATCCTCCATGCATAAACATCACAGCCGAAATGCCAGCGAGAGAAAAAATTATAGGTCCCCCTGGGAACTTTAAAGCATCATACATCTCCTGCCTCGATAGTGAAACAGTGAAATAATGAACATTTTATCAAACGCTGAGAGCTTTATATTCCTGGAAGTTGCTCAGCTCAACTTCTAAAAAAGTTTGCTGAAAGTCATGAACATGTTTCTCCACTATGGCCTGCAACTTATGCAAACCATGAATGCAATGTGTGTGTTTGCAGATATGTTGGCTGCTGCTTTGGTGGCATATTGAACTTTACCTTTTTACTACCTTCACTCTGAACATTAAATATTTGGTTCTGTAACGGTCATTGATGTTGGGTGATCAGGTCTGTTCACACTTCATCTCAAGGTACCTGGTTGAGGTTGATGTCAGCGGTATGTGCAGGATGAATCCCTAACCCTAACCCATTACTGATTAGCATATGTGGCTGTTGCATGTTGATAAGGAATACAACAACTGGGAGACTGCCGACCAGTCTCCAGAAAAACATGTTGGCATCCTATGTTACGACAAACCTCGTGTTTTATTGACCTAAAACAACGTAGCGTAAAACAACGTAGCGTAAAACAACGTAGCGTAAAACAACGTAGCGTAAAACAACGTAGCGTAAAACAACGTCGCGTAAAACAACGTCGCGTAAAACAACGTCGCGTAGAACAACGTCACGTAGAACAACGTCACGTTGAACAACGTCACGTAAAACGTCGCCACGTAGAACGTCGCCACGTTGAACGTCACGTAAAACAACGTCACGTAAAACAACGTCACGTAAAACAACGTCACGTAAAACAACGCCACAACGTCACGTAAAACGTCGCCACGTAGAACGTCGCCACGTTGAACAACGTCACGTAGAACAACGTCACGTAAAACAACGTCACGTAAAACAACGTCACGTAAAACAACGTCTCTTCTCGTAAAACTGCTTGAAGGAGGGGAAACATTAAAGCCCCGTCCGTCTCCTGACTCGACGATGAAACACTTGAAAGAAGCCTTGTTTTTACCCCTCTTCTCTTCCTTGTGTCTACTCTCAACACCTGAACAAAGAACCTGTCTGCACTCTTGTTTGTTTCTGCCTTCATTCCCATGCAGATGCCGAAGACCTTCTTCCGTGCGGCATCGCTCTCCCTTTACACAGACAGCTCTCATTATTCTCCCACATATAAAAGAGTGTACCTGGCTCCTCCTAACTTAACCAAACCCTTTCTTTGGCTTAAAGCGAGAAGGTAAACAGTGCGGTTGATCAGCGGCGGGGGGGGGGGGGGGGGACGGACACTTCCTGTCACATTTTAATTGGAGTGGTGAGATGAGGAATAGTGTTTTTTTTCCAGCCGACATGTTCAACCATCCGTCATCGCCTCTTCAAGGAGTGAACTTCAGGGAAAAAATTTTCCTCCCCGGCGAGGGAGGAGAAATGCCATTATGATATGTTTTACTCCTCCTCTCCACGCCCTTCATCTCTCCTCCACCCTCTCCATGAATCTATTTCTTTCTCTTTGGCTTTTTTTGTTTTTTTTGGTCACTCTTCTTGCTTCCTCTCTTATTCGTATTCTCTCTTTCAGCCACAGGGTGCTCAAGTTTCATTAGGACATAAAATGTATTCAAAGTGGGAGGCAGGAGAGGATGGAGAGACGGATGGATGCATGGCAGCCTGGTCAGAAGTCACCTGAGGCTGTGTGTGTGTGTGTGTGTGTGTGTGTGTGTGTGTGTATCTTTGCATATTTACTCAAAATTGGCATTCATGCCTGCGAGCATCTTCAGTGTGTCGTTGTGTGCGCTGTATGTTTGCAGTGAGAATATTTGTGTGTGTGTGTCAGCATGTGCTTGCATGTGTGCATTTCCTCTCTCCCATTTCCCTTCTGTTTATACATATTATCCCAACACACACACACACACACACACACACACACACACACACACACACACACACACACACACACACACACACACACACACAGTCTTTTCCAGGCTTTATAATCACGGGCAAGCAACCCCGTCTCTCGGAAAGAATTAAGTTTCCATTCATCAAAACTGCATTCTGCGTTTTGAGGGGTATGTTCTCCTGCAGTTTTAAACACGTGGTTATCGTTGTAAATTAAGGTATTTAGGTTTAGGCAACAATACATGTTGTGTAAAAACATCATGGTTTGGCATCAAGGTGAGATAAAAGGAAAATGTTTTAACCCTTTTAGGTCACATCCCCGGTTAAATTGCTCATCTATCGAATATATGCAACACAAAAATTACAAAAAAATCGAAATAGTATTTTCTTCCCATAAAACAAATATGCCGTAAGCTTGTGTCAACAGATTTCTGTCGTTTTTAAGCTTCGTCAGTCAAACAGCGCCCATTCCTCAAGAAACCGTATCGCCCAACACATGCTGGTGAACCATAACGCCTGCAGTGAATACGTAAGCAGCGGTCCTGGACCTTCTGGGCCTTTCCAGACCGAGCTTTTGTCCGACGGGCGGACATGACAGGCTGGCAGCTGCCTGACTGCAGACGGACAGAAATCAATAGCAGGTCTACGGCTGCGACGCGGACACGAGGTGACCGGAGCTTTAATCTCTCCGGACTACTGAAAGGCAGTGATGCTGCAAAGTGTGTGTGTGTGTATCGGATAAAACAATAAAGTGAAAATGTGAGCAGTGTAGTGTTTGTATTGGCACTGTACTCCTGTGTGTGTGTGTGTGTGTGTGAACATGAGCGTATGTGTTTGCTTGATTCTTCCTGTTTGTTGTTTGCCCGACCGTGTGTTTGTGCAGATGGTCTGTTTGTCGTGTGTGTGTGTGTGTGTGTGTGTGTGTGTGTGTGTGTGTGACGGTCATCTGTGATTTAACGGCGTGTCGTGATGCTCCGCTGTTAGCTCGGTGCTTTTAATCATCTCGAGAGGAAGGTGGATAGTCGTGTGAGATTAGCGGAGGCCGCCCCGTCGCTCCGTCCCTCAACCTCACCGATGGGTCAGTTTCACATCATCCGCTCACTCCCCCTCCTCAGGCGCTCCATCATTTAGGACATGGACGGTTTCAGAATTTAAAGACTGTTTTCAATGTGGTAGCGTGCAGAATACCAACTCTTACTCCATTTCATTTAGACTGTGCGGGATAAAAACGTTGGATGGAGTTTAGATTTGAACTTTCTTCAATTTCATTCGACATCTAAGTGATTATAAGGACCGAACACATCGTTCCTGCATCGTTATGAAACAGAATGCTCATTTTGAATGTGTAATACTTGAATAGAGCACACTTACACCTAACGAGAGACTCTGAGTGACATAAACACTGAGATGCTGATGTTTCCTTAGAAAATGGAATATTAACACTTTAATCTAAATTCTTTAATAATTCAGTCAAAGTTGTTTTTTCACTGATTTTAATATCTTCATACAAATATAAAATAATTGAATTTTCAGTTATCTCTTTAATCAATATAGGAAAATAAATAAAGTACATTTTTATCCTCATACTTATGTTGTGTTATGTTATGTGTTATGTTGTTTTCCCTGTAAACAACATTTGTAAAATGTTAAATCAAAGTGCTTTTTTGTCTAAAAGTGCTTTTTTTGTGAATTACTTGTTTTTAGAAGAGCTATAGAAACAAATGTGTAATAACTCAGGAAGCAGAAAGAAGCTGATAAAGAAGCATTTGAATTTTTAAAGCTGCAATGAATCATACAAGGAAACATTCAATCAATTCAAATCTATTGTTATGATTTAGTTGTTTTAAATGTGTGTTTTACTACTTTGTCTATTTGTGTCTGTAGATTTTTCCTAAATTCACCAAACGTATACCATTAATACCTCCTTTGTGTATTTAAACACATGTTGCTACATAAAATACTCCTCTTAATGTGAGTAATCTCCTGGGAAAGTTTCATAATCTATCGCTATCTATCTATCTATCTATCTATCTATCTATCTATCTATATATATATATATATATATATATATATATATATATACACACATATATCTATCTGTTGATCACACACCTTTAGCAGGTTTGTCCTTCATGTCATTGCATCCCGTCTCCTACAAACCGTCACCATGAATTCCTTTAAACACGAAAACAATGTTCTTCGAACCATGATGTAGTGCTTCTACTAAGTGTAGATCAGGTAACGTTCATATCTGGAGGACTTGTTTTACGAGCATGTGCTGGCAGTTCTTTATTGGAGGGAAGGCCCGTGTTCCCTTCCTGCAGCCCTGTGCGGCCATGTTCTGCTCTGTGAAAGCAGCCACTCGGAGGGTATTATAGGAGGATATCCTGCTTTACATTCACCAGGAGCACACTATGTGCTCCAGCCTGCAGTAATCATTTTGCAGTGTTAGCTTTCTGCACCACTGTGCAATCACATTATGAAGGTGCTCTCCATGAGACAGGCCCACTTGGAAAAGCATGAATCTACATAGCAGCAGATTTTTTTCAAATACATTTTTTGCTCTCAATAAAAAATAAAAAAAAGTAAAATAACGGCAATACGCTTCAACCTGCAGTCGTCACATTAAAGTGTCACCTCTCTAAAGCACTATGCAATCACCTCACAAAGCCGTCCTCCAGGAAACCGGCCACTCTGCGGAGACAGATTGAATCCTCGGGGGGGGGGGGGGGGGGGGGGGGGGGGGGGGATGGAGAGCCCGGGATCCGTTAGCAGACAAATATCCCTCGGCCTAACAGTAATCTGCATAAAGCGCTGGTGCGAGGAGGTGACTTGTGTGTAATATGTGCTGAACATCCCACAACAGAAGGAGCCGAGCAGAGCCTCCTAATCAGGAGGAACGGCTGCTGCCGGCGGCGAAGCTTCGGGCCCCGACCGGCGACTGGATTCTGCTGAACACGCTGGAAGAGAGACCCCCCCCCCCCCCCCCCCCCCCCCGTTCTATCTTTACTCTCCCTCCCCTTCCTCCTACGTCTCCTCCTCGATGGTGGCCTCCTCTCCCCGTCGACTATGTGCTCTACTGCAGGTTTATCTCTCATCCATTCATTCTTTCCTCTGCCGTCGTTCCCTTCTTTCCTTTTTGCTCTCATTTTCTTTTTTACCTTTCCTTTGCTCTCACTTGTTCCCTTTCCTTCACCTCTTCATTCCTTTTGTGTCCCTCTCGTGTCGTCCTTTCTTAAACATTACTGTCTCTTATTTTAATTTGATGTTCTCTATCGGTCCCTCGATGTCCTCTCCTCCCCTTTACTGTCCTTTAATTCAGTTTGTTTATTCATTGATTATTCTGATCCCTTTTCTTCCTCTTCCTACATAATTTCATTTCCTCTCGTTTCTCGTTCTCTCATTACCCTTTTCTTTGGCTTCTTTGTCCTTTCCTCTCATTTGCATTTTTCTTTCCTCTGCTCTCTCAGTCTCCTATACTTCCTTTTCTCCTCTTGCACATGACATCTCCTACATTAACCTAATCCTTTTCCCTTCATGTCCCCTCTGCTGTCCTCCCCTCTTAATAATTGACATTTTCACTGAAGTTTTCCAAAGCCGGCGAGCTCTGCAGATTTAGCAGATGAGCCTGCACGCTGCGTCGCCGTAATAATCATGGTTAGCGTTTGCGATGACAGGGAGCGAGGCGTGTGCTCGTCAATAAACATCGTTACAGGGAAAAGGTTGGAGGTTCCCGCTGAGGATCGTGAAGGGAAATCAAGTCAAAGCACAGAAGGGAAATAAAATGCTTTTTTATTGCTTGCTGTGCAAATTAAGAAACCGTGATCAGAACAAATCGATGAGCTTTAATCTCCGGCATGCCAACTCCCGTCTGATGAGTTGTAGTTGTCGATGGAGCTTTCAGGTGATTTAGCACCGCATCAGACGGATCTATTGGAGGTCAAGTTCTGTTTGTTACTGACAGAGAGCGCATCAGCCGCTCAGTGATGGAGGATTGTTTTGTGTTTAGAGAAAGTACGATTGTTACTGAAAGTAACCGTGAGGAATCTAACTGCTTCAGAACCTCAGTGTAGTCCTGATCCTCTATCAGACCTCAATCAGTACAGAGACCATCAGAGAGAAGATGGTCTGTTTCTATAGAGTTATTCTTAAAGCTCGTCATTGGAGCCACCGGGTCGGCTTCTGATGAACTCAGATGAACTCATGCAGGTTCACCAGAACCTCCTTCAGACTCCAGCAGAGACCGGTCCACCGTGGACAGACCCAGATCCTCCAGCAGAGACTGGTCCACCGTGGACAGACCCAGATCCTCCAGCAGAGACTAGTCCACCGTGGACAGACCCAGATCCCCCAGCAGAGACCGGTCCACCGTGGACAGACCCAGATCCTCCAGCAGAGACTAGTCCACTGTGGACAGACCCAGATCCCCCAGCAGAGACCAGTCCACCGTGGACAGACCCAGATCCTCCAGCAGAGACCGGTCCACCGTGGACAGACCCAGATCCTCCAGCAGAGACCGGTCCACTGTGGACAGACCCAGATCCCCCAGCAGAGACCAGTCCACCGTGGACAGACCCAGATCCCCCAGCAGAGACTAGTCCAACGTGGACAGACCCAGATCCTCCAGCAGAGACTACATCCAACAAATCAACTACAGAAAAAAGGTTCTTCATCTCCATATTATTGGTGTGCATGTTATCACAACCAGCAAACCAACGCATATCACTATCAAATTGCGAAGTAGTTCTTACAAATATGTATATTCTGCAGCCATTTCCAGATAATGCCTCAAGTCGCCACTTCAAATATTGTGTCAAGAGATGAAGATGGACGTCCCCTTCCTCTCTAACACATCTCTGAACTTCTCACGATTCTCCTCCTGCTATTTGAACATTAAAATGAGAAATTATTTCTTATTAGCTCTGCCGTTTTTTTTTAGCCGAGCCAGTAAGTTATGCACCGCGGCAGCCTGGAGGCAGACGGCGCTGCTAATACAAAACGCTGTCTCCTGTGAAGCCGGCAGTATTGGCCAGTGGAATAAGCTCAGGAGGTAATTGGGATCTTTAGTCTGCAAACCAACGGAGTCTCTCTCAATAGCATTAGTCACCCAGAGTAATCAGACACAAAAGGATCATATCTGCGGTGCTGCGCATAAAGACGTTGCTGAAGTTGAATTTTTTTTTTGTTTTAATCTTCTTAAGCCGGGGCGGCCTCGAGTTCGCTTTGTGAGCACTGGGACCTCCAGAGTTTCCTCAGCATTGTTGCTATAATTACAAAGGAGCATTCTGTCTCCATTGAAATAAGCTCTCTTAAACTGTGTCTGGCTGCACTGCCCAAAAAGTTTGCCCCGTGCACCACCTCTGCTGTTCGCTCCATCACCAGCAGTAATTGTCTGGAAAGTCCTGCAGCGCTAATTGCAGGATCCACCACAACGTGTGTGTGTGTGTGTGTGTGTGTGTGTGTGTGTGTGTGTGTGTGTGTGTGTGTGTGTGTGTGTGTGTGTGGAGTGCGAGGGGGCGGGGGGGATTCCTCTCTGTGCATGTAAATTAGGGCCACATACACATTAGTCACGCGTGACAGGAGCCACTGTTTAAAGGGCTTGCTGTGCTACAAGCGTTAGCATGTTAAGCTAACGAGCCAAATGGGCCGAAAGAGATTCTTCAACACGGATCAACACGGAACAAATGATGAAGTATTCCAGAGTAATTCTGTACTGTACTGTATAATACTGTACTGTACTGTTTACTGTACTGTAATGTACTACAGTATACTTATACTACACTATACTATGCTGTACTATATTAAACTACAGTAGCCTAACTCCAGTAGGCGAGTGGACCATACTCACCTACTACAATACACAATAGTGACTGATTTTTAGGCTTCTATACTGCTGCAGTATTGTATCTTATATATTATATACTGTATAAATACACTTAATAAAGTAAAGTACTTCTATACTGTGCTTTACCATAAGACACTACTCTTTACATATTATACTGCACTGTTTTGTGTGATACCGCTCGACGCTACACTATGCATACAGTTCTTTATTGTACTATACTGTACTTTACTTAACTAGACAACTACTACTACACTATATCCTCTAACTATACACTGGTACTCATGAAGTCACTGCTGAGAGTCAGCAGCTCTGAAGATGCTCACAGACTCGTCTCTCTCTGCAGAACCCGAACGCAGTTTTGTGTAAAACATTTGAACTTAGCGAAGCACAAAGATGAACAATAACCGCACACTTCAGATATTTGACTCCACACTCGAGTGACTTGTATGTTGCAGTAGGTACTAATCTACTTCAGCGCTGCTAAAATAAAATAAAAACGTGTGATCCAAATGCTGTACAACAGCTTGTGTAACGTGAAGCAGACTCCGTCCTTGTGGTCACGTCTCGGGCAGATGTCTTGTTTAGACCCGTGACTCACTATCAGAGCACCCTCGTTTGGCACCCAGTCGGGATTTTGTTCAACTTGACATTGAAGGGAATAATTCCGTGTTATAGCTTCTATACTATGCTCGGACGTTGCCAAGTGTCATACATGCACACAGTACAATAAAGGGCTGGTTGCAAAGCCAGAGATTAAAGTTTTCTCCGTCATGGTGAGGACACACACAAGCCAAGATAAAAAAAAAAGAACGGACAGTTTTATGGACACCTGTGACAAACAGCCTAATATTTGGTGTTTTGGACGAACTAGCTGTTGTCATCCTGAGCATGTTTTGCCACTAATGGAAGAATTATGCGTGGCATTAAGGGAGAACATGTCTGCGTCAACACAATGAATTCATTAAAGCTTGAAATATTGCTCATGTTTGACAAACACATTTTTTTTGGTTTTGCTTCATTTTTGGACCATGTTGATGAACATAACCTGCAACATTACCTTATACTGAAACCCAAAGAAGGCATTTTAGTTTTCTCCACGTCTGTAAAATGCCTCTTCGTCGCATCGGGGTGGATCACAGACACAACACCTTGGTCAGGGACGTCGAGGGTACCGGCAGGGCCGTGGTTGATGCGGCCATGCATTCCTGTGACCATCATACACTGCGTGCACCAGTTAAACCGTATTTCCTGTGTCGGCTAATGGCGTAGCCAGGTCATCAAAAGGGGGCGCTGTCGAGCCAATATGTCACAGATTGGACACCCCAATCACACTGCAAATTTTCGCCACGACTGCCTTGCGTGCCAAATTTCAAAATCTTACCAGTATCCCAAGCACCTCCTTTTCGCGATGAAAGACGTTCGATAATAATAACAATGAACATGAGAAGAACAATAGGTCCTCCGCTCCGACTACGTTGGTGCTCGGGCCCTAAAAAAGGGGGAAAAAGAAAAAGGAAAGTACCTTTCTTGTGAGTAGCTTCATTTTTGGAGCCTTTGGGGTCTAATAAAAAAAAGATCAGAATTAAACACAGCATATTCTAACAACACGTTAGCAACTACACGTTGTTTGTCCTCGTCAAGGAAAACAACCGCTTATTCTATCAAGGAGCGAACAAGACAGCAAGGCTGGATTATCTACGGCGTCGCACTGCTGCCAACACTCAGCGGGGGGGAGTGTATGGCAGTGGGGCAGGGGCAGGGAGGAGAAGGGGTGGGGGGCAACATACTGTGAAGGCAATAGCAGGAAGGAGGGATGCACGAGTCTGTATAGAGGAACAATCGTACTGCCATACTGCAGCGGGCAGGAGAGGAGAGGCGATGCACTGAGATGATGAGCAGGAGGGTTGCAATGCAGTTCTGTCAAGAGGAGCTCAAGTAAGTACAAGCAAAATGCACTACAGTAGATGCAAGAGGCTAGAGAGAGAGAGAGGGAGAGAGGGAGAGGGAGAGAGGGAGAGAGGGAGAGAGAGAGAGGGAGAGAGAGGGAGAGAGGGAGAGAGGGAGAGAGAGAGAGAGAGAGAGGGTGAGGAGAATGCAAAGACTACATGTCAAACTGGCTTCATTTTTGCCTCATTTGGCCTTCGAGGAAATTACACTTTACTTGTCTTTGTGGGCAACAAGTTGGTGGTGAGTTGCTTATTCCGGAACAACTTGATTAACTCCCACATGAAATGAACCGGTCTTCTGAAAAGTCCCCCCCCCCCCGTAGGAATGAACGATCTTACTTCTCTTCTCTCGCCATTCATTTGAAGTCATTTGGCTGAAACGGAGCCCATCGCAATCACGAAAGGTTTTCTACTTCAACCACTTCCATACACACCAAATAATATCAGTTACAGTATCGGTCAAACTAATGTCAAGGAATTGGAAGATAAAGCTGAACAATGCACAGTGACATCTTTCCCCTGGTCACTCATGTATCACTGAAGCAGTTTAGCGGATTATTCTAGAAAGTTCAAGTGCAGAAAGTAGAGAGAAGTTTACTGTCCATTGATCAGCAGGTCCTCAACCAACCCTCCAAGCCTTTATGTGTGACCATCACTCACTCGTCCTGTGTTCATAACACAGTATATGAGGAATTAAAAGTCCTTTACAGAATCCCGTAACAACCTCGTGTCCTGTAAAGGTCGACCAGTGTTCAGCTCCTTCTGACCTTTAAACATTTAAAGCTTTTTGAGCAAATAATGATCACATCTCTGTGTTTGACTGCCAATGTGTTTCCCTGCAATCAATTCTCAACAGAAGTTAGAAATGTCACCACGCAGCCTTTGATCTCCATCACCATGAACAGCTCCGTTCTCCACCTATTACTCCCAACTCTGACCCGAGGCCAAACAAATGTGCTGTCACTACACACAGAGGACTTTTCTTTTTTTTTGTGCTCTCGTAGCTCACATTTTCTGATTGATGTCCTATTTTTGCCTCCGCACCGCATTGAACTGAGTAAACCGGGCCCGGCCTGCTTTGCTGTACTTGACAACTGCCATTGTGAGGGATGGTGACTACGCCGAGTAGAAGTCTGGGAGCGATATTGTAATCCGTCATTGTCAGCCGGGGCGGGGCGGGGGGGGGGGGGGACAAAGGGGGGAAACGGCTCCTAAGATAGATGGAAAGTATTCGTCGTGACCATGAACTGTTGTAGACAGGTGACTTAGACTCTATAATCTCTCTGAATCCATGAAAGGCAATTTTTCCTCCCCTTCCTCCGGCACGCGGCGACCTCTCCGTGTCGGGGGTAAGCCTGTCCAACATCTGAGCACCTGACGCTGGCATTGAATAAAACACACAGCAGCTTTGCTTTTTGTGTGTGTGTGTGTGTGTGTGGGGGGGGGGGGGGGGGGGGGGCTCATAACGCGAGCTAATTACTAGCGCTGTGCAGAATCAATTCTCCCGGCTTTGTAGGGGAGCCTCGCCTTCGTGTTGGAAAACAAAGGATGCTTCTTTGGTTAAATAATCACAGGGACTTTCCCTAAATGTTTCTTTTCCCCCCCGTCTCTGGTTTCACTCCCAAACAAGACTCTTGCACACGTTTGCCGCGTGGAGCGCGAAAAAACAGCAGCTTCCCGCCTTCATGATCGTGTCACAGCGGTAATCAATTATGCGTCAACCTCTCCGTCAGCCCTTTCACTCTGATGAGGTGGGCTTACACCTTCTGTTTATTCTCCTCAAGCTGGTAATTAGAGGTGTGACGGGATTCCACAGGAGGACTGATTGGCCCTTTTAAAAAGCAGCATTCGCCTCCTTATAGACTTATTAGCCACGGACCGGTGGACCGGCGGGGAAGACGGAGTAATGTAGCCGTCAACAGTTACTCACACATCCCAGATCAGCTGTGCATCGCCTCCAGCTAAAAGAGATCCGGCGCTTTGTGTTGCTGCCATCTTTAGATCAAGAAGGAAACAAAATCCGGACGTGAGGTGTTTATAGCAAACCGTTCACCGAAGAGCTCATTGGTTTCAACAACACGGCGTATTTGACGGCGCTCTAATTATCAGCGTGATACTTTTCATACTTTACGTGTTTCAAACATCCTCCTTTCTTTTCATTTTTCATTGGCCCTGCTCCTCTACCCCCCCCCCCCCCCCCCCCCTCCATCTCTTCTTTTCAGTCCATCCTGAGTGCCCTCGTACGTTCGGCTGCTTTTTACCGTCGCCCTCTTCATATTCCTCTCTTCGCTGCCCTTGCCGTTCCACCTCCTCCCGCTAGACGCCAAAGCGTGATCAATATTTTTGTCATAACTCAGGAGAGAGTCACCTCTGCGGCGACATTAAAATTCCTCGCTCTGTGCAATACCCCCACCCCACCCCCCCACACCCCGCCATTCAAATTTCCTGGCTTTGGAAAGGATGGAGCCATTACCTAGAATACTAAAAGAGCCGCGAGCCGTCCTGTGGGTGAGGATGTCCCCTCGCTCCAGCAGATCTCTGTGTTTGCAATCTTAGCAGAAAGTACGGTAGCTCTCAGAAAAATAAAAACGTAAGCGGAGGAAGGAGGGAGTGGATATTACATCTCAGAGCTGCTTATTCATGTGTGCTGCAAGTGTTATGCATTACTGAGTAATACTGAAGCCCACTGGGAACTGTGTTAGCATCAATATCCCGGCGCTAAGCTAGTGGAAGCATATTCTGTCTTTGCAGTGTGAGATCATGGATTGCACTTTCGCCATCTGCAGTTCTTTCCCCCCCCAATCTCCTGTCGTAAGCAGATCCCTCCGAGTCGGTTCGCCATTTGCAATGCTACCTTCCCTCTCTTCCTTCACCTCTCCCTCTCTCCCTCCCTCCATGACCCATTCTTTTGTTCTTTCCTTCCCCCTGCAGCCATTCCTCCAGCCCACGCTCATTACCTTATGCACAGTAATCCCATTAAGTAGCCATTAAACAAGTGCTGATAACACCAAATGAACGTCAGGCTCCGACAGCTAATAACTACAGCCCCCCCCGGCACGTTGGACCCTGGCAAGGAGAAGAGGAGCTGCAGAGGGGAACGGGGGAGGGTGCAGTACAACACAGGCGTAGTACAGAGTAGTGTTGGGGAAGCCAAACATGTAAATTCATACCGCCGTACGGTGTAGATTTACTCGTGTCCACAAGTGCGGACGAGAAGGATTCATTCGGCACACTGGTGGAGTTCGTATTTGTTTCACGCTGAACACTCCTGGGATTTAAGGGCAGAGAGAAGCAACCGGGGGGGAGCAGCGTGAAATAAAAGGGTCGCGTCAGCGGTTAGTTCAAGAAGGGAGCCGGAGGTAAAGAACCTGCTGAAGTGCACCACCCGGATGCACACTGCATTTAAGGTTGACGATTCGCATCTTGTAGGGGGGGGGGGGGGGGGGGGGGGTTGCGGCAATAGATAGCCAGCTCACTAGCAGCCCGCTCTGGTTGAGCGTAAAACCAGATGCTCGCTCGCGGTCGTCGTCCTCGTTGCCGCTCGGCTTGAGTGATGAGGAAGGACAAGGTTATCGAGAGGGAGAGGGGAGTCACAGCTGTAGTCTGTGCCATTCATCAAGTGTGCACACACACACACACACACACACACACGAGGAAACACACCTTTCCCTCGCCCGTTATTATCTCTGCCAGTCTCCTGTCTGTCTCTCGCTCACTCATTCATTAGCAGGGATGGCAGATTTAGAAAAGGCCGGGTGTTGACGTTCCACGACGTCTCCTCACTGTTGAGGAGCTTTGCAGCCTCCCTCCTGCTCCGCGAGCTTGACTTCTGCCTGCCAGGTCAAAGGAGTCCAATTTGTTTCAGGAATCAGTGGAGTCGGTAAACAAGGTTTCGAATACTGAGGAGGCCCGGGGAGCGAGGAAGGAGGGAGGTCAAAGGAGAGAGTTGATAGGAATGAGGAAGGGAAGAGAGGGGGACACGAATATGTGAGGTACGGAAAACAAGGAAATCAAGGAAAGGAATCAAGGAAACAAAACAGGACTGAGCCCACCAATGAAGGATGGAAGAAAGGAGCCGAGGAAGGAAAGAGAAAAGGAATTAAATAAAAGAATGAGAGAGCAGGGAGAGAGAAAGGAAGAACAGATGAAGTCATGGATTATAAATGGCTCGTCCCCAATGTGTCAGGAGTGTTTGCTCTCCTCAGCCTCCGACGGAGGAACCTGCTAAATCAATGGGAAGCCTTTCCTTGTCCTCACAGCGGACCCCCGGTCCTGATCACTGTCATTTCCTCTCATGCTGGCACATTTGTAGCTTGCAGCAAGTCTCATCTCTTCCATCCAAAGTCCCCCCCCATCCCCCCCCCCCATCCCGCCCGCCTGCCATCCAAAATGAGTGGGGCTGGTGCTAATTTGATGAGGTGCGTGGGCGGAAGAGAAGAACTAGCTGCACCATCATGCTGTCACCATTTAGAAGGGAGGGTCGGGGTAAGAAGCCCCCCCCCCCCCACCATTGTTCTAGATAGAGCCAATCGTTATTTCTGTTCTTCTTTTGGATGGTGGTGGTCGTGCTAATTTTTTAATAGAGTCAAAATCAGTTTACTGGTGGGAGGACATTTTGGAGAACAATTCTGGAGACAAAATAAGCTTCTGTATTTTTCTTAAATTAGTATAAAAATATAA
The DNA here is from genome assembly GCA_028022725.1 of Lycodopsis pacificus. Classification (NCBI taxonomy): domain Eukaryota; kingdom Metazoa; phylum Chordata; class Actinopteri; order Perciformes; family Zoarcidae; genus Lycodopsis; species Lycodopsis pacificus. The sequence continues at coordinate 2,481,048 of CM051689.1, read as the reverse complement.
AATATCAATATTAACTTTTAATATTTCCTATTTCATGTGCAATAATGTGAACCATTCAGACCGATTATATCTTATTTTAGTCTTTGTTTTATGGTTAACTTATCTTTACTGTTTGATGACTTATGTATTACACCGTGTTGTTGTTGTTGATCCACTTCGCTGCTGTCATGCTGTAAATGCCTGCACTGTGGGACTAATAAAGAATAAACTTATGTCATATACAAACTTACTGCTGACATCAGAATCATGTGGCAGGAAATCTATTAGTTTCAATACTTTTTTTGTTGCAAAGAGTATGATTTTTAAGTATCAATGCTAATCTTATAGTTCTGAGGAATAATGTTCACGTTCTCACAAGAGATAAGAAATACAGCTGACTGTATGCTACGTTACAAGCTTTTACATTTACTTTCATCATAACGGAGTTGAGGTCTGTTGACATTTAAATATCCTGTAACTATGTTTACTTCAGCATACTTCTTGTGCATATTTTAAAAGAAAATAATTCTGACCCCCGGTCGACCCAAACTATGACAACGGGTCACATTCTGTTACCCTCGGCTGTCTTTTCCGTTTTCCAGCTGACATGGCATTTACTCTGCTCCTTATGATGTATGATATCATCTATCGTGATGGGAGGTAATGGTGGAAGTTCATGAAGACAGTTTAACATCAAACAACTTGTCCCGCTGTTCAGAACACATCACTTTCCTCTCGATTCAGAGAGAATGGCGCTCTAGCAGGAGGGGGAGTGATTGAGAGTTCACTCACGAGCAGGTTCATCCTGCGATCCTACGACGTGACTTTATTCTTTCCACTGTGTGTGTTTAGTTGATGACATCCATTAAGTTCGACAGGCTGGCCTCCACCACGGTGGTGCAGTGTTTGATAATCATCCTATTTGTACGATAATCTTTCCGTGCAATCAAAGTACGATTGTTTGACCATTTTGTGAGACTCCTGCTCGGTGTGTGGTTTTGATCGAGAGCCTGTTATTTATTTAATTAGCTCATCATACGGTCTAATCTGTTTTCATTTGATTTATGGCTGTGTCAAAAAGTATTTTTCTTTTGTTGAACTACACATTTAAACCTAATTGTTCTTGTGGTTACGATTGGCATGCGATCATTTTCTTCAAAATAAAGTAATTTTAAACCTTTGATAGTTTGCTGCTCGACCTCCGCTGCCGATCACGCAGCTCACAGCGTGATCGGGCAGCGGAGGCATCTTTTGGGGACAGAAGCTGCGACTCATGTGAAGGTGAATTGGCTCGGAGGACGTGAAGTAGATGTGTTGCCTTGTTCTGTGGCCGGTTAGAGTCCCGGCTCATCAGCTGGTTAGTTTGGCACTTTATTTGTAGGTCACACGCTAACTGGCACCTTCAGTAGTTCTGATTCGTCCATCTTTCCTCAATTAATAAGTTTCAATGATTTAAAATAAAGCATGCAACGTCAAACTGTCTTCATGAACCTCTCCAATCGTGGACATTTTCTTTTGTCCAATATCCCAAAATGTATTATGATCAGTGTTGTTGGCAGATTGTATTATTATTATTATTCTTACAGTAAACTAGCGCTCTCATAGGTTTAGCACAAAATAAGGATTTAGCTACAATGATTTCATTCACAATTATTCCTTTGAAGGTTTATTCCACACAATTCAACATTAAATCCTAAAATCCTGCCATGATTTTATTTCCCTCAATCCAGTATTATTTTTCTTATTATTATTATTATTATTATTATCATCATCGAGGGAACATGAAAAAACATGATAGCATGTGAAGGTTTAATTCAACGATGAATTGTGCAGAATGACCCTTAAAACTGTGAACCAAATTATAGTAAGATTTAGTTATGAATTATTAATATTATTTGAATAAGAAACATTTGACAACTGTTGCACACGTGCAGCCCCCCCCCCCCCCCCCTCAATGATGCTGTGTGAGTACATGATCCTTTGGTTCCTTTTCCCTCCAGAGTTTATTAAGCAGCAGAGCTGTCAAGCTGTTTATTTCATAAATGTGATGCTGGTAATGCAGTGACATAGCTGCTAGCACACACACACACACACACACACACACACACACACACACACACACACACACACACACACACACACACACACACACACACACACACACACACACACACACACACAAAGAAAGTGCATGAATGAGCAAGTTGGGGAGCTCACCCTCTGCCACCCCGTCGACCTGACAGCCGTGACAGAGTCTGGGAATGCACATCGGGCCCTGCCTGCTAACAGTCGGCCCTCTGACACAACGAGCTCCGCAGATCACATAAAAGATGAGCTCCTCCTCCTCAGCACCAACGTCTTCATCACAGATAGCTTTGCATTGAAATTATCCCCCAAAGGAGACGTTAACATTCATTTGAATGATGTCGGGGTGGTGGACAGTGTCTGAAGCTCACTGACGTCAGCTGGAGGATCGTTACCATCATCTGCATGTCCAACACACTGCCGAAGAGTACCTCCATCTGCATTTAACGTTCGTTATTGCATCGCATTAGAAGAATGGAAGAAACATAAAAGCCATGAATTCAAATAACTGTCACGTCGGCTCGTTTGACTCCTGATTTGTAAAGGTCAGCGCAGCACTGGTCTCAGTAAATCACACGGGATCGTTGCCAAGCAGAGCGGAGGAGAAATCAAATTTGAAAATGCAGAAACGATCTCCAAAATGGACTCGCGATCACGACGAGGCCTCGCAGAACACCCGAGTGAACTTTTGGCTGGTGGTGCAGCCGCGGCAGGTTTAATAATACAGACTTAGCCCCCCCCCCACTCACTCCAAATTCTATCTTGCATGAGCTGCGATATCCCACTCACAGAGATCACCATAGAATGGGTTATGCCATTATGGGCTCAGCAAAAAAAAAAAAAAAAAAAAGAAGAAGAAAAAGCTCCATGGCAGCATTCATAAACATAAGCTGTGGTTCACTGCTGCACATTCCAGCAGTCTGGTTCTCGGTGTTTTCAGTGTACAAAACATGAGGACGCCTTTTAATTCCACCTTAAATCTGCTGTAAGGACGAAGAGGAGACGCACGTCGATGCACCGTGCCTCCGGGTGTTATTGTTTCCTATAGTGGATGATGTGTGACCTCTGACCCTCTGTTGTTTGGGAATTACATCTAAATGAGTCAGAAAGACAAAAAAAAACAGCACCCACGCTAAGGCAAACTAGCCGAACCAAAGGTCACGATTCTTAAATGTGAAACTCTGTAATTGCCACGATTTTTCGGTGGAACAGAAGATCAACATTTGTACTAAAACGTTTTTAATAAGACCTGGAGGGAAAGTGCTCCTCTTCCTACTGATATAGAATACATAGGCTTCACTCTCCAGATCGACACCTGTACGCTACGTATAAAAGATGAATGCAAGTGTATGATATGATTCATAATGTAACAGGTAATAAGGGATTCTCATACTTGCCGGACAGAGCCAGGGGTCTACACACAGGACGGTGGAACGTCACAAGGGTTCTCATACTTTGTACACTCAGAACACACAAATGACCTGCCGAACTAAATATGCAGAAATTACTCACATCCATTCTGCAGCACTAAGATATGTCAGTATTAACATGCAACAAGGCTCAAGTGCCACATCTTATTGCCATAAATCAGTTCATGTTGAAAAACACAAAGTGAAACTCGGTAATTCCAGTTGTGTTCACATAAATTACTGTCCCTGCGAATCACTTCAAAATCATTTTAGGAAAGATTTGTTTTTGCACTTGTATTATTCATAAGCTTGAATGAATATGGAAGGTTGCCCCAGTTGTCTAATGTCATACAAACATATTAATGTCCAGACTGTGAGCACGTTTTAATAGAGAAACCTCTGACATGTGTCTTTATGGGGGCTTCCATTCAGGGAGAGGTCACTGAATATTATATATTAGCATCATCACCAGCGTCATCATCATCATCATCATCATCATATGAAATCATATCTAGCAGCAGACTTGTGGGAGCGAAGCACATTACCTTGACCACCAATACAAGCACTGGGGATACTGTGTGGGTACCAAGGAATGTAGCCGACTAGCACCGCGAGAGATCCGCATGTATCTCAATGAGAATGTGTTTATATAGCGTGACTGGGGCTCACAGTGCAGGGAGAGGGTTTCGTAAGAGAAATTAAAAAGAGAGAAAATGGGGATTGGAGGTCTAACACCTGAAGAGCCTGATTCTATATTTAACAAGTGGAGCAATGCGTAGAATTACCTTTGTTGAACACTGCAAAGGGCAAATGAAAGAGATCGACAGATTGAGAACAACCAAAATGATTAAACACAAAGCAACAGCATTTTAATAATGTCTATGTATATATACACATTAACTTTTCTTCCGTTTATAATAAAACAAGTGAATACAAACCTGTCTCGGCGACAACCTTGACTAAACCCTTAAGAGGCGTTTAGAGAAGGTAGTGAAATGCAGAAACAACACTTTACCAGAGCTTTGGATATTGTTTGGCTACATTCCTGTCTTTGTCCGACCGAGTCCTGGTGGCAACTCCTACCTTTGAAATTCGGTCGAATTCTGGCGTCGTAACCCGAGACTTTGCCCATGAGTTTGTCCAGGAACTCGGAGGGCGGCATCGGGGAGGCGGCTTTCCTCGCCGCAGCTTCTTTCGACGCTGCCAGGCTGGAAGACAGAAGGGTGGAATTGCGTTAGAGGGGAGGTGTTCCGCTTTGATCGGATTGTGATGAGAAAAGGGCCACGAAGATGAACGTGAGAATGGATTGTAGTCATAACACGTCAACATTCTTCGTACGAGTTGATAAAAGCAGTTCATCGTCTACAACGCTAGCTTGGCAGTGATACACGCGCCCGAGAGACAAAAGGCTAAAGGTCACAGGAGCCTTACAATAGACTGATCAAATGAAGGGTCCTGTCTGGACACAACCACGCCGTTGGTCTGGCTTTAACACGACTCTGATTCACATTAAATATACCACGAGAGCTGCAGCTGAACTCCAGGAAACCGGCACAAAACTGGTGGCCTGATGCTAAACTACTGGTTTACTACTGTAAACTACAGTCCAACCAATCCCGTCTCTTTCAACAATCCCGTCTCTTTCAACAATCCCGTCTCTTTCAACAGTACTCATTTGATGAAACTACCGTGTTCCATTCCTTTACACTGGTTTCTATAATTCCCTTAATTCACATTTCAATATATTTTTTGCCCGATCACGGTGTGGGATACGGACATATTCACGTACGCCTCAGTGCTCAACAACAACATGAAGCCTCCGTCGTCTGAAGACCTCAAACTTTATTTCTCCTTTCAACCTTGACAAAAGGCAGTTCCAGAACCAGATCCACTCTTTCTGTTCTTACCTTTCACAGTAAAAGCCCTGCAGACATAAAGACAATGCACCTGTTTACCAAAGGGAACTCAAACCCACTCAGAGCACTTCACTCAAAGGAAACTAAATCAAATATCTTGCGGTAGCTTGAGGCTAAACAACAGTTTACCTCAGACTGACAGATGTTGCTCTGGGCCAATAGGATCCGAGTTGGTCTTCTACCTGCACAAATCTATTAAAACATGTGATTGAACAGATCGCTGCTGGTATGAATGGAAGAGAAGAGTTATTCGTCAGGCCTCCGTATGCAAAGGCCTTTAACACTCGTCCCTTACTGATGAATGTCCCATCCCACCATCACACGGAAATACACCCGATGAAGGAAACATGAACCGGAATCAACAGTTTCAGTGATCAAACCTGAAAAAAGTACCACTGTACCTACATCTACAGTACCTACATCTACAGTACCGTACTGTAGATGTAGGTACTGTGGTGCTGTAGATGTAGGTACCACAGTACCTACATCTACAGCACCACAGTACCACTGTAGATGTAGGTACTGTGGTGCTGTAGATATAGGTACCACAGTACCTACATCTGCAGTACCACTGTACCACTGTAGATGTAGGTACTGTGGTACTGTAGATGTAGGTACTGTGGTACCTACATCTACAGTACCACTGTCGATGGCACAAGCATTCAGGCAAAGCAAACACTACATATGAGAGAAACTAATACCACTTCTCTACTGTAGTGAGCATGTTTATGCAGGTTCTATACACAGTAAAACCTGCTCATATACAGGAGGAGATCGACTCCTCTGTTTCTAGACCAGTACTTTCTGTGTCTTTTGTGACGTCACAAACTCTGCCACTGCCGTTTTATTTCATTTAATTAAAAAGTGAATAATTAAAGTGAACTTTTACAGTCCTGTGCTGACAGGAGTGTAATGCATTAGTGGTTATTACACTCGCGTCCTTTCTTGAAGTACCTATTTCAACTAATGCTCTAATCCATTCAACCCGCTCTGTCTGCGCTGAGAGCCGCATTGATTTTACAATCAGGCCGAGGCATCTGCACAGTTCACCTCCTCTACCTCATGAAGCTCATGCTCTCTGCATGGCGACACGTCCCCAGTACGGCCTTCAGCCCACGGACATTCAATGACTCCAGCTTGTACAGTCAATAACACACACACACACACACACACACACACACACGATGGATCGAGCTAAAAATAATCCAAACAGCCTGTTTCCTTAAATTATTCCCAAAGAATAGACCACTGAGGAATGAATAGAAGAAAGCTCAATAAGTAGCTCCCTGGTTACAATAATCCATATTTATGCTTTATTTGTGAGGCTCTTCATTGACAAACTGATCCTCAAACTTGAACCAAAACCCAAAATCCCAAAGTCTTATTCAGAAGTGAGGAGCAGAAACAAATTCCCCCCAAAAACGTTTGTTTTAAACGTTCCAAAGAATTGTTCTGACCTTCTAGAAATAATTAGACTTTCCAAAAGTGAAAGTTTTCCCTTTGCAAAAACTTTCAGACTCCATATTTACTAAAAAGTCTTTCGAAGTTTGTCCTGACTTACAGAAATCTTCTTGAATTTCAAAACACATTCTCACTTTCCCAAAATGTCCCGAGTCTCTATAATCGCCCCGACTTCACTCATTCAGGTGAAACAGAGTGACTCACTTATTTACGTTGCTTTCACTTCCTGCATCACAGGCTGTAAGGACACGATGAGGAGGCGAGTCCTGGGACTTGAGATGAAATATTCTGCTGCTGGAGTTGGATGGAAAGTGACCTGACAGTGACTCCTTTGTGAGCGAGGACCGAGGACCGAGCTGACCCGTGGCCTGACAGGGGAGCTGCATCAGCAGCCACTTGTAGTGCGTTCTGCATTCGATTGCACGCTTTCTCACTGCGCCTGGAGAAAGAGCACGGACCGCAGTGTGATCCGGGCTATAAATAAGCTGCCGTGCTGACCCATTTCATTTGACTTCAGCCTCACAATGAGCACGTTCACCAGCAAGACGCAGCAAGAACGTTCTAGTCTTGTCACAGCTTCAGTTTTAGTCTCTTTTTAGTCTTTTAGGATTCATTAAAGTGGAATTACTCGGCCCAGTCACCAGGACATTCTTTCGGCATTGTAGGTTTCTGCAAAACACGGGATACGTTGAATGGGAAACGTTTTCCTCTTTCAGTCGGAGCAGCTGACGTAGCACAACGAGAAAGCCACGTAGCGTGCCGAGCTGCCCTTATTGAAAGTTGCGTGGATATAATAATGAGAATAAGGAGCTAGAGAGTCCTGTAAGGGCGGGTCAGTGTGGTGGACGCGTCAGACGAACACAGGACTTTCACCCAGGACACCGCTGTTCATGTGTCGCGTGAAACCAAAAGTAAACGTTGACTTCACGTCCCAGAGGTCTTTAGGTCGGGTGTAAATGAGTAAGGCTCGTTATGTTGTTACCTTACGTTACCTTACGTTACCTTACACCATGATGTTATTTTATACCTTAACCGAGTAGTTTGTTGCCGGAATTTAACCAATTCTGACGACTTTTCAACTAGTTGATTCCTATTATTATTATCATCAACATTAAAAACAAAGTAACGTTTGGTTTGTTAAATTCCTTTCATGATCCACGTCAGAAACCTGATGCAGCGACTCATTTTAAAAAGAAAAAAAAGGATTTTATGAGATGAAACATGTTATCCGTGTCAGCTGCTGCAGGATTTCACTTTGTTCCACTTTCGTTGACTTCTTTAAACTCGGCTCAACCCACGAGTTGATGTCTAATTTCCAACGATATCAATATATGTCAGGCTGGGTTTTGTGAAATATGAAATATTCTGGATATCTTGTGCATCATTTATACAGTTCTATGCGATGGTGGAGCCCAAAAAACCTTCAGTATGAATGTTTCACTAAATTTAAATATCTTAGCTTTAGCATTGGAGCGAGCAGCCGGGGGTTTAACACCAGCACTCAGTTTGAAGAAAATAAAAGATCTGTGCACAGTTGAAGAAACCTGGGGAGAAACGGAGAATCAATAAATCGAATCATTTCTCTATGAAGACACAAAAACAACGTGTCACTTATTTAAATGAGCTCGTCGTTCACTTGGCTGATCATTTGCACCAAAACACGACTCGTAAAAATGTATCAATACGTATGAAAAATGGATTTCAAGCCTAATAGGATTTTTCTTCCGACATAAATCTTTTACTTCGGTTCCGCCTGAAGCAAACTTCCCCGGAGTGAAGAGGAAGTTACGGGCCTGTGTTTATGAGCAATAATTCATCTCGGTGCTGGAACATTTTCACTTTGCAGCACTCAGACGTCCAGCGAAGCAGCAGGCGAGGCTCTTCCTCCTTCAGCTCCACGTATCAATGATTGAAAACTGACAAAATGATTTTCCTGACAAAGTTCAAATCAGGCTGCAGAGTGCAGCGATGGCAACCGCCGCATGTCACTTTACTTTCAGTGGAAGTTTTTAGAATGTTTGAAGTTGAGAAAGTCCATTGAGTGAGTGGCCTTCACTGACCCTCAGTTAGAAACATGTCCCACAGTGTAATGCTGTTGTTACGGCATTAGTCGAGTGCGGGGGAGGGGAGCATCGCCGCATTAATCTCTCAGAAATTAAAATGACCGATGATACAGTCCAACGCGCTTAAATTCTCAACCTAAATGTAAAACCGCCAACCTCAATATGCTAAGTTGTGACGCGCGGCATGATGAATGGCGCCATTAGCAATTCATAAACACGTAATGCAGTCGGCGCTGTCGCTTTATCGGGAAAGTGCTGATCGGAATCACGGTCCGCCGGCTGAAGACGCGAATTATGGAGCGGCCGTGATCGGGGAACGGAGCGAAGCGAGGACGAGTCCCTTGTTCGTTCTCGTCTCATATTCATGGACACAAGACGCCAAATTAAACAGCACACACACACACACACACACACACACACACACACACACACACACACACACACACACACACAGCACACATTAATCAGCTACACACACAAACGATATCGCACTCTTCTCCTTCTGCTGCAAAGCCTTCCACATACACACACACATGAACAGTTGTATAAATACATACACACACACACACACACACACACACACACGACCTTCCAAGAGCTCGCCCTCATCAGTGAGAAACATCGGAAAACAAATCATGCAGGGCACCGAGGAGGCCGCGGGTAACAGAGGATGGTGTGTGTGTGTGTGTGTGTGTGTGTGTGTGTGTGTGTGTGTGTGTGTGTGTGTGTGTGTGTGTGTGAGGGGGAAGAAGGGGAGGAGAGGAAGAAGGAGAGCAATAAATGAATTTTGGCTGCTGTCTCCGTGCACGCTGTTACCAGCCGCTCGGGTCACCCTGCCTGTCAGGTCACTGGCCAAGCTGCCTGCAGAGGTCACATGACCTCCTCCACACACACACACACACACACACACACACAACACACACACACACACACACACACACACACACACACACACACACACACCGGAGGTGGCTACAATGACGGACGGCAGCCATGCGGTCCGTCCGTCTGGCTGCGGCGTTGCACAGCGACGGCGGCGCTGATGAGGTTGTAAACGTCCATAAATCATGACGCTGATAACGATATTATAATGATCATAACTGAGGATATTGATGACGGCGCTGAAAGCAAGATGACATGATATAAATAACATAAATAACACTTTGTCAATGATAATGACGATGTTGAGGAAAGCTAACGAGCTGTGAGAACCTCGATGGAACATGAAATAGTCTTCTAACCTGATGCAACACGTTAAAACATATCAGTTAAAGCTGCACTAATCAATATGTTACATTATGTTAAAGATGAATCAAATGGTGCGTTTACATGTGTAATGGGAAAAAGAATTAACGCCTCTGAGCACTGGTTGCCTCGGTTGGTTGGGTTGGCTGTGTCTGCCGTACTTAATGTAGTTATTTTTACCCAAAGACCAATCGATTCCTGAACCCAACCAATGCGCTTTGTTCTTTGAACAGCTTCTGCTCAAACTACTTGTTTTATAATGAATTCGTCTTTAAATACATTGTTTCCTTGCAGGTTCTTTAAGAAAATAAATATATAAACCCAAACATTTTGAACATGCAATTACAATTTCTTCCTCAGAAAAACCATCAAATAACAATATTCATACGTGTTTTTGCTGTAAGTGAATAACTTACTAACAGCTGACAGCTGAGGCCATCGCTCTCGCTCTCTGCAGTAAAGCGATGACGCTGATGTTGTTGTTGTGATTATAAATCATAACACACGTAATTAAATTATTACCGTCGTGACTGATGATGTTGATGATAGGAGCATAAATCAGATCGTGGTTTTGATGAAAGTCAGTGCTGGTTGATGTTGATTTGTTAACCATGTCACCTTTGTTAGCTTGTAGCATGCTAAACCACTTTTTCTTCTTTTATAGATGATGAGAAGCAACCGCTTCTCATGCAGCGTTCTTTGCTCGTTCGACCGTTGTTCATTCAGCTTAACGTAGATTTATTTCTAACGTAACTTCCGTGCTTCAGTTACGCCACTTTTGTAGTTATTTGAACCCAAACCACGATATTTTCCTCAAGCTAACGAAGGAGTTTTGTTGCCTCAACCTAACCGAGTTGTTTCCTGTGTATACGGTTGAAAAGACTAACGAGTGAAAATCGACACATTCTGCTGGACCTTCCGAAGGAAAGTGAGGGGTTTTTGTAAGATATCAAAGATTTGTATGAGGATATATTGAGTAAGATACCAACAGTGCGAATCAATGCATCGGCAAAAATCTGCTGTATTTAGAGGAAAACATTTGTTTATTCTTTGTTTTATTAAACACTGAAACCTTTGGACGGACAGAGTTGCATCCATCATGTTGTGTCTTTGCAACATTCATTCTTTTTGTGAAAGATGTTTTGACATATTTAAGCTGCAGCTTAGCTTTCTTATTGGTTCAGCATCCGTTTACTGTTTTAGTGAAGGGATGCAGGCCGAGCACACGGCAGCTGGCGGAGGGGATGAACACGGCGGTGGTGTGCGAGGGGTTCCTGACTCAGTCTGTTGACTCGTGATTCAGTCCGAGTCCACCGGAAAACGGATGAATCCGGAACACATCAACACGTTGATAGAGGCACGCTTTAGGCCACTCAGGACCAACACACATCAAGCTTTACTAGCATACGCGGCCTTTCAAAGTCTGAAATTTTGACCTTTAGTTGTTGAACCCTCATTTGGGAAGGGCATTTTCAAATGCCAGCGCACGGAGACAACATTTGTCACACTCCAACGTTTCATCAAAGTCAAGTCAGAGGTGTCTGCGACGTCACATTTGAGGAAAAACCCTGAGACGGCAGCACACTGAGGTCCAAATACGCATTCAGGACATTTTAAAGTTTTAGAACAGCAAAGGTTCGAGGTCTGACGTGTCAGTGATGCTGCAGAAGAATCATGTGGGACAGAAGTTCAGGAGAAGAAAACTAAAAACAGTGAGGAACAAAAGATGCGACGTGTTTTTAAGGGCAGTTACACTGAGCCGAGGGGCGAGTCTCTCTCTCTCTCTCTCTCTCTCTCTCTCTCTCTCTCTCTCTCTCTCTCTCTCTCTCTCTCTCTCTCTCTCTCTCTCTCTCTCTCTCTCTCTCTCTCTCTCTCTCTCTCTCTCTCTCTCTCTCTCTCTCTCTCTCTCTCTCTCTCTCTCTCTTCTCTCTCTCTCTCTCTCTCTCTCTGACATCATCGTGACAAGCTGAGCTACTGAGCAGCACAACTCCACTCAATCACACTCGCGTCCTCCACGACCTCAAGTATGTGCTTTGATATCAGAATGGGATATTTCTTTAAATGTGACGCCAAAATAATAAAAGAAAATACATCAGTTCCCTTTTTGGAGACTCCTGCATGTCATCAGCTTAGACACTTAATCAAACACTTAAAATATATTTCTCAGTCATTCAGTTCATTAAGAATTATCAGCCTTTCATTTCATAATCATATTTAATTTGCAGCCAAAGAGAGGAGGGAGACTTCAACACTAGGAGCCTCTGACGCTCACCTGCTGCTCTCGTACTCTTCCCTGTGCTTGTGTGAGACACGACGCCTCTTTATTGAAATCATTTAGAGCATGATGGTGTCAACTGTGGAAATGATCTGAGATTACTGAGACCACTGAGCATTTCCATAGGTGAAGACCGACTGTGTGTGTAAACCTGTGTCGTGTCCCCGAGGTGACTGCTGAGCGAGTGAAGTGAAGTGAACGGCAGCTGTCAGTAGGTTCTCAGAGCCGAACAAACCTCAGAGTCGGCGAGGACAACCTGGAGGAGCGCACCATCTCTGCACCATCAGCGATCAGATGGCGGCCCTCTCCCGTAAAACTGCGGAGGACGCCGGTCCATCCGGAGTTTCAGGCCAATCGCCGCTTCATCCAATTATTTTCCTCTGCGACAGCAAATTAGGTGGATCAGAGATCATCTCGGCACCAATAACTCCTGCCACGACGTGACAAATCTGAGCTTAATCCGCTTTATGATGACGGCAAGTGAAGGGGATCAAAAACGCAATTTCTGTTGTTGTTACAGAGCTCGCCGCCGAGACGACACAATGGAGCATAAGACCCATGTGAAATCAGCGCTGAACAAACACTCTGCTGGGCCGATGACGGCGCAATGGGATTAGTCACAGACTGGGATTAAACAAAGATAATTTCCCCCAGACGCGTAGCATGGGACAACACTGACGCCGTGAAAAAAGGGGGGCTTGGACCTCTGAGTGTTAGCGGACCAGGGGCTCGCTGTTGACCCCCTTGTTGACCCCCTGCCCCTCTCTGCATGCGCCCTCTTGCCATCCAGGACAGCAGCACTCAGCAGACCCTATTTACCCGCAGACGCAGGAACCAATTCTATGATTGATTTTGTTTTAGGTTTAGGTCAACAATAAAGTTTCTAACTAACTAATTACCTAATTTTAACTACCCAGCCTTAGATTGTCTGTGCCTATTTGTTTGTGGAAATAAAAAATTGGAATTTAAACTTTTTCTTTTCAGGAAAAAACACAAACAAACAACCCAAGTCACAAGACGACAACAGAGCCGTCTCCAAGACAACTCAGCAAACTGAACAAACTTCGGTTTTTGTCAAACTACAACAATTATGACAAGAAGAAACAAACGGGAGGTTGGTGGTTTGAATCCCATGAATGCAGAGAAAGATCTGTGTTTAGAAGCGACTGTTGAAAAGCCCTTTAACAACCAGCTTGATGACTTCGGTCACATTGAACAGCTCCCACGCGTCGAAATGAATATCAATGGGCAGTTAAAACTCTCACCAACCCCTTCTACAACCCTTGAATAAAGAGACAACGTTACATCAGTGGGTGATCCACGGATAGTGAACCCAGTCGACAAGAAAGATGTTTGCATTGTACGTTTCTGCAAACTATGGGATAACATTGAAACTATTGGTTAGCTTAACAATACTACTTGGTTATGTTAGAAAAAAAGATCAACGTAAAAACTATGGACCTACCTTAAATAAATAAACACCTTTAGCAGGGTGTCTTACGTAACATCGTGAAACAACAATATATGCAAGTATGAATTCAACATTTACTTTTGGGTCCATGCGGGACACGAGCGGCTGTCTCCTGTGTGAAAGTCCTGCGTTTGTTTCACGCTTGCAGAAACCCATAAATGCACGATGACACGTGGTTAACGTCATGAAACTACTGGTTAGATTTAGGCAACAAAAACACAGTTTAGAGACGATCAACAACGTAAAGTTTCGTAACGATGTTACTTAAACAAAGACACCGTTTACTTCTGGTTCTCTCACTGCGGTCTCCTGGGTGAAAGTCCTGCGTTTGTAGGCCCCGTCCACCACATCTCCCAGCTGCCCTAACTTGACTTTCTGTCATGTTATACTCGGTATCACACCACGGTAACGGTCAGCTGCTCTGCGAGTCGCTCTTTGTACTCTTTGCTTTGACAGAATGCTAAAAATAACCACGTTACATCTGGACATCGTACAGCTGAAACCCTCCGTTGCAGGCTCACAAACATCTCGGTTATACACATTGTGCTGAGGTTGCAATCCCTCAGTTTGAATCTAAAACACAAACAATAATTTCCACCTACGTCTTCTCTGTTACTCCACAAAATACATATCCATTAGATCACAGAGCCAAACGTCGGCCAGATATCTGCTCCATTTGCATAAATGGTTGGTTTATAGATCAGATTGGTGCTTTTAAAAGCCCACCTGGTTTAATATGATCGCCAACAGTTCACGCTGTAAATGTTGCTGGCTTCGTTCCCATGAATAAACCAGTGAACAGAACAATCCACCTCCCACTCTGACAGACAGACTAGTACTAGACCGTTTAAAGAAAGAACCTTCAGTAGGAAAGCACACGCAGTGAAAAAGCAAGTCCTGCACCGTCGTCTGCGTCGCTTCATTTGATTATTCTCACTCACGGAGACGACCGCTCCAGGAAACGTCTTTCCCAACATTATCTGAGTCGGTGGCTCCGAGAGGTCCAGATACACAGAGACAGCTTCGACTCCCCAGCAGCTTCCACCAGCGAAGGTACAGAAGCTGGAATCAGCCTATAGACCGTAGTTAATGGCAGTCACTTGGACTTGTTCCAGCAGGAATAAGCACAGGTGTGGCTAATGACATTAACGACCAGTAAGCCGGTGCTGCAGCAGCATGCTCAGCAGCAGAGTCCTGGTCCTGTAACAGCACAATGGAGACACTTTCCCTGCTATTTGTTAGCTCCTTGCTAGCGTTGTTGTTGTGCGGCATATTTAAATCTCTGGCCTGAGCTCACAGGTCGAATGAAGACCCATATATTTACAAAAAAAGATGCTTTTAGAATAGATGCTGTTGTCAACACCTGGAAATCGCACGAGGCAAAATACGCCTTTAATTTGTAAGAGCTGATTCAGAACAGAAAGTAAGAGCAAAGAGATGTTTCTTACGGAGCTATTTCACTTGGGAGAGATCCAGACATCTTAAAGGGGTCTGCCAGTCATTTAGAATAGCACTTCACCTCAGCTGGGGGGGGGGAGAACATCAGAGTAGTGAAGATATCCAAACCTTTAGCTTACATCCACATTAATACGGAATGGTTTTAAAACTGTCGCTACGTTTACAGCGAGAGTCCACACTATTGTTTTGCATTTTTTAACCACTATAGCGGACACTGCTTCAGTTTGAAGACTCCGGGGTTGCGTTGGAACCACAGACTGTAAGAAGTGGACGTAGTCACCGCGACGTAGTCACCGCGA
Source organism: Lycodopsis pacificus (assembly GCA_028022725.1). Classification (NCBI taxonomy): domain Eukaryota; kingdom Metazoa; phylum Chordata; class Actinopteri; order Perciformes; family Zoarcidae; genus Lycodopsis; species Lycodopsis pacificus. The sequence goes on along the minus strand of CM051689.1, from coordinate 2,465,387 downwards.
CGTAGTCACCGCGACGTAGTCACCCATTGGTTTGTGGACTGTAACATAAGCCGTTTTTATTTTTGTACTTGTGTTGTTAGGGTCTCAAACATGCTTTTCAATTGGTTGGTTATTCATAGTGCTTTCATTGCCATTCAATGATATGTAAGCACGCACACACACACACACACCACACACACACACACACACACACACACACACACACACACACACACACACACACACACACCCTTTCGTAGACTGGAATGGGGCCACTGTGGATGCACACAACCGCCGCCACAATCAAAAGCCGTCCGAGGCCTTTCCATCTGCTTTCGTTGATAATCTTCCCCCTGAGCGACTTGTTCTCCCGCTTTCTGTGATCAAAGTTCGGATTTGCTTTAATTATTTTAGATCAATGCTGGCTGCGGCTACTTCGGAGACCCGTGGCCAACGCTGAGGAAGCGAAGAAGAAAAAACAGCTGAGTCGTCCTGTGCCAGGGTCTAATATGCACACATCCAGGAGAGGGGGAAAGCGAGAGCAGGGTGTGGGCTAATGCAAGGCTCCAATCATTAGCCCTAAGTGTTCCCCATTATGTTCCTAAAGCCTCTGAAGACCTGGATCCTTAATTGATCTCATCCTGGCATTTAGCAACACTCAGGAAAGCAAAGGGCTGCTCGCTTCCCTGGCACTAACAGATAGGCCGCCTGGCTCGCCCGGCAAACACTCGCTCATCACTACAAATGAAGGCCTGATCCTCGGATGGCTGAGCTGCGTCACACACTCCACTGCTCCAACATCACCAGAATCCACAGCGGAAAAAGGTCACACTTTCACATTCACGGAGCCAAAAGTCAAGCTCCCTCGCTCTGACTTCGATATCGGAGTTTTGGTGCATTCAGGAGTGATTGTGCTGAATATTTGTGGAGCAGATCATCCGGTAAACACTGACTTGGGCCTCATGTTCGTGTCGGCCTGTGTTTTCTGCTCCTACTGGCTCTGTTGTGCGAACAGTTCCAATCATAGGCCGTGTGTAAGAAGTGGACGTAGTCATGATGATGTCACCCATTGGTTTGCGGACTGCCGTTATGGAGCCTCGAGTTCAGCAATTTCACCGTTGCAATCTTGGCTTTTTTTGCAACCGATGAACGGAAGTGACCATATTTAAAATGCAGAGTGGCGGCGTATACGTCTCTGGTAGAGACCTGTCAATCACAGTAGCCCCGCCCTAAAGCATCCCCTGCTTCATGGTCTGTGTGACTCTAAATGGACCATCATGTACTAAATGAACATCATGCTGTATTGAAGAAGACTTGAAACTAGAGATTGAGACATAAACTCATGTTTACAATGTTTACTGAGGGAATAAATCAAGAGAGAAGTAGAGTCATTTTCTATAGACTTCTATACAACCAGAGGAGTCGCCCCCTGGTGGTCACTAGAGAGAATGCAGCTTTAACACATGAAGCATTCTGCAGAACCGGAGGTTGCCGCCTGGTTCCAACATGCCTAAAATCTGCCTTCTTACCCATAATGCACTGGGGAAATATCACAAGAATCAGAGTGCAAAATTGATTGGTGCCCTTTTTCACTTAGATTCATCATAAAAATCAACAATGAAACTGAATTGAAATGCACCAACAAGTGAACCTCCGAGGCCACTATTGACCCTTGTGACTTCCACTGCTGTGTACATTGATGGTATAATAGTACCTGGCTGTGTGGTAGTACACATTCAATTAGGAATATACAACTCATGAGCACATTGCTCCTCAAGACACAAACAATAAAGCCAACATGATCTCATGGGAAGGTGCATAAACACATCTCTTATGTCACACATTTAAATCTGTCATTAAACGCCGCTCTCATTACCAACTCTACACATACGGACGCACGTTTGCGGGTTTAACCGTGGTTAACGTTGAAACAAAACTACTTGGTTGTGTTTAAAATGCAGACATTTGTTCAGTAAATCATCACGTTACACACTTTAGGAAGTTAACGTCAATGAAATGTCTGGTTTCTTTGGGGACATGAACAGCTGTCTCCTGGGTGAAAGTCCTGTGTCTGCTTGCTGGACGTGCTGTTTTAAAGATGCATGTCGTCATGGAGCTGGGAGGCATTCTGGATACTCTGGAGTCCACCAACTTTCATTAGTTTCATGTGATATTAAAGCTTCTGAAATGAAGCTTTGAAGGCAAGTTGGAATTGGAATTTGAAGTCTATTTTTAAAATACCAAATGTGCACAGTTTCAGTCCCACGGGGCTGCAGCTCGCTCCCAGATGAACATAAGCCGTTCCCTCCTCTCTGCCACCCCGACCCAAGCCAGGAAACACAATACGAAGACCCACACAGAGCGTACAGCTCCGGCTAGTGTCACGTATAAACAAAGATGGCTGCCGTTAGCTAACCACACCACGATTATAAGAGAGCAGTGCTGTGTTGACCGTCTCTCAGGGTTTTAGCAGTTTGGTTACATTTTGCATATTATCCCAGCTGTTAGTGAGTAGTAACAGAAGACTGTATGAAAACTGACAGGATGATGTGCGATACTGAACAAACGACATCATTAAGCCGGTTGTCTGTTAAAAAACACAAACTCAAATAGGAAAACTTGAAATCTCTCTCTCTCTCTCTCTCTCTCTCTCTCTCTCTCTCCTCCCCCCCCTCTCTCTCTCTCTCTCTCTCTCTCTCTCTCTCTCTCTGTCTCTCTGTCTCTCTCTCTCTCTGTCTCTCTCTCTCTCGCTCTCTCTCGCTCTCTCTCTCTCTCTCTCTCTCTCTCAACAGAGCTTCCAAGCAACAACACAGCTGTATTTACACATCTGTCTTCTGTTGCTGTCCAACTCCACTTTAATTACAGAAATGTAACGTAGCGCCAAACATTTCCAGGAATCCGTCTTCTGTCCAACTGAGTCACGGCGCTGAGGGGGCATTGATAATATACTCTTGTTATTTATGGTGCAAATCTGTCTCCCTCTGCTAATCAATAATGTATTATCATACATCAAGTTTTGGAAATGAACCTGCCCAGAAGTTAATTATTGTAGAGATGGTAGCAAACTCCACCGGAGCAGTCGATGGTTTTTCATTAGAGGACTTTTGAGATTGATCTCAGAAAAAAAGAATTTATGAATATATATATATATATATATATATATATATATATATATATATTCATATATATGTGTGTGTGTGTGTGCTATGATTTGTTATGATGGGAGGTGTGGGTGATAAATATGGTCTGGGCACCTGCAGAACAAATGAAACAGCCTGAGGGCTGGTTCATAAATATCACAGTGGCTTTAATTTGGCCGAACCAGGAGCGTATGCTAACCGACGCCGGGTGATGTCTGAGAGGGGCAGCTGGGCTCTCCACCTTTCTGTAGAGTCCTTGAGCAACACTATAAATCCCAGCCAGCTCCACCGGCTCTGCAGCTCAACCCGACCTCTGAACTCTGACCCACGACTTTCATTTCCTGCCGTGTTTCTCCCTCTGGGGGATCAGTGAGGTTTGAAATATTAGCGAGACTCCTTTTATCATCTTGTTGTCCTCGATCTGTGACGCTCGACGCATTCTAAAAGGTGTTATCTGAAGACACGCGTTATTGTTTTGTTTGACCAAACATTTATTATTCTGTACGTTTCACTAGAATTCCATGTAACCACAAGAAATAGCAGCAAGGAATTCATACTATCACACACGTGACTCAACATGCTGCATGTCTTGGGCTGCATTGCATTCTGGTCTTTTACGGCCTGCTGACTTTACTTCAATACTTTTGGCCGGATTCGAGAAAAGAAAGAGCCACGTTTCAGATGAACAGATCATTTGTGGTCATTGATTATGGCTGGAGAGTTTCAATGAAACCCGATCAAGATATAAACATATTGAGATGTGTATTGTTCAGAATGACGTTGCTTTACAGTATGTGTTGTTTTACCTGAAGTGTGTTTAAGCAACAAAACTACTCGTTAAGTTTGAAAAAACTGGTTTGGTTTGTGTTGAAAGATATGAATGCAACAATGGAACATAACAATGGAACATAACAATGGAACATAACAATGGAACATAACAATGGAACATAACAATGGAACGGAATAACGGAACTACCGTAAAAAAACAACAACCGCCCTTAAGCCCCAACCACACCGCCTCTTCATAAAAATGATAGTTCATCATAATCCTAAACACCAATATCAAACCTTTGTCTTACACTGTTACAACACGCGCCACTCCTGTGTTTGTTTGACCCACTCGTGGACTCACATGATATATTATACCACGTGACTTTCTATGACTGTCACTCTTGCTCGGCAATCATTGTACGACCAACACAAACAAGACGCGTCGTAAAATAAACAGCTAAATATGTATTTCTTGATGTTTTCTTACCACGAGTCTGACAGAAGACATGTGGAAGCTAAATAGACCAAAATGTCAAAACCGACCAGTGCATGAAGAAATGTTGCTTGTTGTGTCGCCTTCAATCAAATATAAACATGAAGATTTTATTGTGTGTTTGAGATGTTCTATGTTTCTCACCTTTAAATAAAAAAGAATATAACAATCAAGTTCTCTGTGGGAGTTTTCCCTCATTTGTTCACTTCAACGTTGCCCGTGCGACTCTCTTCTGTCCGTTACGCTCTGACCTGCAGGTGGAACTTACAGTCTGGTTGCAGGAAGCCGGAGGCAAAGCCTGCGACTGTAAACACGGATGACAGCCGACACTGAGTCACAACACTCATCCAGCTAATGAACGCCACCGCTGGAAATGCTACACCGCAGCGAAATATCACTCAAGGTAACACGAGGTTCCGTCAGTCATCCTGTCACTGCCCTGCTTCGGTCGGACCGTCTACGTGGAGGCTAACCTTTCATTCAATGAACAAACCTTCAGTCTTCTGTAAGTCGCTCTGTGCTCTGTTCTCTGTCCCGGTTTAAATTCTGCCAGTTCAGGATGAAGACTTTTATTTAATACCAACAGCGTCTGACATGCAGGACTTCTACTTGAGATCATTCTGCAGAATGACCTTCTCTAAATCGCCAGATTTCAACATCAATTTATTTCATGAGCTGGTCGAGTCGGATTTAATTTACCCTGCGATGTGATGAAGGTGTGTGTGTGTGTGTGTGTGTGTGTGTGTGTGTGTGTGTAGAGAACCACACATGCAGCTGCGTTTACAAGGCCAGCTCAAGGTTACCTTCCAGCAGCAGGCAGAACATACCCCCCCGCTAATAGAAACTACAGAACATACCCCCCCCCCGCTAATAGAAACTACAGAACATATCCCCCCGCTAATAGAAACTACAGATCATATCCCCCCCCACTAATAGAAACTACAGATCATATCCCCCCCACTAATAGAAACTACAGAACATACCCCCCCGCTAATAGAAACTACAGATCATATCCCCCCCACTAATAGAAACTACAGATCATATCCCCCCCACTAATAGAAACTACAGAACATACCCCCCCGCTAATAGAAACTACAGATCATATCCCCCCCACGAATAGAAACTACAGAACATACCCCCCCGCTAATAGAAACTACAGAACATACCCCCCGCTAATAGAAACTACAGAACATACCCCCCCGCTAATAGAAACTACAGAACATACCCCCCCGCTAATAGAAACTACAGATCATATCCCCCCCACGAATAGAAACTACAGAACATACCCCCCCGCTAATAGAAACTACAGAACATACCCCCCGCTAATAGAAACTACAGAACATACCCCCCGCTAATAGAAACTACAGATCATATCCCCCCCGCTAATAGAAACTACAGAACATACCCCCCGCTAATAGAAACTACAGATCATATCCCCCCCGCTAATAGAAACTACAGATCATACCCCCCCCGCTAATAGAAACTACAGAACATACCCCCCCGCTAATAGAAACTACAGAACATACCCCACCACCAATAGAAACTACAGATCATACCCCCCCGCTAATAGAAACTACAGAACATACCCCCCCACCAATAGAAACTACAGATCATACCCCCCCGCTAATAGAAACTACAGAACATACCCCCCCGCTAATAGAAACTACAGATCATACCCCCCCGCTAATAGAAACTACAGAACATACCCCCCCCGCTAATAGAAACTACAGAACATACCCCACCACCAATAGAAACTACAGATCATACCCCCCCGCTAATAGAAACTACAGAACATACCCCACCACCAATAGAAACTACAGATCATACCCCCCCGCTAATAGAAACTACAGAACATACCCCCCGCTAATAGAAACTACAGATCATATCCCCCCGCTAATAGAAACTACAGATCATACCCCCCCGCTAATAGAAACTACAGAACATACCCCACCACCAATAGAAACTACAGATCATACCCCCCCGCTAATATAAACTACAGATCATACCCCCCCCGCTAATAGAAACTACAGAACATACCCCCCCCGCTAATAGAAACTACAGAACATACCCCCCCACCAACAGAAACTACAGAACATATCCCCCCCACCAATAGAAACTACAGATCATACCCCCCCGCTAATATAAACTACAGATCATATCCCCCCCGCTAATATAAACTACAGATCATATCCCCCCCGCTAATAGAAACTACAGAACATACCCCCCCCCCACTAATAGAAACTACAGATCATATCCCCCCCGCTAATAGAAACTACAGAACATACCCCCCCCCACTAATAGAAACTACAGATCATATCCCCCCCGCTAATAGAAACTACAGAACATACCCCCCCCCACTAATAGAAACTACAGATCATATCCCCCCCGCTAATATAAACTACAGATCATACCCCCCCCGCTAATAGAAACTACAGAACATACCCCCCCCGCTAATAGAAACTACAGAACATACCCCCCCACCAACAGAAACTACAGAACATATCCCCCCCACCAATAGAAACTACAGAACATACCCCCCCACCAATAGAAACTACAGATCATACCCCCCCGCTAATATAAACTACAGATCATATCCCCCCCGCTAATAGAAACTACAGAACATACCCCCCCCCCCACTAATATAAACTACAGATCATATCCCCCCCGCTAATAGAAACTACAGAACATACCCCCCCCCCCACTAATAGAAACTACAGATCATATCCCCCCCGCTAATAGAAACTACAGAACATACCCCCCCCCCACAAATAGAAACTACAGATTGCATCGCCCCGATACATTGCGCATACGTTTTCCCCTCCAACAGCTACTTGACGGTACTTGACGGTGCTGCCCATGTGTTTGGATTATGTGTTCATGTGGACTGCTCGCTGAGTTTTATTGAATATAGAATATATCCGTAGAGGAAAGGGTCTCACATTGTTGTCCGGCTGGAGACGAATAGTGTCCATACTGAGGGTCTGTTGCATGCTTGTGTGCATCGTAACGATCCGTGCGAGCTCCCAGAAAAGAGAGAGGCCATCAATCTGCGTTATCACGTCGAGGCGGATGTGGAACGAGCAAAGTTGCCTGATCCAGCAGCAGAAGGAGCGTTGGGTCGTTTCTCCTGGAGGCGCCGAGCTCCCGGAGCGCTGGAGAAGGTTTTTTTTTTTATTTGTTGCGGTTGCACTGCGACAAACGGAGCCTCGACGTAAATCACCTCCAGCGCCTGATTAAAAAAATAAAAACAAAGCACCTCTCCCCTCCTGCACAACCGTGAGACATCCAGTCCGTGATTCTATCGGAATCAGGTGAACACAAATTTCCCTCGAGAGGATTATTTTCTCCTGACACGTTGCTAAACACACAGAAAGTTGAAGGCGCATACGTGAACCCAGACATCCAGAAACATCCAGACAAACACAACACACTTCAACATCGTGTTTCAGAGGAGAGCCTTCCCCAACGCTTCCTTATCGAGAGCTTCTGCTGCTCCATCGACAGCCTCCTGCCTGATGGAAGAGCAAGACGGCGGAGACGTCGACGTCTGCTCACGTAAGCACAATTCATTCAGTGAATTTAGTCACTTTAAGACAACGGACGCAAAGAAACGGTGACGATCCAAATCACACAAAGTATCAGTAAAATAAACTGTAACACTGGCTACAAACCTAAAACAGGACTTTCACCCAGGAGACAGAAAATACTTTGGTTGCCCAAACTTTACCAAGTGGTTTTGTTGCTTTTTTGCTTTGTTTTGTTTCAATTTCGTTGTCATTTCAAGACGAACAAAATAGTTTGTAATTGAAAAAATATTATGCTCAAAAGGTAATGGAGATCTTAGTTGTATGGGAACGTCATTTTGTAGAAGAATCTGCTGATAGTTATATATGTTATCATTTAAATCCATAAACACTTGAATGTAACCCTCATTAAATGATGTTTAACATATACTTCAACATGTTGTCATTAATGTAGACGGTTGATGTTCTTTCCCGCAGTGACTAGTCTGGTGTTGTGACAGCAGAATAAAGTTGCTTCTCAGATCGTCCAACCGACCAATTACGTTCAGAGGTCAAGGGTCAGTTTTGCTCGTTCTGCCGGTGTTCTTCAGTCTAGTGACGGTGATTTAAAATATTCTTCAATTTGTTCAAAAAGTCACACCTCTCAGGTGAAAAGACCTCCAGTAAATAGAAGTGGAGATGTGAATCTCCTCACCTCCTGGACACGTTCTTTGACAGAATTCACAGATTTAAACCTGAATACGAGATTAAAGGTTTTGTCGGGATGAACATTATCCTGCAGGTCCAATCTCTACATCTAAATTCTCTCCTCTCCTGCCTCTTTGATGAATAATGGGAGCGGGGACAGAGGGGGGGGGGTATATGCATTAAATGTGCATTCATCAGGTCCATTGACAGGCTAATCGCTAATCAATGTTTAGTAATGAGGCTGAATGTGGAATGAGGTGTGTGTGTGTGTGTGGGGGGGGGGCGGCTCAGGACGGAAGGGAAAGAGATATCAATTAAAGGAGGGAACTGTGTAGTCCGGGCCCGAGGAGCTGAGACGGCAATATCCCACCTCTGGTTCATTAACTAAACAGTGTGTCCTGAATACAAAAGAACTCCTAAATACACCCCCCTCACACACACACACACACACACAACACGCCGCCCCCCCGTCCTATCTGAAAACGGCGGCCGTATTCAATGGAGAAGAGGGAGTCGCTGCAGCAGGTAAAGGCCTTTGATGGTTCACATAATGAAATACCTCCGAGGCCGCGCAGGCAAACGACATCCGCACGCTTGATACAATAAAGCGAAAGCGTGCCGAGTGCCCGCGGGTCGGAAATGCAAAACAGGAGCCGAACACATTACCGAGTAATACGCCGAGATATTTGCATACAATGTGCATTCGGTGTAAATTGGGAGAAACAGCAGGTGGAAGTAAATTCCCACCCAGTTTATATCAACGTGAAAAAACAAGCAGAACATAAAGAGTTCGTTCTTCAAACATCTGGAGGATTTGTGGCAGTGAAGCTTCACCCACAAGGTGAAGCCTACATTTGGAAAAAAAATGACATATTTGTTTTTGTTTCCTGTCAGAGGCGAACAGAAAATGTTAAAACGTATTTATGTTCATGTTGATATTGTACTTTTTACTCCACCACATATATCTGACGGTCACTTTGTAGATCTTTTTTTTTACGTGTAATCCTGGTGATCTTATTGGACTCCCAGCACCTGTTTACTGCCGTCAGGGCAGGTTCCTCCGACTGGTAACTCACAAAAAGAGTGTCATCCAGTCAACTATGAACTTGTTAAACAAAGTATACATTAAAACAAACCAGCAGCCATGAAAACATGATTCGGTCCCTGTTGTCATTCTGAGGAAGTTTGCCGACTTGCAATGAACAGATTTTAACAGCGGCAACCTGTCTTAAAACCTGCATTCTCTCTAATGTCCACCAGGGGGCGACTCCTCTGGTTGTATAGAAGTCTATAGAAAATGACTCTACTTCTCTCTTGATTTATTCCCTCAGTAAACATTGTAAACATGAGTTTATGTCTCAATCTCTAGTTTCAAGTCTTCTTCAATATACAGCATGATGTTCATTTCGCCCAACTCGAGGCTTCATAACGTCAGTGGGTGACGTCACCATGGATACGCCCACTTCTTCTGTACAGTCTGTGGTCATAACAGATGCAGCCGGGCCTGAGATATCGTGACTTTTAGTCTCCGTCTGTCAAGCACCAGATACTCTACCATTCCCATCATGCACCACCATCTTTCATCCTGTAAACACTTTCAAACTCTACAACCAGCAGTTGTAACACCAGCGAGAGCATTAAAGGACTATTGATCAAATTATGAAATAGATATTATCATAGAGAACTCTGAAAGGGCCATTCTTGCACTTTGAATACTTAAGTACATCTTGCCACTTTTACTTAAATAAAGGATGCGAGTACTCCGTCCATCCCTTCGTATCAATCATCATGCAGAAAGAGAAGTTTGTCTCAAAATGCTTTTCGTCTTCATGAAATTAACAATTGACTCGTTTGCTTGCAGTGAGCTCAACAAACCCCAAACATGCTGCTGTTGTTCCTGATCCCAGGAGACATGACATCCGGCACTTTTTCGCTCTTTATTAAATGCAGTTCACCTTGTTGATGATGCATCAGGCTTCCCACGGTGGCCCGGAGCCAAACACCTCCAGAATCCAACTTCCCCTCTGCTGAGCTATCCACCACAGTCCTCCAATGATGCAGTCTGCAGAACCCTAAAACCGCCACACGTCATCCACGTCATTGATAATTCTGATGAGCTGAGTGTCTTTGATTGGTTGAGCTTGAACACTGTCGCGCATCGCAATCTAACAATCCTGAGACTGTTTTCCATCAACACAAACTGCATCACAAGTCCATTCAAAAGCACCAACTCAGCGACAACAGCCACGTTCCTCTCATAGGGCGGCAACATCACCTTTCAGGGCCCCCCCCCCACCCCCCACGCCCCCCCTTGAACGTCCAATGTGCCCCGCCTACTGCTGCAGGACTAAAAAGAGAATTTGGTTGCTATGGGGCTTCTGCATGGAGCATGCAAGTGATGAATAGGCAACTCTGGAGGCATGCAGGGATGAGTAAATGTTGCTTTCAGCAGGAAGGAGAACTGGACCTCAAATCAACATGGGTACACCGGGGGGGGGGGGGGGGGGGAACTAAATATGTCTGGCTTTAGCTGCTGGCAAAAGTGCTCCAATCGTGAGGGTATCAGGCAACAAAACACATTTGAATTGTGAAAGAAAAAGAAATGCATGTTTGGCTTTTGGTTCTCGGGGTTTAGCTTGATGTACAACCAGTGCAGCAGCAGCAGCAGAATGAATTGCGGTTAATCGATTAATGGATCGCCTGTAATGAAAGAAGAAATTACAAGCCAGACCCTCCACACAACTGATTGTCTTCTGGGACCGTTGAGACAAACGGGATGAGGGTTTCTTTCAAGGAAGAAGGGCTGTAAATCAGAAGCTGGATAGAACATGATGCACATTTTCACTGTTTCTGGGTGAAAAAGTCTCCTTCAACACATCAGCCTCCTCACAATGACTGACACGACGTCCACACGCTTAAACACCAGTGTGTGTGTGTGTGTGTGTGTGTGTGTGTGTGTGTGTGTGTGTGTGTGTGTGTGTGAGAGAGACATTTGTTATTGGGACTCATGAATAAGAGCATCATCTAAATGCCACAACATGTGCTGTCCTGAGAGTCGTCCTGTCTCCTCACATGCCTGTTGACACTCTGGAGGAGCACATCATGAACGCTAGTGGTCGCTGTTTGCCTGCCCCCCCCCCCCCTCCCCAAATGCAATCCTGCCCGGCGACTTGATTCAATCCCGTGCGGACCGTTGTTCACAGGAGCAACAACGCATGCAACCTCAAAGACAACTTTCACCAGATTTCAGCTGGACCCCCCCGTCTTTTTTACCCCCTCCTCAAGCCTTCTAAAGGGAGCTCTGGTCTCCGTGCACGTCGCAAACGGCAGCAAAGCAATAAAAATGCAAATTTCAATGTTATCAAAATCCACAACATATTACACACACAAACATGATTATTGTGAGAAGTGAAGTCCATTGCATGCCTCTGCTTACCTGAAGAACACTATCGTTTCCCACAAATAGATCCCCAGCGCGTTTAGTCGGCACATTTTTGCCAGTCTCATTTTGTTTGGAGGGGTGGGGGGGGATGGGGGTGGGGAGTGAGGTGAGGAGGGGGGGGGGGGGTGCAGGTGTTGCTGAAAGGGAAAGGGGAGGGGGGGTCACACTCTTGAGAGGATGAATTCCCCTCCAAAAAAAAAAAATTCCTTTAGTGGTGCCAAAGGGGGAGGAAGAGGAGGAGAGGGGAGGGGGGGTTGTGGTTATGGTTTATGACCTCCAAGGTGAGCCGAAAAATGTTTTCTGTGTGTGTGTGTGTGTGTGTGTGTGTGTGTGTGTGTGTGTGTGTGTGTGTGTGTGTGTGTGCGCGTGTGTGTGTGTGTTTCAAATCCCAGAGTCGCCGCTGCTGAGCCGCGGGATGCTCATGACCTCACCGGCCATGAAATCATGCTCGTGTCCGCTTTTTCACGTCTCCAGCAGCCGCCACCGTGAAGCCGGCGGGGAAAAAAATCCACAAAATCCAATCCCGGAAAATGTGTTCAGGACCACGGACAGCTCACCGGCGGGTCTGCGGGGAGGGAGCTCGTCCAGGTTTTTTGGGCTCGGGGAGGGGAAGGAGGAAGAGGGAATGGGGGGTGGGGGTCTCGTGAGGAGGCTAGCCGCTCACAGGCTGCTGCTAATTGATACGCAATTACACCCAATTACTCTTAAGTCCAGTCTGTGCGATCCACAGCGGTTACAGAGGAAATACGACATATTCCTTCAGTGGTGGAGAGGAGAGAAAAGAAAGACGGGCTGCTGCGCCGCGGCGTCTCCTGAGGTAAAACTGTGCATGTGTTATATTCCACACAGAGGAGAGCTTTTTCTCAGATATGCAGCTTTGTCTCTCACACGCATCCCAGAGGCAGCCGGAGCGTCGCTCTGGATCCGTGCGTATCGGCTGCTGTTGCGGGAGTCCCGGCGCTGCTGCCGGAGCTGCTGCTCAGAGAGGGAAGTCTGCCTCCTTTTCCTCTTCTCCCTCTCCTCCTTCTTTACCGCTTCCTGCTGCTGCTTCTCGTCCTTCTCCTCGCAAGTGTATCCCAGGGGCGAGTAGTAGTAGTAGTAGTAGTAGTAGTAGTAGTGATACTTGGCGCTGAGGCAGCACGGCTCAGCTACTCCCATTGTCTGGTGAGCAAGTTGGAGACGCACCGGCGGCCGCTGCTGCGCTCCGCATCCGCTCTCATCCGGGCACCGCTTCCGTTGGAAAAGACAACTAAAAAAATAAAAGAAAAAATGAAAATCTCAAAAATTGTCGGATCCCCCTTTGGGAGAAGTGAGAGTGTTATAGAAACGTAGCCAGCTGTGTGTCGGACCGATGTGGACCGTCTTCCATGGCAGGAGAGCGTCAGTGACACTCGCCCCGTAACCGTCGCACGCACGCACGCACGCACGCACGCACTCAGGACGCACACTCACGCGCGGAGGTACAGTGTAGACGGAACAGCCAGCTTCGGCGAAGCTCCGACACTGAGTTTTCTTGCTGCAGTCATTTAGCAAACTCCAAAAAAAACGCACCTCACAGCGGACGGACACGCCCACCAGGACGCTGCCATTGGCTAGCACGGTCCCCGAAGCCCGTCACCGATTGGCCGGCAGAGGTGTCACTGGCTGAACGCGAGCTCTGCGCATCGATCCCCTCGGGAGAAATCCCTGTAATAAGAAGTTATTGTTGAGTTTACACCGACCTCACAGACATCGCGTGTTCTCAGAGAGAGGTGATGTAAAGGTGTTGTGTCTGTCTGAGACAACACCTGTATTATCTTCTTCTCATGAGAGGAGGGCTTCTTTTCTCAAACGCAGATTCAAAGAGCTTTGCATGGAGGAAACAAGAACATAATAAAGAGGGAAATAAAAGCAATGACAGCAGAAGAACATAAAACGCACTGGAACAATACTCGAAGAGGAGTATGGCCGTCAGTGCAGTGATTAATCGCTCCAAATGTAACAAAATAAATACAACAAAACGATTTTCATTTAGATTTATTATCTGTTTGTTTGTGCATTATGTCTTGTGCTGTCTGTATTTTATTATGTATCTAATGGATGGGCCTACAGCGAATTCACTTTGAATGTTGTGGTATGATAATATTTGTCCTTACAAATTCATATTACATACATTTAACTTGTATAATGAATAATATATCACATCGTGGATTATTGTGTGTTTCTGTAGAAAGCACTGAGAGCACAGGTTTTACAGTGATTGCATGTTTGTTGGACGAGGCGTCTGTCTTATTTAGTTTTCACTGTACGAAGCCTTTCAAAGCTGCTTTGCACTTAAGGTTGGGGTTACTGTTCGTCTGTGGACACATGTGATGAGATAGCGCCACAGCCGTGTACGATGCATTCAGGAAACTCAACAGGTAGTTCAGGTCAAAACGAAGAGTTCCAAGATGGGTGTGGGCCAAGCAAGGGCACTGACGTGGGGAAGGGGCCATTGGCCCCTGCACTTTACGCCGCAGGTCTCAGTTGATCAGATTAGTACTTTTAGATGTGCTGTTAGTGAGGTTTGAAGTACTTTTAAGTGAAATAATCAAAGTTACAAGAAGGCTGTTCACTGGACGTATAGCAGCTCACCCGGTGTGTTGAGGGGAACTTCGTGGAAAACAAACTCACAAACTGCTCTCTGACATTTGTGACCAGATGAAGCCACATCTGCAACATCGTTCATTAGAGATGATGATTCTGCTCAAAATGGTTCTTTCAAAAGAGCGTGATTCAGAGTTGGATGACAAGTCTATTATTTTGCGATCCCTTTGGAAGAATATTGATGATGAGATGTCCTTGAGTTATTGTTCTACTGTTGTCCAAATCAATAGTTGAGAGAAATATTTTTAAAATATAATGTGTGACTACAAAGTATCTGTATAATAGAAACATTATACATATTTTCCCCTATTTTACATAAAAATGTCATTAAAAGTTTTTGTTTTTTTATTGTTTTATTATTGAGTTATGGGAGAAGACGGTCAACAGAACAGAAACAGAAAACCTCCTGGCTTTCCAACAGGACAGTTTTCTTTTTTTAATTCAGTGTGAAGAGCCAAGTGGAATGCAAAGGAAGCATGATGAATATTTAAACCATTACACAGCCATTATAGCTCTTTATGTAAATGCTAGTAAAGTGCTGTGGTGGGTATTTATAGTCGCAGCAGGCTGTAATTAGCTTCAGTGGGGGGGGGGGGGGGTGCTCAGACCAACAGCTGTGTGACTGGAAGGTGATGGTTCAAATCCCTGAAGTGTCCAAACTCTCAACGGACAAAGTGAACGACGAGCATCACACCCGGGCTGCCTGACCCTCGCTGTGCAGACGGTGAGGTTACGTCACCGCTGGAGGCGAAACCAAGTGAAGACCGGAGGCAAACACGGATCACCTCAGAGTAGTGCGCCAAAGTTAGACATGGAACATGCCGTCTTGTTGTGTTGTTGGGTGTACGAGTCAAAGGAGTTTGGCCGCAGCTTGAAATGATATCCCAAACATTTGAGATGACAAACTGTGATTTGGAGCCCGAGCTACATACAAGGTGAAGTCTTTTAGAGATGGAGAGAAAATGTTGCTAATAGTCTGCTGCGTTTTCCCTGAAACGCTTCACCAATATTGTATGGCTCTGTTTGACTTTTTTATTTTTGGTTCCTTTGCATCGTAGGCAGCTGTTGCCGACGCTGGAATAGAACCCTTCACTGCAGGATAGTAGAGGCATCCAACGATTTACACGCCCCCCAGTTTCTCTTTACTCTGCAAGCTTGGCTTCTCTATCTGGCCATTGAGTCAGCGTGTAGCGGTCGGCTCTCGTTGGCTAATGCTACGTCTCGCGAGTAACACTCGCGGTCCGGAGGGTTAGGGCCTGTATATTCTTTCGTATTTTCTTCAGTTATTGTCAAAAAAAAACGAGCCACACTTAGCTAACATGGTCAAGGAATTATTCTGAATCCACCGACGCTCTGCATCGTGTTTACGAACAGAAATGCGGTCTTTTATACCAATGGCATTGAATTATACATTCTCAAATGCCGTCCAACTGCTTTTGAGTACACATGCTGCCAACAAATGGCATTCATTTACAGACACTTTGTCCGTACAACACACAGACGGTATATAAGAAGTGGACGTGGTCATCGTGACGTCACTCGTTGGTTTGTCGTTTTGAGGCCTCAAGCTCAGCGATTTGTCCGTCGCCATCTTTGCTTTATGCAACCAGTGAACGTAAGTTACCATATGTGGAATACGGAGGACAGACGTAGAGACGTCTCTGGTAGCAGCAGCAACCTGTCAATCAGCGTGTAGCCCCGCCCTAAAGCATGCCCTGCTTTATGGTCTGTGTGACTCTAAATGGACCATCATGTACTAAATGAACATCATGCTGTATTGAAGAAGACTTGAAACTAGAGATTGAGACATAAACTCATGTTTACAATGTTTACTGAGGGAATGAATCAAGAGAGAAGTAGAGTCATTTTCTATAGACTTCTATACAACCAGAGGAGTCGCCCCCTGGTGGCCACTAGAGAGAATGCAGCTTTAAGACACCACTGCATTGGCTTCATTCGTCAGACCCAGAGGTTGCCGTCTGATCCAACAACATTCGGGTCATTACAACGCTCATTTAGCTTGAGTACCGAACCAAACTAGTTTATACCTGAACCTCATCCTCTCCCTTACCATGCTGTGCTTGTCGAGCACAGACACAATGGTGCTGGACGTTAAGAAATGATTGTCAGTGAATGTGGAACGATGTAATCTGGGGTTTGGCAGAATCGTTTGACATTGACATCGTTGCTTGCTTCTCCTGTAATGATGAGAATGCATCTGGTGATCAGCGCTGATAGAGTCCTGCAGCAATGCGACTGGAAGTTACTGGATCCGAACAGACTGAATATGTAGTTTGGTTCCAGGCAGACTACCTCTGGTTAGCCTGGTAGGTGAGTTCGGAGACGTACGTGGAGCCTGTTAATGCAAAGACAGCAGTGCAGAAGGTTCACAGTTGAGTGGTGTGATTGACTTTGAGTCCAGGAGATGCTGTGCTCCGCTGAGAGCAGCGGTGATCGAGGAGTCTGACAGCAGCAGCACAATACAACTCTACTATACGTGCGCTGTGTTTATGTCATCACACGTTTATGTTCATTGTTCATTGTGTGTATTTCTGAATCATCGACCATACACAAAAGGCTGTCGCTCATCAGTTTAACTGTTCAGTCCGAGCAGGCGGTCCGAGTAAAGACCATGTTCAGCAGCAGGCCTGCAGGACGGATCAATGGCTGCGGTCTAATGAAAGCAGTGCCTGAGCAACATTTATCTATCGCTAAAGGCCATCATGTCCACTCTCGCGGTCGTCAGACGAGGACTTGAGGAGAGGACTGAACTTGAGCATTTTTCATATCAGAGCAGACAATCGATGGCTGCTACAGGAGGCAGTGCTGTAACAGTCAGTGTCACATGAAGGGGGGGGGGGGGCGTCTGAAATGGGGTCTGAAATAACTCCAGCATAGAGACGACAGCAGGACACCGGTCTCTCTCTTTATCCAATACTGCATACAGTTCATCTTTCTGTCTCATAGTCTTCTGTTCTTAGCGCCACATGTTTTCAGTTGCTGTGGCTGATTAGACCTGCTGAAGCTCTGCTGTGGTGGATCTATACAGCAGACATGTTGCCGGGTCTCAGTCGGAAAAGTGCAGGTGTAAATAATAAAGTTACCGATGGCTGAATTCCATGTAGTGCCTGCTGGCTCACTGCCACTCTGTGACGGCTTACTGGGACACTTAAAAAAGAGCAGAGCCACCGCTAATCTTATTAGTAACACCTGAGCTATAAGTCAACCCGTCTGCTGTGGGAATGAGGTTTAAGTTCCCTCTGAACAAGTTCAACAAAAAGTAGAGAAGTGAGAAGGACGTCGATCATGTCCCGTCTGCACACGGAGACATGCCATTGTTCCTTTGACCCATTAGCTCCCAATCCAAACAGACCACTTCACAGTTGGAAACATTCAAAGCGTGTCCCACTTCTTTTCTTGTTGCAGAGTCTGGGAATGACATCAGCTGACAGGAAGTAAACATGGACCGCAAGCTGCTATCTGGCAGTGCAATTCCGTTGAAAGAGTTTCATCAGAAAAATTGTCCCTTTGGATTGAAGGCCCATTCGTCCGACAGCCTGTTATCCCGAAAACAAACGGCCATTGTTCTGAAGGCCCAGAACAGAAGCACGAAGCATGAAGGCAGTGCTGAACCAAACCAACCCAACCAACGAGGATTAGCCAATGAGACGCAAAGACGACACTCATACTAAGTTATTTACATGGCCAATGGCGATTAATATTCCAATAATATTCCCCTTTACATGCTGCCGTGCGTACTCAAATCAATGTGATGGGTCAGCCTCCCTCTTCCATTCTTTAAACCACCTTCTTGAAAAAAGTTGACGTTACAATATTTGTGCTGATCCAAAACCTGAACCCAAGTCTTTCATCACGTTTAAAGTAGTTGTGTTCGTCCTTCTGACCACAAACGTGGACTTTTCTTTTGACACGTCTCTGAAAGCTGTTGGATTAGAAAGGTCACATTGGTCGAGCCTGTGACTTAAAAGAAGACGAGACGGAAACTTCAACTGAGAAAAGATGGAAGGGCCGAATATAAGAGGTGAGATTGTTGTTTCCTTTCCCTGCTCATTTGTGTGTGTGTGTGTGTGTGTCTCCATCTTGTAGAGGAAGCTTTTTGTAATAGTGGTCTTAAAACTCCTGCAGTTCGACAACAACAGTGTTTCCCTCATCAAACACGAGCCGCTCGTCGTCTCTCGTTAATCGCTGCTCTCTCTGCTCTGCTTCTCTCGACCCTCTCCTCACGCTCAGCCTCAGCTGCTTTCCTCTTTTATTTATTGAGCGATTCAGTTTTCGTCTGAACACTAACAACACATCCCAGTGTTCTTTTTTATGAATGTCCCAATTACTATTACCTCCAATGGATCAGGTAATTGTTCAAAAGAGAGAACCGCCCTAAAATGATGACTTCAATAAGCAGCTATTGGAGACCCAGTTGATCGTTTTAATAGTCTTATTTTACTTCCTGTGCATAATTAGCCAAATAAATGATGTGACAGATGTTTTCTGCAGCAATTTGGAGTTCAGCAGAAAACGTTTCATCAGCGTCCTAAAACATCAAATGATTATTAAAAAATAAAAAAGATTTTGGGCTCAGTTCCCCAGAGGGTCCTTTGCACCAATTTACATTTTAAATTAAAGTCCAAGAAACTATTTCTGCAGCCACACGAGCAGAAGATACAACACAATGCAGCTGAGCTGTGAGACGGATTGATGCGGCTCTCGTTCAAGAAAACTGAAATGAATTAGTGACAACAACAGATCCTAATGGGATTCTTTTCAATTTAATAATGGACTTCAGATGCATTTTTCAAGCCGTTAAATGCAAAAAACCTTTGATGGTGATTATTTACATTTAGACTTCACAGCGCTCTGAAGTTAGTGGAAGTGTTTGAATCCCACAAGTCGTAAATAATCCACACACGATGGCGTCTTGATGCACAGGCTGCTTTTAAAAGGCTTAACGCCAACAAATATGGACTGAAGCTTTTGATGAATATGTCGTTTGGTAACAACAGGTTGTATATTTTGGAAAGATTACTTCTATCTTTTTATTTTCAATATATTTTGACCAGGACGTTGCAACGCTCTGGACTTATTGGAAAGGTTTGGATCGCACGAGTTGAAAACAATCCTACGCAGCCACTACTGGAATCTGATTCTACTGATAGTACAATAATAATAATATCAGTGTAGCCGGATCTTTACCTGCAACATGTGCAGAAATACCAGGTTTGACCAGAATGAACGGACAGAAAACAAACTGCAGCATTCGAATGTTGATTTAGAATTCTAAAGTTATGAATGTAAAAACACTTCAGAAGTCAAATTCACATTGCACGAGGTGACGATCGACGGCCCCTACAGTCTGAACACACCTTTAGACTGAGCAGGTGGGTATTTGTAGGTAGGAGCTAGCTGTTAGCTCGGCTCGCTGTCCTGCTCTGTATCCGACAAGGTGAAGCTGCTGACCGGCTCTCCTTGATGCTCGCCCGCCTGGCATCATCACATTGTAAATGTCCTCGTGTAGCACCCCCCCCCCCCCCCCCCACACACACACACACACACACACACACACACACACACACACACACACACTGGCATCACCCAAACTCAACCTTGAGTTACGGCGAGGCCGCCACTGGCAATCACATTAAGAGGGCCATTTCTTCATATCCACACGGGGGACCACGGTGAGCAATCTGCTTAATTTAGCCAGACTGACGAATAGTTCTCTGTGTGTCTCTCTCTCTCTCTCTCTCTTTACTCTCGGCCTACCTCTCTCTTTCCTCTCCTATCTCCCATCACTAAATCTCTCCTTCATCAGTTTGTCCCTCGGCCCCCGCTCGTCTTCCTCTCAGGCGTCCTGTCCTTGAGACGGCCGGCTGGTTCTCTCCACAGTTGGTTGAAACGTCAGCCAGAATAACCTACCTGCTCTCTCTGTTTCCTGCTCTCTCTGTTTCCTGCTCTCTGTTTCCTGCTCTCTCTGTTTCCCGCTCTCTGTTTCCCGCTTTCTATTTCCTGCTCTGTTTCCTGCTCTCTGTTTCCTGCTCTATTTCCTGCTTTCTGTTTCCTGCTCTCTATTTCCTGCTCTCTCTGTTTCCTGCTTTATATTTCCTGCTTTCTGTTTCCCGCTCTCTCTGTTTCCCGCTCTCTGTTTCCCGCTCTCTGTTTCCCGCTCTCCATTTCCCGCTCTCCGTTTCCCGCTCTCCGTTTCCCGCTCCTCTCGGGCCGACCAGGAGTTTCCTCAGGTGTGCAGCTTGAAACGGTTGAACGTTCAGCTGCTTCACTCCCACAATGAACAATAGAGCTCACAGCTTTTACAAGATCACAAAACGAGAGTTTAAAAACCTTGAATCAAAGATGAAGCGGATTAAAGAGAAAATAGTTAAATGAATGAGATAAAAACTAAACTCACTGTAAGATGTGATTCAAAATAATTTAATATCGATGCAGTAGAGGTGCAAAAGATCTCCAAATGCTCAAAAAGGCTCAAATCATTTTATGGTTTTAAGTCACAGATCGGATCAAATTATCTCGCCATCGATCGCTGATCGCTGATCGTTGATGAGTCTTATCTGCAGCAGCTGGTGTACGAGGCTCACGACTGTTTCTCTTTTCAACCACTCTGAAGTCAGCGTAAACCGTCAAAAGCTCTAAATGTTAACCCTTTACTGTGTTGCAGTCATCCATAGTGGTACTTTGCATAAACACACACAATTCAAATGATAAGGAAATGAAATATTGTATTTTTATGAGTAAAAACTGGGATGAAGAAGGTAAGAACCACAGATCAGGTGTGTTACTCCACCACTGTGCACTGAGCTTTGCAGCACTTGTATCTTTTGAACCGCTGTAGTTCATGTGGATGTTTGTTCCATGTGACTGTAATCACTTGAGGTGTCTTGTAGCACCGAGCGGAGCTTATTAATAAAGCTCTCATCTTCAGATTTCAGACTGGATTCATACCGTCACACATGGAGTGAGAGGAAAGTGAGCAAAGAGAACAAACCTTCCTCCTCATCGATGAACCCTCTTGTACGTAGCTCTTTCTGCAGCGTCACTGCTTGTCGGCAACTTATCATTGATCTGCAATAATTATGAGGTATCAAATCAGAAAGGCTTAAAAAGTTGAATAGATGGAGACATGAAAGGTAAGACTAAGAGTTCTTTGCTGAAGAACATGAGCACTGAACAGCAGTGGAAACCTACGGGATTGTACTTTTTTTAAGATGTGATATTTGTGTACAGGCCAATCACAACAGACCACGTGTTCTGTAGTTTGTGTCTGTCACATTTTAATTCTGTTTTATGACTTTCATGATCAAGAATCCAGCTGACATTTTCCTCACAGCATTAACTGAGGCTACTTCCACCTTCCTCAATAAATTACATTAGATTAATACTGACGCTAAAAATGCCTAAAATTCCAGGAGTTCTACATACAGGAACAAATGAGCTACAATGCTGGTAAAGCGAAAACACTTTTATTAGTTTTTAAGTGTGAGAAGCTGTAAAGGATCAGACAGTTTTCAGCAGAGTGACAAACATAAACTTGTGATGACGGATATAAAACAATGGACGCTACGAGCAACTGAAGCAACCAACCGGCCCAGCGTGGCCGCTACAGGGTCGAGCGCCGATCGACCTCGTTAAACAGCGCTGGGAACCTGCTAACGGCAGGAATGTGTTGTTCTGACCTCTTCAGAGAAGCTCTTGTGACGTCACTGAGGTACATGGAGGAGACGCTTCCTTTGTCTTGTGTTCCTGTTTAATGTCCTCTCCCTCTCAGCTCGTCTCCTTCTCTGGTCGTCTCTCTGTTACCTGTTCTGTCTGCAGGTATGAGCGCTCCTGCTTTGAGTTACGCATTTCACTCCATCATTTTGAACACTTTGGGCCAGTTGGCTGTCCAGGCCACCAGGAAGTCTCCCCGTGCTTCAGGTGGCCACTCCAAAAAATACAATAAGAAATACATTGACTAAAAATGAGTGAGTTGTGTCTGTGCGCACACTATCATGATCAGCCCGTTAGACTTTCAGCTGCTGACTTGCAGGTAGTGAAGCTGCTGCTACAAATCACCTCAGCGTCTCCGTCTCTGATCCGGCTCCCTTTGTGTTTGTCTTACGGTTGGCTGGGTTCCTCTCTGACTCTACTCAGTGGGTGTAATGCAAACAAACTGGGCAGAGTCTTCTATTATTCGCAGTTTTGTCATTCAGTCCATATTTTCCCCTGCAGATGCTGCACATTAGCTGAGAAAGAGGCCGAAACGTTAGTTGTGTCCCCTCAGGTGACACCTGATTATCAATTAGTAAAAGTGCACATCATCAAAAAGTCAAGACGTAGTTACTGACACTCCCTCTGTTGCTGGAAACCATTTTTAAAAGCAGCACATTTCCCACGAGGTCCCATCTGCCACTCAGTTCATGTCATTGGAATCTTCAGAGAGCAGCACGGTCGGTCAAAAGCAAAATGTCCTCTGGACGGGACGATGGCTAGTTCTCAGGAGGACAGAACAGTGTGGTCCGGTTGCGTAACATTGTAGACGGAACCGGCTGCACTACAAATCCACGACGGGACATTTTACAACAAGCTCTACACGACAGACGAGAATCCATCGAGGATTCTTCTGTTCAGAGTCGTGACTCAGTCGAACCAGAACGAGATGACCGGTGTCCGTCAACATCAGCGCTAGCCTGAGGTGCAGTCATGCTGGTTACAGAGCAAACAGGAACTGCTGGCAGCTAATGCAGCATGGCTTTCCACTGCAGGTTCACTGTGACCAGGCGATTCCTCACCCAGCGAATCGGTCTTCCGTGAGGCACCACAATCTCCAGCTCTACGTTTGGCTTGGAGCGGCTCCGGGGATGAAGGTGACCCCCCCCCCCCTCGCCGCTCCCTCAGTGCAGGGAGAGGACGGTTGGCGTTGGGACGACAGATGGAAGTGTTTGCTGATGAGCTAGTGATGTGGCCTCAGCCCGTTGAGGACGCAGTGTTCCATTCATTCAAAAAAGGAAAGTTTAGTTTCGTCATTTTCTAAGAAAGTAACGGTTTTGGACATACAAGGTTTAACAGCGACCGTATCCTGTCTCCATCACCCAACTTCACCGTCATAGTACATCAAGAGGTGCACATGAACGTACAGGGATGACAATCAATCTATTTGTTTTGGTAAATATCATACATGATACAAAATCTCCCTTTTGCCACATCCACACTGCTCATGCCGTAGACATTAAACAAAAGGAGAAGTGACCTTTACGTTGCTGTGCGCCAACCTCCTCAGAGCAGCTGACCCAGTTTTGTAAAAATTTTTCATTCCTAAAAAAAGAAAAAAAAACAACCTCTCAGCTCACTTCAGGTTAAGAAGGCAGGCGACCGAACAGCAGCGCCGAGCTCAGCGGGAAACCATCCGTTCATTACAGCAGTCAGAAGCTCCATTGAGATTAATCCCAACGGGTCGCACCACTTTATTCCTGAGGAGAAAAATGCAGTTGTCAGTCGACCTAATTGCGCTCTCATGGCGCATGAGGGCCCGCTGAGTTATTGAGAGCTCCGCCGGGAAAATCATGATCGACGAGCGGCAGGGGGGCCTGACATCGCACTCCACCCACGGGCTGCTCTGACGGGGTGGAGGGAGGGGAAGGAGGCGGGATATAGCAGCATCATGACACATAAACCACATATGAGAGTGGAATGAGGGCTGAGGCATTTCTTATGTTTCATTGGGATTCCTCAAATGCTTCAATCGCATCCGGCCAATCAGATCTTAAATCGGTGCTTTGTGGCTTCTTTCTACTGCAGTGAAGAGATGAACCTTTGGTTTTTCTTCTGCAGGGAGTTTGTAGCATATCAGACTGAATGCTCAATCTAATGTATCGGCAAGATGCCGACATCTTTATTCGGTTATTCCTGCAACATCCACTCGTGCAGACTAAATGATGGGCATCATTGTGACCGCAGTAATAGGTGGGGATGAGTATTTGTGCATTTCATGTTCATGCATGTGTATGCCATGGCAGGTCATGAAATAGTCACAACATGCAATGTATTGGACACTCATTTATTTCCATGCAGTGAGTGTTGCTAGTGAGTAAGTGCTGCAGCCTCTAGGGAGGCTTATTCAGAGTCTCGGGGGTTCAGTTGAAGACTGATCCTCTCAAACCGTTGCTGAGATCAAGAGGCAGACTTGAACTCTTTGAATCATTTATTGTAGCTGGATTCAAATCGGAGACGCCTCATGAAACCCAGCTGCTCTGCCAAGTGAGCTGGAACATCGGAGCGGCTGCTGGACGACCGTACGGGAGTTTCATCTCCGTGTCCCGCAGCGCCACACGGCCAGTGCTGGTTTTAGAAACATGCAGCTCCAGCACGATTATGCCGACTTTTGTGTGTTTAGATTTGTATGTGACGGTGTTTCGGTGTGAAAGCGTGTAAATGAATGGTGTGAAGTGCAGCGCTTCTAAAAATAGAAAAACAAAGGAGACAAAGATGGTTCCTGACCGTGTGAAATGTCCCGATAGTGGCGGCCATGATAAGAGCCGGTCGAATCCTCTAAATGCTGAGGAAAGGTGCTTCAACGCTTCCTTTCTTATCTCCTTTAGTGCAGGGAACACTGGGCCATCCTTTATTTTAATCTCCCCCGAAACATGGAGCCTAATAAATGAACTCCAGAGTTCAAGAGAAACCATAATCTGAATCTCCTGCTAATTATTTGTAATCAAAGAATAACGTAGATGTTAAAGAATCATAAATAAAATCTCCTGTGCATCTGTATTTGACCCGGCCAGACTGGACAGATCGTCAGAACAGAGACCGGATGGCGCTGTGACAGGCGTCAGGTCACAGAGCCATGTGCCTCCAGGTGAAGCTATCATGAAGCTTTGTGCAGCAGCGAGATAAGAGGCCCTCAAACACGCACTCACTCAAGGACAGACACAAGCACAAACCTGTACATTCATACTTAGAATACATAGAACACACACACACGCATGTATCTGGTGGAGCAGGAGATTCCCACAGCGTCCTGAGCCAGAACACAGCTGACCTCCGATTCAAAAATCCAACTGGCGATGTTAGACAGCATGAATAATGTAGAAGGCCAGCCGGCTTGCACCGTTGCCAGGAGGATGCAATTACGTTTCCCTACGGTGCTCAAGTGCAGTGAAGTAAAGTAAAACATGAAAGAAAGAACAGAAATCATTTTGGGGTTATGTAGCAGAGGGTTGGTCGCTGTCTGGGGAGCAGATCTGGACGTTGTTCTGTAATTGCGTGGCTCTTTTCTTGGTTACATACCGCAGGACAGCGGGGCAACAGTTGTTGGTCGGCAAGATAAGGAGTTAATTAAAACAGGTTGGAGGTTTTTATTGTGTTCTTTACAGCTTAAAATGTTTCGGTGCTGTTTTGGAACACAGCGATAAAAACGTGTTTGGCCTCTTTAGCTTTGTGCAATTCATATAATCTGATTTAAAAAAGTTTCCTCTCCTGTGGAGGTCACACTTCTTTGTTGCTGTTAATAAATCAAGTAAATGCCACAACGCATTACATTATTTTAATCAACAACTGGTGAAACATTTCTCATTGCTGCTTTGGTTTGTAGTGTTGAGTAAAGTGTAGCTCACTCTTCATTACTTTGACACAAATCCTTCAGTGACCGAGGTTTTCTCTCCTAAACTCAAGAACCAGCAAAACTCCAACCTCCTCCTCTTACATACTACTGAAGCAACAAATACAATTCAACAACAAAATGTAATTGCATAAACTGTTAATTGGGAAATACAACACTGAGCACCGTGTTTTCGTGGGATACCCTCGAATAGCAACGCGTTATCCCGGATGAGACTATTTAGATCTCCAGTGTCGTCTTCTTCATCTGTCCTTGACTGTACTTTAGAGAGAGCTGTACCCAGCATGCCGGTGAACAGTGTGACAGTTAATACGGGTCCCCTCTCAACACACTACACCTTCATACATAACACACTACTGAGAAACAACATACTGCAAACACCGACACCGGCAAACATCCTTACTTCATGTTTCACTGTCTTTTACAAGAAGCAAAAACAAAGATATGAAAGTCCGCCTCAGGAACAAAACTGAAAGTATTTTATTCTCCGGATGGAAAATGATGACAAATACACTGACTTCCTGCACGCAAACCGGCTGGTGATCAAAACCGAAAGCGGCTCAATATCACTCACATGATACGAATGTGGAGCAAATGGCACTAAGTATATGAGTCACATGGTATATATATTTATATTTATATAAAACATCTCTTTTTAGATCATTTGCTTTGGCAAGAAAAGGGATGTTAATAAAACACGACACCAGAGCGGGAAGAACAATGCTGATGATCTCAGGATCTCCTATGTTAGTCACAGCCCGGCTCTAAGGCCGCTCCATCAACGGGAGACCAGACCAGCTGGAAGTCATGAAGAAACACCTTTATTTAAAGAAGACCAATAACTACTCTAAACAAACGTGGAGAGTCAGTAATCAGTGATGTGAACAGCAGCCCTGTCAGCCAAAGAAGAGACGGTCGGTGTTCAGGTGTTCCAGATGTTATACCTGGAACAACACCTGGCTCAGCTGTGGCTCATCAGCCGACGATCAACATCCTGGAGGACAAAGACGAGCCGGCAAACGGGAACAGACCCCTAGTGGCGAGGAGGGGGCGTGACACGGCTATAATAGCTCCACATAGCTCTGCTCGTCTGTTTCTTCATCCAGAATAGCACAGCGAGGAGTTACAGCAGACCCCGTGGACTCTGAAGCCTCCGTCGGCTGCTCCGTGTGTCCCTGCAGCTCGTGACGGACGCAGTTAGGAGGGAAACATGGCCGACGCTCGAACAAACAGTGTTTGTTGGCGGGAGGTCGGATCGAGTTATTGCCTGCGTGAAGGTGATGGTGGTCGAAGATGAATAGAAAACGTCATGATGTCCCCCGTTGGTTTGTGGACTCATGTTATGAAGCCTCAAGTTCGGCTTTTTGGCCGACGCCATCTTGGATTACGAACGTTTTGCAGCCAGTGAACAGGAAGTGACCATATCTGGACTGAGGAGGAGTGATGGAGAGATCTCTGGTGTCGACCTGTCAATCAGCGTGTAGCCCCGCCCTAAAGCATCCCCTGCTTCATGGTCTGTGTGACTCTAAATGGACCATCATGTACTAAATGAACATCATGCTGTATTGAAGAAGACTTGAAACTAGAGATTGAGACATAAACTCATGTTTACAATGTTTACTGAGGGAATAAATCAAGAGAGAAGTAGAGTCATTTTCTATCGACTTCTATACGACCAGAGGAGATTAGAAACAACGCAGTGCACAGACCAATGGTTGACGTCACGGACCTTCACTCAGCTAACCGTGTAGTGAAAGTCCGTCTCCTGGATTTTTCTGTTGACGTGATGTCAACACCATCACTCCTTCACACGCTGTGATGATGGTAGTTCTGACTGGACCTTTTCACATTGACCCTTTTGAGTGACCAAAACTATAAGAAACACCACCAAAGCCACTGGCTTTGAAGGAGCGTTGGTCTGGCCAATAAGAAACAACTCATAACTTTTTGAATATATACCGTATATATATATATATATAGAAGACAGCCTTGGATATGAAGCCTACACTTCCCTGTCACTTCATCTGCAGTGCACTTATTTGAAAGGGCTTCCTTGTGTAAATTTCAAGTCAAACATCTTCGACAGACGTATTTTCAAATGTTGCAAACGAAGGAAATGCGTTTGACGACAGATGTGAGGATCAGATTGATCCTGGGTCACTTCAGTTCTCCATCCAGCTGACGAGTGCTGACGTCGGCCACGCTGGGATCCGATCTGTCCGATCGCTGTGTGCACAGCCGCTGACCTCAGGTTTAAAACGGGCCGCGTGCATTTCTCCTTCACTCTTTATCTGACGAAGACACCTGACGGATCTTAGGTCCATCCATCTCTACTGTATTCTAATAATGCACTCTATGCATTCTAATTGTGTGGCGTAACACAAGTAATATTCAGAACTTATTCTTCCGTTTTGGACTTTCTAGTTCTGGCTTCTGTTCCCTCTTAAGTCACGGCTGTTTACTCAGTCAGTGGTGCAGATGCACCGATCGCAGCCATTGGGAATGAAAATAAGTCGGTTTTGTGTCTGAGCCTTGAAGATATGCTGAACAATGTGTGTTCCAGAAAGAGCAGCTGTTCTAGATGTCCTGGTTTAATTCATACCTAGACTTGGAGCCGGGTCTAAATGTATGAAACATTTACTTTTTGGTATATTGGATCCCAAACGGTGTCAGTGTTAGTGCCGTCCGCTACACAGCACCACAGATGTGACTGGACGTTTGTAATTCTGCTTTGCTTGGTTATAATTGTCCAATTAATTCTGGTGTTCTGGGTCAAACCTGTTTTGTTTTTCTTCCTTTCTTTCTCCTCCTGGTTAGAATAACAGCAGTGAACTGGGGTTTATCTCGGCAAACATCTGCACAGCACAGCAGGATCTGTCCAGCCCTGTGGTGAGTCCATCTGAATTACAACATTAGGCCACTGACTTCTGGGACTGTGTGTGCAAGACATGTGGGGCTTATGAAAGCAGCAAAGATCCTCTTTTCCTCTCTCTCTCTCTCTCTCTCTCTCTCTCTCTCTCTCTCTCCTCCCTATTGTCCTATGAAGGCTGCAGCCAGCTGTATTCCCGTGGGGCAGAGTGAACAGATGTAGCCGACGTAGAGGAAGAGGCCGAGATGAGCAACCGAAGCTGCCTTCTGCAGATTTGACTCTCAAAAATAAAAAAAGGGAACGTTGCACACTCTGTGAGTCATCGGCACTATAACGCTCCCCTCCTCTTCTTCCTCTTCCTCTTCTTCATGCTTCACGGGACATTTCGTATGTTTTAATATTCTCTCTCATGTGTTATTTGTCCATGGCTACAACGCCCGGGGAGAGGAAACCTGTTCGCTCATTGATTCAGAAGTATTTTGAATTTTGTATTTTTGATGTTTAATGTAGAAATGTTAATATTAATTTCACCAGAGGCATTTTTTTTTCTTAGTGGCTTTTACTCTGTAATATACGGAAAAGCTGGAGCGCTGATAAATAATATATAAATACACTTAATTGTGTAAGGCATGAAAACAATGTTCACCAGCTTACAGGCATGCGTGTCTGTGTGTAGCATGCTAATCGTAAATGTTAAGATCCCAGAGAGAGAGCGGTCCAAGGGGAGCTCACAGACTACATGAGGAGGAGGAGGAGGAGGAGGGGGAGGAGGAGGAGGAGGGGTAACTGGGGACAGGTGAAGCTGATCAGGGCGGGGAAAGGTCTGCTGATGAAAGCGTAATATCTCCTGATTCTGCTGCTTCAAAAATAAAATCACACAAGGGCACGAAGTGTGATTAGCAGAAGCGAGAGGGAGAGGTGAATGAAAAATGACATGAATGTGAGAAGAAGGGAACTTGACGAGGCGTTAGGAAGGATTGTGCGTCAGAAGAGCATGCTGCTGACGAGATGATGCCGTAGAACGTTCCGGTATTTCCGGAACGTTAGCTGCTTTTGACTATACTGTGTGTTGAGACACAAGTGCATTGTGGGAATGTGAAAGACACTATGGAGTGCTCCCTCGCTCACTTAGTGCATGAAGCATGACCTGATAGGTTGAACGGTGTGAGGTAAATATCGTGCAATGGACAGCAAACAGGAAGTGACTTCGGACGCAGCTGTTAGTTTATTTTGGTTAAAATGACAAACTGCTCTGAGTCACTGGGAAGTGAATGATGTCACTGTGTGTGTGTGTGTGTGTGTGTTCTCAAAGATTCAGCCACACAATACATGCGCGCCTGTGTGTGTGTGTGTGTGTGTGTGTGTGTGTGTGTGTGTCTAATTATAGTGAGTGCTTTGTGGCGCATCTCAGTGTGAGCGGTCCTCACCGAGTCTGACAATCACATCAATGGGAGCTTGACGATGATGGATTCCCCTCCGCTGCGACGCCAAAACACACACACACACACACACACACACACACACACACACACACACACACACACACACACACACACACACACTTTTGCAAATGCACTCTGCCCATGTGCAGCCACTAACCTTCATTGTGAACCTGTCAGTAACTCACTCACACACAAACAAACATACGCATTTCGTTTGTGTGCTCATGAAACACTTTCTCTTTTCCACCTTCCTCCCTCTCACTCGCTCACACCTTCACAAACATCAACTTCATTACAGTTCGGTGCTGTTGTTGCACAGAGGACGGCTGGTGACTGCTGAATGGTTGGGGAGAACAACAGGGCAGTCACACACACACACACACACACACACACACACACACACACACGCACACACACACGCAGCATGTTTACAGTAGGGGGTGAAGAAACTGTACAGTAAGCTTATCGGAGGTTAAAGATAGTTTTGCTGAATTGCCTGGATGAGCTACTGGCAGAAACATTTGACTTTCAGGTGCCGGGCCTCTGTGCAGCTCAGCCTCTGCAACCCAATGGATCAGGTTTCCTTTAGGTCGAGATGATGTTGATGAATCCCTCGACAACATATTAAGACAGCAGTCTGGTCATCAGCAATCTTCCCCAAAGACATGCAAGCAGCAGAGTGCAACACCTCATTAGCACAAAGCTATATGTATTGATGGCACTGATGCAATACTGTCCATTGGAGATCTTTCATGAAGAGAAGGCCTTCACCGCTGGCGGTGGCAGAGCATGTGTTAATGCGCAGCACTGACACACAGCGAGGTCTGAAGCACGTCCTGTGTTTGACATCGTCACCGTCCAGTTTGACGAGTACGCTGCAGCAGCTGTTATCTTGCAGTCAAACCCTGAGCTCGTTCTTCAGAGAGAGAGCTGCCAGCGGAGGACGGCCGAGAGACGTTTGTCAGCACAAATTATTAAATCCACTCAGTTAAATACAGCTGCCAGGGGCAAACGTTGGGACACACTACGGCTTATATCTCCTTTTTAAATATGAACAAGGCCCCCTGTGTGTACAGCTTTTTGGCTGTAAAATGAAATAAAACGCACGTGGAGACGGTGAGTAAACGTGTTATGTAATCCTTGCTGTCCACTCAGCCGAAGCAAAGGAAGGTTCTGACTAATATCCATATGTTGCTCATTAAGATGAGGCATGCTGTGCACTCTGCGGCTCTCGCGGCCTGAAAACACAGAAAGCTCTCTGTCACTCCGTGCAGATTATACATTCCGAAGGTAAAGAAAGACGTGGCGCTGCAGAGCCGCCGCCCGCGTGACGCTGCCGATGACACATGACGGATGATGCGGAGCCTCATTCAGTGTTGCTGTTGAGGTGCCCTTGAGCAGTTGTGCGTGAGTCTCGTTGAACCGCACGTCCATCACAGCGTTAGAATAACAGCAGAGATTACCTTTACAACAACAACAAAGAGCCTCATCTGTCGGTTCATGTCAGCCAGATGCGTCGGGGGGGAAGTCATTATTTATGTTTGTGTTGAAGGCA
Source organism: Lycodopsis pacificus (assembly GCA_028022725.1). Taxonomy (NCBI): domain Eukaryota; kingdom Metazoa; phylum Chordata; class Actinopteri; order Perciformes; family Zoarcidae; genus Lycodopsis; species Lycodopsis pacificus. Next base: position 2,433,237 of record CM051689.1, on the reverse strand, counting down.
TCTGACTGATTGTTCCACCATGATTCACAAACACAAACATTCATTTAAACCACAAGGTTAAAGCTCCACTTCTCGATATTCTTATATTGACAATGGATCGAAAGTGGAACCATCTGAGCCGTTTAGCCTCTTTTAGCTCATTGTTTTGATTATTTTAGCATTACATTAAAATGCACTGTGTCAGATGTGGACATTCAAAACATGAACTAACGTGATCGACAGGAAGTGGAGAGTTTACACGTCAAAGACGACGCATAACAATCTTACCAGTCAGACTGAAGTATGTTCAAGCGAAGGCCGGACCTGGTCTGCTACCCCGAAACATGAAGACTCCGTTCAGCCTGTTGTGAAGTTTGCAGATGACAGTAAAGACGATGAGACTTCATAGAGAGAGGAAATCATTGACCTGGCAGAGAACAGCCTGCTGCTCAACGTCAGTAAAACCAAGGAGGTGATTGTTGATTTCAGAAAAGAGGAGGCTCCTGTCTCCAGTAATGGAGCTGAGGTTCCCCTGAAATAAGCATCACAAACAATCGGACATGGTCATCATCACACATCTCCATCCTGGTGAAGAAAGCTCATCAACGGCTGAATTTATTAAGGAATTTAAGAGGGCAAAATTAAAATGCCAACTTCTTGTCAACTTTTAGAGAGGAGCAATAGTAGTGAATAAAACTGCCCCCAACATTATTGTAGCCATCAACTGAGTATCAGAGATATTGGTGAGAAGAGGTGCCTGCAAAGAGCTCAAAGGATATTTAAAGACTGCGTACTTTGGATTTATTCCAATAAACAAACGAACAGAGCGCAGAGCCCCGGCCAGTGTCACGGTAAGCACACAGATGGCTAACATTAAATATTGGCCAAGGCCACACGGGAAGATCATAAATCAGAAGTATTATTTTGGCTCTCAGAGTTTCAGCAGTTTAGCAGAAGTTTGCGTATTCGCTCTCTGCGTTTTTCTTTCCTGAGGCAAGCGTCATTTAAAAATCCTTGGCGATGGGAGCTCCGTATTTACGCAAAATGTATGGTGTTTGTTACACTACCTGCCCACCGGAGACTAGCTGGGGTAGAAAGTTAAACAGCTATATGTGTTTCACGGAAGATGGCGTGGACCAATCCGGAGCAATAAAGAGAATAGATACTGTACTTCCATTTATAATGGAAGACCACAGAATTTAATAGACCACAGAATGTCAGGATAGGGAACCTGACATCAACAACCACCATCCTGAACACTGGTGCACCGCAGGGCTGTGTGCTCAGCCCGGCCCTCTTCTGTGTGTAAGAAGGCTTTTTCTTTCCAACACAACTTTGTAAGACAAACTTTCTTTGGACATTCTTTGCACCCAAAAGGCCAAAAACTAAATCCGTGACTGCAGTTTTCAGGACTCGAGCAGCAGGCCGGACACATATCTTTTAAACAGAAAAGGAAGAAGCTGAGGTGCAAGTAAAGGACGAAGTCAGAGGAACTGATTTAGAGGACAGCAGGACGGGAATTTACTGAGGAGATTGGTTCCCTCTCTTTCTTACCAACACACATTTCCAGTGATTTACGCTGCAATCGGCTCTGCCAAGTGTGAACCCAGTTAGCCTCCACTCTGACTGCAACTTGTCTGCTGGAAAATTGTACATCGTTCAAGCAGCTGTCTGCATCCAAGTGGCATGGCGTACAGTTGGCCTCTGAAAGCCCAAGATGAGGACGCGTCTTCCTTATCTGTAAAAGCCTGGAGAGGAGGGAAGGATTCACGGCAGGAATGAAGCTGAAAGATGGAGGGAAGGCACGCATCTAATTTATGGAAATTATGCTAGAAATGCTAATTGAATTAGGCATGCTAAACAGATCTGCTGGAGAGAAATATGTTTACGGCATTAGTAAACATGCACCGTCTCCCAAGCTGCACATATCGCCCTCCCACTTTATGAATGATAGATGTGTAACAGCAGTCCCTTCTCAACCTCGATGGCATCTTCATAAGATGTGGAGGTCGGAGGAAGCAGTCCAGGAAGCAGTCCAACGTGTCCTCATACATGATATCCTACAAAAAGTTACCGCTCGTTACATGCATACAGTCTCTTCAAAATAAACGTCTGTGTCTACAGAAAACCTATATGAGTTAAAGCAACAACACTACTTTGTTAGGTTGAAGCAACAACACTACTTAGTTAGGTTGAAGCAACAACACTACTTAGGTGAAAGCAACAACACTACTTAGTTAGGTTAAAGCAACAACACTACTTAGTTAGTTTAAATCAACAACACTACTTAGTTAGTTTAAATCAACAACACTACTTAGTTAGATGAAAGCAACAACACTACTTAGTTAGGTTAAAGCAACAACACTACTTAGTTAGTTTAAAGCAACAACACTACTTAGTTAGGTTAAAGCAACAACACTACTTAGTTAGGTTAAAGTAACAACACTACTTAGTTAGGTTAAAGTAACAACACTACTTAGTTAGGTTAAAGCAACAACACTACTTAGTTAGTTTAAAGCAACAACACTACTTAGTTAGGTTAAAGTAACAACACTACTTAGTTAGGTTAAAGCAACAACACTACTTAGTTAGTTTAAAGCAACAACACTACTTAGTTAGGTTAAAGTAACAACACTACTTAGTTAGGTTAAACCAACAACACTACTTAGTTAGTTTAAAGCAACAACACTACTTAGTTAGGTTAAAGTAACAACACTACTTAGTTAGGTTAAAGTAACAACACTACTTAGTTAGGTTAAAGTAACAACACTACTTAGTTAGGTTGAAGCAACAACCCTACTTAGTTAGGTTAAACCAACAACACTACTTAGTTAGTTTAAAGCAACAACACTACTTAGTTAGGTTGAAGCAACAACACTACTTAGTTAGGTTAAACCAACAACACTACTTAGTTAGGTTAAACCAACAACACTACTTAGTTAGTTTAAAGCAACAACACTACTTAGTTAGGTTAAAGCAACAACACTACTTAGTTAGTTTAAAGCAACAACACTACTTAGTTAGGTTGAAGCAACAACACTACTTAGTTAGGTTAAACCAACAACACTACTTAGTTAGGTTAAACCAACAACACTACTTAGTTAGTTTAAAGCAACAACACTACTTAGTTAGGTTGAAGCAACAACACTACTTTGTTAGGTTCAGGAATAGATCGTCGTTTGGGTTAAAATAACTACACGTTAAGTGACAAAAACATCATCATTGACTTCTCGTCCCACACGGAGAATGAACTGCGGCCCCCTGGCTGAAAAGATCGCTGTTTGTTGGACCCATCCACCTCCGCCGCTGTGTTCTTTACCCATCTTTATACTTCCTGGTTCATGATTATGTGGATAGTATACGAAATAATTTAGTGGGATATCTCCAAATTATTTTTCGTAGGTATTGATTCAAATGCTGATGAGACCAGCCTGCACTCGCTGTTTTCTTGCCTCTTCCCAGTACCGTTTGTTTAAACGCCGTCTCTGGCGCGGACCGGGGCCTGACGTAAACAGATAAATAGTAAACCGTTCTTTTCATAAGATAGCGCCATACGCAGTGTAGCACCAAAGCACATCCGAGGTTGAAAACAATAATTCAAATCACTAAACAGTTTTTGAATCTGGCCGCAGGAGATTGTAAATTGACCTGACAAGAAACTGACAAACGAAGTGTAATCACACTGAGTTGATTCTCAGAATACGAGTTGATCAGAATGTAACATGTTACAGTGTAACATTTGTGAAATCAAGCATGAATCACCAACCCAGATGAAAAAGGTCTGGTCTGGAGCCGGCTACCTGAGGCTGAGTGACTCATCTGTGAGCAGATTAGACAGCCGTCCGTCACAGGAAGGAGGGGAAAGCGCCTGGGCTTCACTCTTTAAGGCTCCGTCTCAAAGGTCAGAGAGTTTGATGTGATCGCACTGACAGGCCCTCCTCACCACAAATGATGTCACCCTCCTCCTCCTCCTCCTCCTCATCGTCTACCTCCTCCTCCTCCTCCTCCTCCTCTTCTTCTGCTGTCCATCCACTCGCTCTGAAAGACTGGCTTCAGCTGCCCGCCGGCGTGTGAAGACTTGATCAACTTTATTAATCGCTTTTTTTCTTCACTGGTCACGAACCTTTCTCTCTCACATTCTCCCTCTTTCAGTCTTTATTCGCTCATCTTTCTCTTGCTGTTGTTCTGTAGAATATTCACAACATAACCAACATGAAGCTCAAGCGCAGACCTCCGGCAAATCCCCGTCTTGCAATGTTAACAAACGTATAAAATAATTGATGTCCTTTTTTTCCGGGACAAGCGGTTAAACCAACACACCAAACTGAAAACATGACCTCTTTGTTGGAGGTAAAACATTTATTATCCTTTGCTGCTTCGGGGCAGTAAATGTTGGACACAAAGCAGGACAGCAGCAGTCGACAGACCGAATACATGTTCTTGGGCATGATGGGCTTTCATTTATTAAAGGTGCAGGTCATTGTATCTATGAAACACATATTCTGGCAACAAAGAAATCAATTAAAATCTATTTTTTTTGTCCAAAACTGTCAAGATATTTAAAAAAAATAGAAAGTAAAGAAGCTCACGACGTTCATGAATAGTTTCAGTATGCAGGCAAAGACTCAAAGGAGGTGAACTCTATTTATTTGCCCGAGAGGACAAGCAGCGACATCATCTGGGTCACAGTAAATGTTGAGCTGCCAACATTTTTCATAAAATGTAAAAACTAAGATCCTGGAATCAGAACGTAGGTCCTGACACACGGTCTCTCAGAGGTGAGAGAACCATCACTGCTAAAAGGCAGTGAGGGGGAAATCAAATGTGATTTCAGACCTGCAATCTGCCATCATAACTGTTAATGATGGCGTTACCTTGCCAGTTACTGTATGTGTCACAATAACAGTGAATATGCCGTATTAATATCAGTGAAAGAGGTCACCTTTAGATAAATATGTCCCAGCATGTAATAAGTGTTGAGGAATGAAAGTGATTTGAGTCTTTTGTGTTTTCAAAGTGTGGATTTGATATTTAAGTCCATGGAGAAACATCGTATCTCCACAGTTTCATTCATACATAAAACTTTACTTCCTGCCTATTATTTATAAAAACTAAGGTTTAATTATTTCCTGAAAAGTAATGGTTTCGGACATCCAAGGTTTCTGCTTTACAGTGAGAGGTCATGGTGAGCGGTGGACGGGTCAGTCAGCACCGCACCATCAGTCCATCATATCGGAACCAAAAGGCATCCGCGTCCTGCCGTCATGCAGCACTTCAGAGTCCTGCTGGAGGTTGGACGCAGTGAATGCACTTCTCCAGAGCCGCTGTGCATCCTGTTGAACCCGGGGTCCCTCTCTGCTATGCGCTCTGCCCTTTGGCTCCGCGTGGAATGCACGGTATCAAATTGCTTCTCTTAAAGGAGCAATCATGCAGCTCTGCAGGGGATGCTGAGCGCAGTAATTGAACATTCGCCGGGAAGCCGCTGACGTACACGCGACACCTCTGGGCTCTGGCTGGGCGCTGAATGCTGCAGCGTGTGTTGCCGATGGCTTCGGCCCGGATGATAAACATGTGAATGCAAACACCAGCACACTGGTGGTGGTTCCTCCCTTCCCCCAGTTCTCAGGAATACATCATTACTAGTTTGGCTCCTGGTGCAGATCAAAAAGAATCCTCTCAAATTATGATTTACAGACGTTCCTGTTATTTTGTCCACTCTGCCAGCTATCTACAACGTGCCTCTCTGTTGGGCGATGAGAGGAAACACCTCCAGCGCGCTGCGGTGAGAACATCAGGACCGTCCTGCACCTTCAGATGCAAACCAACAGCCATGCTGAAACGTAATTGCCATTCAGCAAATATGTCAGCGTGCTGGGGCTGAGGCGTGCACGCTCGTGAACCCCCCCCCCCCCCTCCCCCCCCTCCATCCCTGGAATAGCTGCTCAGAGGCGGACAGAGCTGGGGGGGGGGGGGGGGGGGGTATTACTCACTGCACAGCTATTGTTCACGAAAAAAACCAAAGCGAAATAAAAGCGATCCTTTAAAAATTCATGCGAGCCGAGGCAGAGTGGAGGCTAAGCGCTGTGGGTGGTGGAGTGTGAGAAGAGGCAGTGTGTGTGTGTGTGTGTGTGTGTGTGTGTGTGTGTGTGTGTGTGGGGGGGGGGTTAAGTATGAAGCTTTACTTTAAATTATTCTGGTCATTAAGCTGCATCAGCGCCCGTGTGTCACAGCTTTCTACCCCTGAGTGTGTATGTGGTTTGTGTTTCATATTTGTATTTATGGGTGTGTGTGTGTGTTCATGTGCGTTTGAAAAGTTGTGTGTATGGCTAGGTATTGATATATATATATATGTGTGTGCTGGTGTGTGATTGTGTGTGAGTGCACTCTTACATTTATGCATTTTGTGTGTCGTTATACCTGCGTGTGTGGACGTCCACGTTTCAGTATTGCTTCAGTGTCAGCATGGATTTATGTGTGTGTGTGTGTGTGTGTGTGTGTGTGTGTGTGTGTGTGTGTGTGTGTGTGTGTGTGTGTGTGTGTGTGCATACTGTACGTTGGGTAGCGCTGCAAATAATGAGATACGAGCAGCCAAAGTGATCCTCGTTGGCGGGGTGGCTGGGCTCAGCCTTTGGAGATCAAGGAGGAACTCGGAGCAGAGCCATCGGGTAGAAAGGAGCCAGCTGAGGTGGTTTGGGTGTCTGATCAGGTTCCTCCTGGATGTCTCCCTTTTCCAGGTACGTTCAACCGGCCAGAGGCCCAGCGGTAGACCCAGAACACACGGAGGGCCGATACGTCTCGTCTGGAATACTCTGCTAAGCCTGCTGCCCTTGTGACCCCATCCCAGTCGCCCGGTGAACAGAGAAAATTGTTATTCTGGTCTTGTTTTGTCGTCTCGCCGAAGGAAGCGGAGGCTGGAGGAACGTTTTATTAAAAACATGACAAGCATTCACAGGAGCTGGTGTGGTGAGGCAAAGCCCCCCCCACCCACACAATTCAATATTTAGATTTGTGTTAGTCCAGAGGAGTAGCTGGGTGGAGCCGGAGGCTGTTATTGAGCCTCCACCCTGCTGAAGGAGCTCCGACCGATATCAGGATGCTGGGGTGAGGGGGGGGGGGGTGAAAGGTCAGATGCTGGGGTGAGCGTTGTATTTAATAAACATGTACATGAATAAATCAGTCCCGTATTGCTCATAAAGGTGAAGGTAAAGTCATACTCCATCCTACGGAGGTGTTATATGATGACCGGACATTTATGGGGACCATCTCTTTCTTGTAAGGTTTTCCGTTGACTGTATTTTAACATTTTGATGTTAAGATATTCACAGTTTTTCTTTTCACGATTCATACTTTCTGCTGCTGCTTCCAGACGCTCACATTGAGGGGAAGCACACGTCTCTGTTTTCAACACATTGAGCTCATTTGCCGACATTTCATGGAACCAGTTTGGCCTCTGGTGCTCTCCCCTCCTCCTCGGCCTCCTGCTGTCTGCCACTCCGTCGCTCTCCCGCCTCCCAAAGTCTTTCATTATTCAACGGTCCACCTTTAGCACCTCACCTCTTCTGCCGTCTCTCGCACTAAATCTACTTTGAGACTTTATTGTCCTTGAAATGAGGTTGGCAGCCAAGCGAGCCACACGGTACATATGACAGACAGAATGTACCGGAACATATGACACGCAGGCAATGAGATGAACCGCCGTCCGTCGCTCTCTAGTGTGGACCTCCCATGTGTTTCTTTAGGCACTGTGACTTAAACTCGTACATTAATGTCAATATTCCACATTCATCTGAATGAAAAATACAGTAAAAAGACATTTTCTGCTCATATGTCGTGACCATGCTGCATCTTCCAGTTCTTCGTGCTCGGACGGACATCAGTCAGCGGTTAGATCACACACTATTCACTGCAGGAGGACGTAATGGAGGTCAGACGAACACTTCAATGTGTTTCCTTGTAAACAATCTGAGGCGTACCTGCCTGAATGCACCATCAGCTTCAGTCCCTGTGAGGTCAGACCATCTTGCCTGTGAAGGAGTCAAAGTCCTTTTTATTTGTTCCTGAGAAGATTTTCGACCATCTGTTTGAGGACCTGCAGAATTGTGTCACCGACGATGTGCTTCTGTTGGCACCTTCAGCACGCCCTGCGGTCAGAACCTCTGAGCTCTGGTTCTCTGTCGGAAACCGGTGGATTGTTCACGGACGAGGCTACACTGGAGCAATTGATGGACAGGCAACCGCGGTGTCAGCAGTGATGTGGGCATTGTACCGGAAGACAAAGCTCTCAATTTAGCAGTCTACGTTCACCGATGGTCACGGGTGTGTGGGTGGTGACCGGAGTAATGAGATCGTGGATACAAGTGGCCGTAATGAGCGTCCTTCGTAGGGCGGAGGGATTACATAACTCGTCTGGCCTGCTGGGGTGAGGGACTTCTGGAGGCTGGACCGAGGGCTGGGAGGGGGGGAGGGGGGGAGGCGGGGCTAAAGGAAACACATGCACATGCTCTATGGACCCGGAAGGTTTCCGTAAGATCTGGCTCATTCTTTCCAAATGCTATACTTGTGCTTAATGCGCCACTTAGCAACTTGAACTAATGGGGCGCCGCCTCCAACGCTGTATCCAGTTCTCTTTATACATCCATGGGACTACCGCAGAATAGAAGTTTGTCCATCGACCGATCGTGTGTAAGATGCGGTCAGGAAACCTAACAGGTGTGTGGTTGAGATCTAAATGACGGCTGAGGTAGAAGATGGGTGTGATCGGAGCAAAGGGGCCGGAGGTTTGGGGGCAGGAATTGGGGAAAGGGGCATTTTACCGATGGCCCAATATGACGTCATGGCTGCTGTAGTCTGACTCATCGGATGTAGGTGTGGCTATGGCCGCGTTGTCCTTCCCTTCCTCTATCGGCGCTATATATTTTGCTGCAGTGACACACAAGCAAGTCAGAGCGTTTCTTCTCCACCAGAATGCTGATGTGTGCAGCCAGACCTTTCCTGAGCGCTGACACAGCACTGTGGAGATAGGTCTATGCAAGACCAGGGCTGGTGTGACCCCCTCACATGATGGTCTCTGTAGTTGAAGTTGATGTCGCACTCGACCTTTTTGTCCCACTTCCTGCTCTCGTGCGCTCTCCTTGCGAGGCTAACTTCATCAGCCTGAAGAGTTTTAAAACATCTCTCTGTGGAGAAGATGAAGGATCTTCCAGTAAAGTCCCTCTGGCTGTTTGAAGGAGTGAAAATAATCCGAGAGATTTCCCACCAAATCAAAGCGATGAAGTGAAATGACATTTGTTCCTTTTCACTTTTTAACTTTACTCTTCTTCAAAAGCTTCACCTTCAACATGTTACACCTCTGTCTTTCTGTCTGTCGCTCTCTCTCTGCCAAACTAATCTAAATTAGGAAAAGTCCATTAGATCACGGAGTGCGTGCAAACACACACACACACACACACACACACACACACACACACACACACACCTGATGGGGACCATAAATCGTTGTCTCCATTATAGTTCTGCCAATAGCACCTCCATGCTGGCTGCACAGCGTCTTTATAGCACGGCTTTGATGTATATGTGGGTTTCGGGCCGGGCGGGGCGAGTGACAGAATGGGGTTGGGAAACGAGCGAGAAGGAGGGAGGAGGAAGAGAAGAGGAGGAAGAGAAGAGGAAGAGGAATAGAGGAGCGACACCGAACACAAAAGAGACGCGAGTGAGAAAACGAGAGGAGAGATACAAACACAGCAGCACCTAGAGGCTGTGGCACAATGCACATGTACCGTCACATTCCCAGCATGCAGCTTGATTACGTCTTCAGTGCAAGGAGAGACACAACCAGTTGTGTCCCAGTTCATGAGCGAGACCCGTCAAAGGATGCAGCCCACCAAGGTGTGTCGGCACAGACATTATACAGACGAATCAGGAGAATACAACAACAAGCCAACTGCTCATGAACAAACAAGACATCGGCCTTCCAATCTGTTTTTAAAGTACGACACTTTAGAAAACTTAGATAAGTTAAAGTTATCGGTGGAACTTTGAAGTTGTGTTGTTCTTAGCGGTCCCTGTGGTGTTTCTGAGTCTGCCCCTCTCAGTCCTGGTCCTGGTTCTCCCGGGCCTGCCTTCCCTCCAGCGGGTCCGGCACTACGTCCTGGGTCTCCAGCAGCGTGGTGTCGGTGTCGGCTCCCAGAGAGGAGGAGCTCTGCTGGCAGGTCTAAGGCAGCAACGGAGCCAGTTCTGGGTCCGTCCACCATGGAAGCAACTTTAAATATGAAGCGTGACCTTTCCTAATCGTGTGTGTGGGAGCTCCCATCAGCTGCAGCGCTGCTACAGAGCACTCTGCTCTCCCTGCGGCCGGCCGGGGAGCTCTAAGCCTGTCGTAATAGCTGCTGTGTGTGTGTGTGTGTGTGTGTGTAGCTGCTGCAGTACTGTCAATAAGTGCTTGATGGCCGAGCCGGTCTCTCTCTCTCTCTCTCTCTCTCTCTCTCTCTCTCTCTCTGCAGCAGCACAGAGGAGACGGATGGTAAGAGAGTCGGCCCCTCAGCGACTTTTATCTCCCCCTCCCCGCTCCTCCATCACTCTGTCCTGACTCTTCTGCCATCTCTCCCCCTCTGGTCTTCCTTCAATTCTCCCTCTCTCTCCCCCTCTCTCTCTCTCTCTCTCTCTCGCTCTCCTTTCTCTCTCTCGCTCTCCTTTCTCTCTCGCTCTCTCTCTCTCTCTCTCTCTCTCCCCTCTCTCTCTCTCCCTCTCTCTCTCTCTCTCTCCCCTCTCTCTCTCGCTCTCCTTTCTCTCTCGCTCTCTCTCTCTCTCTCTCTCTCCCCTTTCTCTCTCTCTCTCTCTCTCTCTCTCTCTCCCCTCTCTCTCTCTCTCTCTCTCGCTCTCCTTTCTCTCTCTCTCTCTCTCTCTCTCTCTCTCTCTCTCTCTCTTCTCTCTCTCTCACTCCGTTGCCAGCCCTCTCGCTCTTTCTTTGCCTTATTTGTGTGAATGAATGTGTCTCATTTCGGTCCCCTGCAGTCAGTCTCTCCTTTCTGTGTCCTCCCCTCTTGAGCTCGTCAGACTCTCTTTACCTCCCCTCTTGAGCTCGTCAGACTCTCTTTACCTCTTCCTCTTGAGCTCGTCAGACTCTCTTTACCTCTTCCTCTTGAGCTCATCAGACTCTCTTTACCTCTTCCTCTTGAGCTCGTCAGACTCTCTTTACCTCTTCCTCTTGTGTTGTGCTTGTTTTTGTGTATTTAGCTCACTAACAGACGTTACTATGAGCTCGACATCACTTTCATTTCTGTAAAATATAACTTTTCAATGCTCATCCTTTTCTGAGCGCTCCTCTTAATTCATTAATAGCACATGTTTTATTATCTGTATTTCTATTCTTCTCCCCTTGCTGTTCAGTTTGATTCAGATGAAACAGGTTGTTTTAGTCCTTGTGGACATTTCAGAGCATTAAAGGTGTTTCCAGAGCACAAGTCGTGTATGTAGTTGTACTAAACTCCCCTCGTTAAGTAAGAAAGATAATGATAACATTGTCAACCGTGCGGTCTAACTGTGTTTTGCCGTGTCATGTGACACTTGGTGTTGGAGTTTGAGCGCACTGTGATGCATCTGACACCACTGAACGTTCCTACATCAGTGCAGCGAGGAGACGAGTCCACTGCGTGTGTTAGCTGCTGTTAAGGTGCGACTTCATTTCTTGCCACGGAGATCTACAACGATTAAAGCTGGTAATAAAGCCTGAATTCCACATTCTAGTTTTGTAAGTATTAATGAGTGTGAGGCCTGCAAGGGACGACTGCAAAACCCAATGCAGCCGTCTGAATGGATTTACAATAAAGCGAGGGCCATTCCATGCTTCTTCTGATTGCCTGGCTTTCACTGGTGATATACAATGTAATTATACCGCGTTGGGCCAAGCCAGAAATAAAGGGTATCTGGGTTGTGGGTCTGGGGGGAGTAAAAGCAACGGGTAGTCCAGTTTGGCTTCAGTTCAGAAATTGTGAAGTTCGAGCTAATCAAAGCAGACGGTCTCCTGTGGGCTCTAAAGACATAATCTGCTGTTCGAGCAGACTCTCAGAATCTAAATCTTGTATTTGTGACTCTCTGTGCAGCAGCGCTACAGGCTATGCTCCACAGATCCCTCTGAAGTTTCATGTCTCTCTTAAACTGCGTCTACATCTCCGCTCTTTCTTTCAGCAGCTTCGGGTTAGACGCAGACTCGGGAAGTATTGAACACAAAAGGGGAAGTCGGCCCCAAACGGCGGCTTATGTGTTGTGGGATTGAATTTAGATTTCATCCTTCACCATGAAACGACAATATTAAAACATGACAAAATGCTTGGAAACGAAATGTCCTTCTATTTGTCACATGGAGAGGGTTAGCTGAAGGTTTGAGCACTTTAAAAAGGTGCAATATGTGTAAATAAAAAAAACAACCACTAATTATTAACAGCAGGGACACAATACCCAACATTTGACCAAAGTGAAATCATAAACTCAAGAGGAGAGAAAGCAATCTTCCAACTTTCATGAGAAGAAAAAAACCCAAATGATGTCAGGATGTGACTGAATGGTTCCCATTGGTTGGGCCTTGGGCCTGGCATGAAATGTTCCAGCACAGAGTCTCTGGCACTTGTTTTACACACGGTTATTTCTATGGATTAAACAAATGAGGTGTAATGTGAGTTTTGGACGGATCCAGGCTAGCTGTTCCCCCTGTTTTCATTGTGTATGCTAAGCTAAGCTAACTGGTTGGTGGCAGTAGTGTCATATTTTCCAAACAGACAAGATTGATGAGAGAGGTATTCATCTTCTCATCATACTCTCAGCAAGAAAGAGAATCATTACTTCTCCCCAATGGCCTCATAGTCTTCATTTACCTTTTTTTGACCCATCTCACTTCCTGTTGAGTATATTTCTCTCTCTCTCCATTATCGTTGCCCTCCCCCTCTACTTTCCGTTTGCCCGTTCCGTTTCTCTCCAGGCTTCGTTCCCTTCTCATCTCGTGTCTCGTTCTCAGGTACTTCAGCTCCATCACTTCCTCCTGACCGGATACACCTGACCGCTGTTACTTGCAGGGCATTTGGCTTTGGTGGGCAATCTATGAATCAGCAGAGAGAGGAAGAGGGAAGGAGAGCGAGAGGAAACAAAGGAGGTCATCGAGCTGAGTCTCCAGATGGAAGCCTTCTTGCTGCTTTGATCAGCCATTTGTCTGCGGAGCGGTTCGTCTGCAGCGTGGGTGTGAAAGCTCCGAGTGATTGATGCTACAAAATGCTTTCCTAATGTGGCGAGGAACAGAGCTGGTGGGTAATTCAAAATATGTCTTCAGAATGTAAAGAAGGTTGGTTAGGTCCCGGAGCAGAAACAAGTCACTTATAACACCAGAGTAGAGTAGTAAGGTAAGAGGAGCAGCAAACACAACGCTACGTGACCAACAACACGAATATTAAAAGCACAAGCACGAACCCACTTTGTCTCCTGTGAATTACGCGCTTATTCAAATTGGCTGAATCAGTTTTTGGCTGTAAAAGTTAGTTCGGCAGCCTACAGCTGTAGAGGTCAGTGATGGTCCATGTCCCGGCTCATGATTAAAGTGTTTATTAGATATAATAAAGGAAAGCATTACTCAGAAACACCTTTCCCCAACCTTTAGCAAGTGTCCTGAGTTGCCTAAAGATAACCATAATATGTTGTTTTAATCCTCATTCATGCACTCGTTATCACATTTATACGAACTGTTGATTAACAGGCTTCACACATAAAAAGGCGTAAATGCAAATTGCTCCTTTAGCGTTCTGAACAAATCAACTGCACAGCGGATTCCAACTGCAGCAGATTTCTCATGAGTTCAGACGTTCAGAGGGTTTTCAGTTCCAAACCAGAGCACTGGTCCAAGTGGACCCGCCTGTACAACGTGTATACTGTGGTGGTTTGTTTTTCTGCTGTAATGACAGTACAAAAGTACAACAATAGTTTGTCTGTGAGCTACAAGTTATCACATTGTTCAACACTAGAAAAAGCATTCTGAACAAACGTCTGACGTTTAACATTTAAACTTCAACCCAAACTAAAGAGTGCTGCACGATAAAACAAGCATCTTCAAACTGCTATTGTAAGTCCGTCTCAGTGACTAAAACAAAATAAATCACTGCTCATTGTGTTTGTCATCCATAGCTGAGAAAACACCATCTATGCAACTCTTCAGTGCCCATGAGCAAGGCACTTGAGACAGACGGTTGTTGGTGGGCAGATCTCATGTTGAATGAACGTTTTCTTTCCCGAAATGAAACAAAATACAAAGAGATGTATAAGTTAATAATCATAGAACATTAATAATATCTTTTGTTGAAGTGATGTTCATAAACAGATACAACCCAGTTATTCGTTACTTGTGTCTTTTCTCAAAGTCTGAGAAGCTTAAACTGAAACAGATGACATCTTTTTCCCGTCTTTTCCTGTCTGCGTCCCATGAACCCATTCATCGGGGAGAGAGGCTGCAGACAGACGACGTCCTCTCCACTGCATCAGTTAACTCTGCACCAAGGTGCTGTGAACCGGTGGCACCGGCCCGCCAGCGCTGCACACCGCATTACCTAATAACCCGCCTGCTTCTGCGAGACACATCTCAGATATGTCGCCCAAACACAACCCATTGCGACGGCGTCGTAGCTCCTGTAGAGACGCATAGCTTTGGAGAGGCGCACCAGTAATAAACGCATCGCCACGGCAATAAGACAGCCTGCCCCTGAAGAAACACTTTATTCAAAGAACAGAGGCGGCTCATGTAAAACCAGACTATTCATTTCAGTGGTCATGCAAATAATGGCAGCCCTCTGCAGGCAAATAAGAACTATTTGTTGGTTTGATTCAGCAACACGTGCTGATATTCAGGATCAAAGGAGCACAATCGGGTTGGGCTCTCTGCTGAGGTTAGACCAGAGCTCTCTGGTACTTGCACAACCTTTTACATTGAGAGTCTGAAGGACGCGTCGTTGACGTCACAGAGCGGCTGCCAACGCAGGGAAGCGTCCCCACAGTGGACTCAATGATTAGTCACCTGAAGCAGAGGGGAACAAAGAGGGGGTCAAAAATAAGTCCACCGAGTTGTTCTCAGGTTTTTCATCAGCTCCTCCTCCACCGTCCTCTGACAGAGTCAGGCCAGCGGGAGGAGGGAGCGGTGGCTCTCGGTGGTAAAAAGGTGATTTATACGCTGCGCAGGATGCAGATACCGGCAGGATTGCAGTGGAGGAGGAGGAGGAGGGGACAAGACGAGAAAATGGGTGAAGAAGGAAAGAGGTAGAAAACTAAATTAAGAGAGGGATTTGGTCAAGATTAAAAAACAAAAAGTGGTCAAACAAGAAGAGGACAGAAGAAAAGAAGGGATGAAAAAGACAGAAATGTAGGTGAGACGAGACCACGGTGAAGAGCTACTTTAAGATTGCGTTCCCACAGTAACCTAATCCATCACTATGTAAAAGTAACGTATTCTGAAAACTTTTATTTGCTTTTGATTTACTTCAACACCAAATATGCAGATAGAGGCACGCTGCCATCATTAAAGCAGAAAATCAATCAAGCCATCAGATACAATACAACAGAACACCATTCCACCTGGTCATCCCTCACTGTTTCTGCAAACGTGACACCATCTATTAATATTGAAATTTGTATAGTATATATACCGGTATATATATATATATATATATATATATATATATATATATATATATATATATATATATATATATATATATATATATATATATATTTTTTTTTTTTTTTTATTTTTTTTTTTTTGTGTATTTTTTACTATTGTTGATTTCTGTTTTGTTTTTCTTGCCGGACAACCAATTGAAACCCACGTACATGCATACATGAACATCCGTATGCACACACACTTACTGTTTTTCTTTTTTTTTTAAATTATTATTATTATTTTTATATTTTTTTCCCTTCATCTCAAAAGGCTCAAGGACATTCTCACACACACACACACACACACACACACACACACACACACACACACACACACACACACACACACACACACACACACACACACTGACGATATGATATTTGCTGGCTGTTATCCCACTGTTCTTGTCATCCTCTTCTTGTTATGTCTATGTATTGTCTTAATATTGTCTCGTGTCTTTCAATAGAAAATTCATAAAAAAGAAAAAAGGAAAAAAAAATCAATCAAGCGCTGCCTTCCAGCTGTGAACACGCCGTCATCAGCCAAGCGCTCATCATTTAGCACATTAGTGATTTTAACTCGGAGCAGCAGATGTACTAAGATACGTTAAAGGTTCCAGGGTTCGATTTCTGTACGGTCATTTATTTACACTCAAATCTTCTATTGAGGTTTTTAAATACAGCTTCAAATGTCTGTCATCATATGTTTTTGATGTCATCGCCATAAAAAGATGTGTCAAATAGAGTATTGTGGTTATATAGATGTGCTTCATGGTGCTGTCAGATCGCTGCTACTGTGGAGAGCCATGTTAACACGGGAGCATTTTGAAAGGCTAAACGCCAACAAATGTGGATTGAAGCAGAATATTTTGTGAATATTGCTCATGTTTACATTCATCTTTTTTGAATACATTTTGTCTTTTGGAATGAAGACTGAGACGACGAGGGAGGGGAGAGAAGGTACGACTTATTCTACTGTCACAGAATACATTTACCTTTTTTTATTCTAAATACGTAATGCCGTTCCAAGTAATCTGTTATGCAAACAGTAACAGACAAAGAGATTGGGGATACAGAAGGCCTGAGCAAAGATAATAGAGAACAAAGATGGAAATAAGGGAGAGCACGAGGAAAGATGGAGAGAGGCGGGGAGACAGAAGGAAGTGAAAGAGACGAGGAACAAAAAGGAAAGAACTGAAGAGACGTTGCAAGGTCCTCAGGAGAAGCAGGCAGAGGAGATGAGGGAAGGTTGTAGGGGAGGAGAGGTCAGCAGAGGACGCGGGAGAGGCAACAAAGATGGAAAAAGGGAGGAAGACATGCGGGACAGGAGAGAAGTGTTGGAGGGAGCACAGAGAGGATGCTGCTGTCAAATGTTCGTGTTACTGGAGCAGAGCTGACAGGACTCATCAGGGCCTTCCTCCAGAGGTGGACCACCACAGCCTCAGGAGCCCCGCCCCTTTCTGTCCCAACAGAGCAAATCACAAAGTCTGACCACTGCAGTGCGTCCACATATGTTACCTCACAAGGCAACGATGCAGGCATAACAAAGAGGCTCCAGGCTGGAATAGTGCCAGCTCCAGTTCGTGCCTCTAATGTGATATCATTCAATTCAAGGCACAAACAAAAACACAGAGATTATTCCCAGAATCTCCATCTGATAAATAAAATAAAAGCATAGATTGCATGAGAGGCATGAAGAGCTGCTATGTTCAGTTCTTGTGTCGTTGGGCCAGAAGGCACGTAAACTTTGGTTGCCATGGTTTCAGGGCCGCGATCGCACTTAATTGAGCGACTTAACAAAAATGGTAATAGCTTGAAGCAAAACAGCGCGGAGCGACGTCAGAGGGGGGACGCTACTCCATCGGGCGGAAACATTGATTGAAGCGCACGTTGAGCTCCTGCCCTCAGTGAGCCTTTGCTGTGCTCTTGAATTATAAAGTTACATTTGATTAAATACTGCTAATCGCAACCTTTAGTCTGAATCAGCCACGGCCCCACTGTTCCTGCCGTACCGGCATCAGAACAGGAAGGACGCGGTCACGTCGTGGTTCCATTTGATCGGCCGTCTGGGGCCAAGTGAGACATCTCGTCACCACAAAAAACATGTTCCCGCCGTACGGACCCGCAAACCAAGGGAAACAAATGTGAACGTTTCTCAACCAAATACTAGGTTTCATACGTATTCGTCAGCAAAGCCTTGGTTTGGGTTTAGGCAACACAACTACATGGTTCAGGTTAGAATAACAACATGGTTGGTGTTCACATAATAGTGTTACGTAACTAGTGTAAATAAACAACAACTGCCCTCGACGGGCTTCTGATGTATCCTTACTAATAAACACAACGTTTCCTTTAGGTTTCACAGAGGAGGTGAACAGCGGTCTACTGGGTGAAGGTCCTGTGTTTGCTGAGGTTAGCTGCAGTTTAGTACAGTGACTGAGAACAGTGCACAGAAGGGCTGCATGGCATTAAATGGCGTTTTTGTCATCATCAAGCAGAAGCTTCTTTCAGTTGCATGATGGACGGCTAAGTTGCCACACAGATGAACACTGAGTGGACAACAACGTAAAACGTATCGCAGCATCGCCAACACAGGACGACGTCCCGGTGAAGCTCTAACGGCAACTTTACCGTAAATCACAGATATCTGTCGGCTTGTTTTCAGCATCTGGGAATGTTTGGTGAACAGTTTACTTTATTAAACAAAGTCCAAGAACACTAGCGAGGATGAGGAAGCATAGCTCAACTTGAAGACGATGAGGAAGGTGACGCACTCCCACATTAACAGCGCCAAAGGTCATTTATTGGAAAATCACAAAAGGCGACGTCAGGACAAAGTCTTTGATCTTGGTCTGGTTTATCGAGGACGCTCCCCTCTTTCTTTCTTGCAGGGGCCACAAATCAATATCAAATGATTTCTAACGTCCAGCACAACAACGGGAGGCGATGCCTTCCCAGATATCTAAGCCTCTGCATTACCGCTGTGAACGTTCAGAAAACTATTACGGGGACCTGACATTAACTAACTTCAAGAGTCTGCACTAACACGGCATCAAAGTAAAGCCTGTGTGCTCACTTTCCCAAAGAGCCCATTAAGAGTACACACACTTGACCAAAGCCACACACTGCACCCACTAGAAGTGAGGCGCATTGAACGCCCCAGCAACGCCGATCAATGGAGTCCTCAACTTAGGACTCGGCGCCGCATACCGAATGAGAAGAATAAATCTCTTCTGCGCCCGGCCTGCTGCAGTGAGCTGTTTCAGGACAGCGCTCACTCTCTCCTGTCCACAGAGTCCAGAGGCAGCTCACCAACGGGCCGGCGTGTTGGACAGGACGGGGAGGCTGGACGGCAACGGAGACATAAAGGACGCAATCTGTAAGCATCGTGAGAAACGTGCGTGAGCTGTGTGCTCGACATGTCTGCTGTCATATTCCACTGCAACTAATGAATGAATGAACCAGAAAACGATACTTGAATCTTGAAAATGATTTCAACAAACAAAGTAATGAAATATCTGCAAAATGACGATCGGACTTCTTGGAGCAGCAGGATCACGTGTAACGTTTCCTTTGTCTGCATTAACAGCAGAGGGAGTAGCTGATTATGGCTTCATGAAGCCTGTACTTCATGTACTTTATGTATTACTTATGTATGTACAGGATAAGATAGCTATATATGTTAATATATGTTAATGTTAAACATTTAAAGGAACTAACATTCCCCAAACAATAAAGATATCATTTAAAAGTTATTTTTCACACAAAAATGTTCTAAGTGGGAAATTCTGTGAAATGCAGGAATACCTGTGGATAGGCTGTTACCTTCCACCGATTAGGGCCCAGGGGGGGATGGGAGTAACAATAAAAGAAAGCCAGGTAACAGAGAGTCACGGGCAAGAACAAAACAATCATTTTATTAACAATTAAATGAAACGAGCACAATAAAACAAACTACTTTCTAAAACCTAAGTGTCGCTGATTAACCCTGGTACACACGGCTCGAGTGGAGAAAACACCGCAACCAACGCAAGCAACGAGTTTTAATTTCTCTGAAAACACATTTCCTCGTTTCCTCTCTCCTCGCATGGTTTCCTACGTCTCTCCGTGCATCCCTGGTGGGAGGGACGAGGACGCAAGGAGAAGCCCCAAGTAAACACCTAACACGCACCTCACGCGCACCTTAGACGCACCTAACACACACCTTACACACACCTTACACACACCTTACACACACCTTACCTTACACACACCTTACACACACCTAACACACACCTTACACACACCTTACACACACCTTACCTTACACACACCTTACACACACCTTACACGCACCTTACACGCACCTTACACACACCTTACCTTACACACACCTTACACACACCTTACACGCACCTTACGCGCACCTTACGCGCACCTTACACACACCTTACACGCACCTTACACGCACCTTACGCGCACCTTACGCGCACCTTACACGCACCTTACACACACCTTACCTTACACGCACCTTACACGCACCTTACGCGCACCTTACACACACCTTACCTTACACACACCTTACACGCACCTAACGCGCACCTTACGCGCACCTTACGCGCACCTTACGCGCACCTTACGCGCACCTTACGCGCACCTTACGCGCACCTTACGCGCACCTTACGCGCACCTTACGCGCACCTTACACACACCTTACCTTACACACACCTTACACACACCTTAGACACACCTTACACACACCTTACACACACCTTACCTTACACACACCTTACCTTACACGCACCTTACACGCACCTTACACGCACCTTACACACACCTTACCTTACACACACCTTAGACACACCTTACACACACCTTAGACACACCTTACACACACCTTAGACACACCTTACACACACCTTACACACACCTTACCTTACACGCACCTTACACGCACCTTACGCGCACCTTAGACACACCTTACACACACCTTACACACACCTTACCTTACACACACCTTAGACACACCTTACGCGCACCTAACGCGCACCTTACGCGCACCTTACACACACCTAACACACACCTAACGCGTTTAAAGCAGCTACGTGATGGAACTAGACGTCGTTGTTGGTCGAGAGATTCATGAAGAAAACCCTGAAGGTTATTTTTGTTTCCCACCATAAGATGGAATAACTTGGTGTCACCACTACCCAGAATCCCCCAGGAGAACACTTATTGTAGTTGAATTGTTCCAGGAAAGTACAAACAGTTTCAGGCAGAGAAAAGGGATTTAATGAAGCAACAGTATGCGCACATGAACACAAACATGTACTCTAACGACAGGCCTGCACACACACACACACACACACACACACACACACACACACACACACACACACACACACACACACACACACACACACACACACACACACACTCTGTCTCCCCCTCTTTGTCTCCCCCCCCTCTCTGGGGATACAGACCTGTCTTCTAAATGTCTGAAGTCCAGAGAGTTCCATGTCAGCACAGGAGGTGACCAGTGTATTTCTGGCCTGCTCCATATACGGTTTGTAATATTGAGCATTCTACTAGACAAACGGTATACTCTCCTCTGTGGGAACCTTTTAAAATACCCAAGAGGATCCTGTTTTCACTGGGGAGGAAAAGAACCTTGAGTGAATGCTGAGGAAAAAACATGGCCGACGCATCACCACTGCAAGTGAGCGGGGCCATGACAGCATACGAAGAGAGCATGAGGGGACGCTCATATCGTCAGTAGGGGATTGTATGGACTGCTGGATTTTTGGGTGCTTTTTGCAACCAGAGTTGACACTGAAGGGATCTAAGTCCGTCCGAATGCTTTTTCAAAGACTTTTGTCGTCGACCAAAACGTGACTGAACTTTGATGAAGTGAAAACACGCCGTGAAAGGGGCCATCTTGGATTACGAAAGTTTTGCAACCAATAAACAGGAAGTGACCATATTTGGACTGAGGAGGAGTGATGTACAGACGCCGTATATGGCTCAAGTAGAGACCTGTCAATCAGCGTATAGCCCCGCCCTAAAGCATCCCCTGCTTTATGGTCTGTGTGACTCTAAATGGACCATCATGTACTAAATGAACATCATGCTGTATTGAAGAAGACTTGAAACTAGAGATTGAGACATAAACTCATGTTTACAATGTTTACTGAGGGAATAAATCAAGAGAGAAGTAGAGTCATTTTCTATAGACTTCTATACAACCAGAGGAGTCGCCCCCTGGTGGCCACTAGAGAGAATGCAGCTTGAAGACGCTTACTTATTGGCTTTACTTGTCAGACCTGGAAGTTGCTGCTCGATACAATAATAAGGAGTCAGTAATGTAAGTACGGATCGCTGGTGACGGGTGATTCCTTCACAGAGGCACAGAGCAGATGATCCGCACTAGTGACAACAAAACCAAACATCACCTCTTCCTCTGCACATCCCGCTGCTGGAGGGCAGCGGGTCATTACAGCGCCGGGGAATTGAATTGCAAACAAACATTTGTCACAGAGCCTCGTAGATGGTGTGGAGCCGTGATCGAATCCAACCGCAGACGCTGTCGTACTGCAGATTCCTTCAGCCAGAGGGTTAGGGAGGCGAAACCTGCAATATGCCATATGTTGAACCCACTTTAAAACAAAGTCAATGGATTGTTGGTTGAAAGCTCCAGCTGGCTGCCAACGGTGGAGCACAGCTGCAGAGAGGTTGTTTAGCCCCAACAAAACCATTTCTGACAAGTTAAATTGTGAGAGGGTTTGTCTGCCTGGCTGCACAAGCGTTTATTGAGTGTGGAATGAGTTCTTGCACAGGGGTGTGTGTGTGTGTGTGTGTGTGTGTGACCTCTGGTCGGAGATTAAGGCCACAGCCTCTCTGTCAGGCAGCACAACATGAGTAATGTTTTAATGTGAACGTATTAGGCGCTCTGTGCTTCTATGGACAGCCTGAGCTGGAGATGGAGGTCATCTTTCAACCGCAATGACTTGACCGTGGACTGGAACTAGCTTTTCTGCTCGTCAGTCTTCAATCAGAGAGGAAAACAACATCACAACAAAAAATCACTCGAAATAAAACTCAAGTGTGTGTCTGAATGTCATTAAGATTTACGCTAAATTAGGTTTTTAAGTGAATGAAAGACAACGAGGCCGAGGTCAACAGTTAACGTTTCAATTAACACTCTTAAGATAGATAAAACTATAAACTATAAAAATAATAGATAATAAAGTTAGGAAGAGATGTAAAACACATGCATGTTAATGTTGCATGCAAACGCAGCACAGATTGGCTGAGGTTGCTCACCACCGAGCTCTGAGAGGAGGAAACATGCCAACGCTTACTTTGTCTTCAGGTTCACTCTCAGCTTAGTACCAGAACATTTTGTCTTTCGGTTCCAAAAACTCTTTGGGCAAAATTGAATTTGATTCCATAAACTACGACATAACACTTCCAGGCTTATGGTATATTTAGTTCAGTTAAATAAATGTGTGATGCAACTCATTCCATGCTTTATTCCTCTGAGCATGGCCAGCGTACGTCACGTTCATTCAGTGCCTTCTGCAGTTCATCGTGAAGGAAACAGCATGTGATCGTTAACACAGTCCGGGAATGTATTTTGCAGTCGTGTTGAGCTCCGCTTCGGTCTCTTCTATTGATTGCAGACGCTGCTTTGTGTCTGATGACAAACTGTTTGCCTGAGGAAGTTGTAGAGTCACAGACAAAACAAAACGAGCAGAGATGGATGACAGTGGACGGCGCGGCGGCCGGGCTCAGCGCTCTCCAAGCCGCTGCAGGTCGCTCAAAGCTCTTCCATTTGTCTTCTTTAAGCTTTTCAGTGGGGAACCAAATGAGAAATCTGCTTTTCACCTCGAGACCAAGCGGAAGACATTCAGCTGTGCCAGAGGCCAAAGCTTCATGACAACATATTATTGCTTTTATCATCTGGAGAGTCGTCACGGACGGTCCATTTCCTCTCTCAGCCATGTTTTTTTTTGTTTTTTTTTTACAGATGTTGGTGTATAAAAGTATGGCGCCTGCCTCCCTCTAACCTCACAAAAGAAGTTTCTTTTCAGCTGACGGGTAACTTCGCCGGATTATTGTGTTACTTTGAAGTGACTAACGAAGAAAAGAGCATTGGCTGCAAGACTTCTGCAGCGCCCAGTTTCCCCATTTATACAATGAAATCCGCCGTGAACTTGCTTAAAAGCTATTTTCAAAAATAATTGCAACTTAATCCACAATTTAAAAATGATTGTGGATAAAAGAAAAGTGCCTCCTGCCAACTCATAGAAGGTTGAAGGTCTAAGTGCTGGAACCTGAATAAAAAGGTGTTTGTGGAGTGCATCAATTTAGTAGCACACACCAGACACACGATGCAGACAGAAGACATCTTGAGAGTACAATCAGTTGAGGAATATTAAAAGCACTCGTGGATACATGAAGCAAAATCTCTCCCATCGCTGTCGGCCTCGTTGTTTTTTCAGGGCTTCAGTTAAGTGAGCGGAAAAACAGAATTAGGAATTAGTGAAGATTAATGCAAAAACAGCTCCGTTCCGTTCCCCTCCGTTTGAAGCCCCCCCCCCCCCCCCAGCCTGTGACAGACATGCAGCTCAGCCAGAAAACTGCACTCGTAGCCTCGGCCGAGCGGGAACCCTGTGCCTGCAATGCAGAGGCTGTCCGGACCCACATTGATTTGCAGCTATTGAGACAACGCTGATACGTTACTGAGAGCACAGACGTCAGCAATCGCCTCACGATTTTTAAGTGTGTGTGGGGGGGGGGGGGGGGGGGGAGACGAGAGACAAAGAACATGAGGTGAGGAGTTTTTAGTCCTGAAACACCTTCACCACGCCGTCTTCTTTTCTTCTTTTCTATTCTCCGTCCAGCAGACGAACACAGACTGAGAGTCACATCTGTTATCGCGGCGCCATTCTTCATCGCGTTTGAGAAATGACTCTGCGAAAAGAGCACCCAGTGTGAACTACAACCAGGCTCCAGCCGAGAGAGACAACTAACAACTGTCTTGCTCTGCATTCTTCTTCCATCGAATCTTCAGATTCTGCTCTCATTGTAAACAGAGCGAGGGCGAAGCCGGCGGGTTTGGAGGGCTCGTGTGCCGGCCGTGGGGGCTGGGTAAGGCTACCCAATGCAATCAGCGGTAAAAGCTTTATTTTCAAGGTAATGAACCCTCCTCGGGGTATGTGTGATTTATGCTCCGAGTCAAACCACTTTGAATCACGCACAACTGCCTCTGATTCAGTACCGGCCTTAAAATACCTTCCTGCTCCTCCTGTTGCCAACACAAAGACATCCTTCAGTTGTAACCTCCACTTTCTTTCTGCTGGGATATAAACAAAACAACACATCCTCCAACAAAACATCCCACACTGTACAAACGTCCTGTTCCACATCTGTATCTTTCACAATGATGCAGCTTCTTCAGGCTGGTCTCATCCAGAATTCATAGCTATGATTACAACAGACGGCAATCTGTGAGCCAGTAGATCGCTGTTTGTTCCTCATGACAAAAGAGAAGTCGACGTTCTTCTGTGGTTATTTTAACCCAAAACAACGATCTTTGCAGAACCTAACGAAATGGTTTTGTTGCCTAAACCTAACGCAAGTATTTCACGATATCTCTCTAAACCTAACTCAGTTTTTCTTTGCTGCCTCAACCTGACTAAGTTGTTTTCTGTGAAGACGGAAGTTTATTTTGAATGCAACATGCAGAGAATTGATACGTGTCGCTGGCTTTTGTAGGATATCGTACAAACGCTTCGTGAGGATGTCAGCTTCCTTTCTCGATGTCCGTCTGCATTGTGCAGCGCAGAAAGATGTACAAAAATGATTATTATCCACGAGGTATCTTCCAATTTGTCTGTTCCTTGACTCTCTGTTTGCATGCGTGGTGCTTTAAACCATGAAACACATTGAGGACATGGTCAGACATTCTGTGTCACGGCTCTTCTATCTGCACCGTCACTCAGCTGAATGGAAGAGAGAAAAACGTTGCCGCGGCTAGAAATCAAATCAGTTCCATGACACTGGAGGATTGCAGGGATTTACCTCCCGTGACAGATAATATGCAGGGATACAGATTATTGGAGGATGAGGCTCAGGTGCTGGGTGGACATATTAACATCCTCTCTGCTGGTTTCACTGCTTCCAGGTATCAGTGATTGCGGAGAAATACACAAGAGTAATAATGGTTCTGCTCGATCAGCCGCGGGGAGGCAGAAGACATTACTATATTACATGATAAGGGCTCGATGCAGCGCTGGAGGTTTGGATGTCTCACCTGTGACACAGAGCCGACAGCTGAGCCACTGTGCTGTCCACGAACAACAGGCTTTCAAGCAAAAATGGCTGAGTTGCTTGTTCCGTTCCAGCCAGGGGATTTGGTCCAGACATCCATGGTGTCTGATAAGCTTTTGACCCTCTGTACTTTAGCCTTCCAAGCTAAAAAAAACATTGTTTTTTATTGACTTACAAAATGACAAATATGAAGCTTTTCTTACATACGGGAAATAAAATGGTGTGGCCGTTCCATGACACTTCTGTCTCTTAAAAAGTCTGTAGGCACAAAAGCTAATTGGTTGAGGTCACAAAACAGTCTTCTCCACGGTTGGAAGAACTACCTGGTGAAGGTCAGGGAACATGGTGGTCATGGTTAAAGGAAGCATGAGACTCTCAGGAATTGAACTGCAGTGTCTCGTGTCCAACCCCAAATGCATTTGCTCCTGACAGACGAGAGTGATAATTCACACGGAGGGCCTTGTTGGATAAACGTACGTAGGTCATGAATAGGTCAAGTACTGGCACCTCTCGTGAGGCCACACTGCCTTACCTTGCACATCACCAGATGATGCAAGAATTGCAGGGACCACAAGATCACACGGACGGCCATCTTGTACAGCATAGAGTAAAGCATCTGTGTCCAATGGATGAGGTAATAAATCAAGAGAGAAGTAGAGTCATTTTCTCATAGACGTCTATACGACCAGAGGAGTCGCCCCCTGGTGGCCACTAGAGAGAATGCAGGTTGAAGACATTTGTCTTCAGGTGTCAGAACTGGATGTTGCCGCCTGGTGTTCATAGAGATCACAGAGCACCTCCCTGCTCCCCCAAAGGTGTAACCCTTTCCACGGGTGGTGGAGCACAACATTCAAATGATCATTACGATCAAAGGGGGCAGGCCATCAAGTTTGCAAATTGTTTTGTTTAATTGACAATTCTGGTGTTTAATGAACTTCATGAGCTTTTTGAACATTCTAGCCTTGGGGGGTTGTCAAAGTTACATTTGAGTAAGATGAAACAGGTTGAAGCTACTTAAGACTGAGCTTATACTTTAAGACAAGGCTGGGTTGGGAGCAGAGAGCATGCAGTCTAAGTCACTGTGCCAGCCAAGCTCACAAAAAAACACCCACACACTCTCCCAGCCTCTGTTTATGTTCTCTCCTTGGGCGTTATATGACTCAAATCTGCAAAAAGTGTCCAGGATGTTATTCCGGGCCGCGGCTGGCTCCAGATTTGACACTAACTCAGAAGACATTGCATCGCTGCGCTCAGAGCGGTGCTCGCACTCCAGCCGGAGCTCTGTCAGCGGGTAACCGAAGGAAAGAAATGAAAAAGCACTGGAAGTCCGTCGCCAATTACTAGATTCTGACTCAGAGTCGGGTCGTTCATCAAAACTCTGAGCTCTGTCGACATGCTGCACCATGTATGGATACTGTCGATGTCGATGTAGAGAGATGTTTCCTGGAGAGAGAAAAACAAAATGCTGAGATGATGAGCAGCCGTGACAGATTCAGGGAGGACCGTCCTCTTCCTCCTAATTCATGTCAGATCTGTAGCTCAGCTCCACCTGCGGCCGCCGGCAGCCGCAACACTCGCCAGGAAACTCTCCCAGTCACCAGCTGATGTAGGTCAACTCCTCCATTTGGCGCGCTGCCTTCCACTGGCGATATGTTTCACAACGCGTTGTGTGCCAATTAGCCTCTTACTCAGCGAGTTTGAAGAGCTCTGTGGAATGAAAGACGGGATGTGTCACTATGTGTCCTGGTCACCTGAGTTATTTACGGAGGACTGCAGGACTACAGATGCTTCCACATGCAACTAGCATACGTTCAGGGGGACTGCTCCTATTGTCAGCATGCAAGTATATCATACCATATACTGCATGCATGAAAAGAACAACGTGATTCCTGATCGTAGTCCGAGTATCTTCCAAGGAGAACGGCTTGGACTCATGGCCTTTGTTGCGTTGCAATTCAATTTGTTTGCATAGCCCAAAATCACAAACCACACATTTGCCTCAGAAGGCTTTACAATCCGTACAGCACACGAGATCCTGTCTGAGAAAAACTCTGCCAAACGAAACCCCTCTCACTGTGAGAGGAAGAAGAAAGCAACCAGGAGAGCAAGAGGAGGGATAACTCTCCCAGGATGCACAGGGGTGATAGATACAGAACGGACAACATATAACAGAATAATAACAGAAAAATGAAGACTAATACCAGCAGCAGTGGATATAATAGAATAATAATGATAACGACAGCAGCAGTGCTGTGTCAGCAGGACCACGGTCCAGATATAACCACGATCCATGGAAAGCTGCGAGGAGAGAAAGCACAAAGACTCCGGTGAAGAAGCAAAGTCAGTAATGCGCATTAATGGACATGAATTAAAGATATGGAGGAGAGAGAAGAGCTTGGTGTATCAGGAAGGCCCCCGGCAGTCTAGGCCTGTAGCAGCATCGAGGGGCAAACCTGAGCCAGCCCTAACTATGAGAGTTATCCAAAAGGAAAGTCTTAAATGTGCTGACAATTGAAGCTGGTTTCACAGGAGCAGCTTGATAGCTGAAGGCTCCGGCTCCCTCTGGAACCACAACTAGCCCTGCATTCAGGGAGTGCAGCGCTCTAGTGGGGTGAAAGGGTCCTGAGCTGCTCACCAAAAGATGATGTTTGTGTAGCGCATCTCTTGAGAAACAGCCAGAAACATAGCTCAATGTCTCTTTAACATGTGACGGTTTCTCCTCTTCCCCTGACGAACCAAAAGCACCGAACCCGAGCTCATAAAACTCCTGTTTTAGCTCATGGAGCCATATGGTCCTGCTGAAAGCTTTTTGTAGTCTAACCGAGCATGAGGCCAGGTTGCAGTCGCCGTGTTCATTCAGTTGATTTATCTACCGGCTGTCCTCGGGACCCCCTCCTCCACCGCTCTATAAATTACCCCTGAGGTAAGATTAAAGCCTTTATTATTACCCGGCAGGTACAGGAGCTTCTGCAACAACCTCTCCCAAAGTCAAAGCCGGGACGCGATGCCCCGACTGGACTCTGCATCTGCTGGTGAGATATGTAATTATGTGGCTGTGAACAGTCAAGGGTGGTTAGGCATGTGGTTAAGTGCGGCGCCTCGTCTAAATGATGTGGGCTACTTTAAGGTGCTGCTTTCTCCAATCATTTCACTTCCTTTTTGGTTTTCCTTTTACATGCACAGTCTGCTGTTCTGCTTATTGATGACAAAAAAACAGCTGAATTCAAATTTCAGCTCTGAATCTGAGTGACTTCCCCCCATATTAAACTGGCTGCTGTGGCCTGGAAACATCTTTTCAGGAGAGCCTTTTCAACATGGCCGTTGAATATAGACGGGGCAGGCAGTGTGGTTGCACTGGGGCCCTTAGGGTGGGGGGGGGGGGTCCCATAGAGAGAGAATGGGCCCCGCAACAATGTGCTTGGTAGAGAACGGATTCAGATTGCAACCTCGGAAATATCCCAAATGTTTTAAAGAAGACCTTGCGTTACATTAAAAAACGGTACCATGCCATTGGAAGCAATCTATGACAAAATGAGATGGTTATAAACTATGAAAAATATTTCATTAAATGAAGAATTTCTTGCTAATTTCGCCACAAAATCTGTCAAGAATGCACAGATCACACCAGAAGCCAAACAGTCGGTCTTGCCATTGAAAGATAAAAGCGAAAGTAAGTTACATCATAATGTCGTGCAACGGGGTCCGTCATTACTTACTTATTACCCCACCGCATCGCCAGCGCATTCAACTAGAGCAGTGGAATATTCTATTCATGTATTCATGTAAACAAAGTATCTCAGCTGCAGAGAGTACAGTAATCATCTGATTATAATTCCTTAAACATTACTGATCACATCAGCACATCAGCCAATACAAACTCGTAATTCTTCAGGCTCCCTGCTTTCCGATGTGACAAAAACAGATCTAAATGAGTCTCTCAGAGCTAAAGCAACATACGGACAACAAATGGGAAAATGTCCCTTGGACTTGCAGTATGTGGATTTGTGGAGTTTCATTTCTATCTAATAATCAGCCGATCAAAGCTGGAAAGCTTCTTGTAAACACCTGATTCACTTTAGACGGGTCCATCAGCAGATCATTTTATTTGAAAAGGGCTTTCAGAAGACATTTACATATTTCATTCCACATATAAAGGAAAATGCTCTTTTTATTCATTTCTATTTTGCCGGGATTCCCGCCCTCTCTGAGCACACTGAGTGTCTCCGGTTGAGTCAAAGGTTATTGTCCTCTGCGTTGTCTGTTACCAGCACTCTTGACCTCAGTGGTCGTCTCCTGAGTAGTCGTCGTCTTTCCCAACGGAACCATCTTCATCAAATTCATGTTCACTAGAGTCAGAGGGATACTGAAGAAGCTGCTGGTAGTCGTCATCTCCTGTTTAATAGATGCAGGAGTATCCTGATACTTACTGACAAGAAAGAGAAAAAGGCTGATAATCCAGATTTATTTTCATCAACTAAACCCAAAGGAAGAACCCAAACCAACCAATGAATTGGTACTGATGCTACGTATTGTCTATGCATCCAAAGCCCGATACGTCGTCTTCCAGAGCTCCATTGTTGTCCGAAAACTATTAAAAAGACATCAATGAAAGAAAGATGTGGAATAACACCAGCCTTATCCTTTACAGGTGTAATGTGTAAGATATTGCCATATTGCAGTGTTGCTACGTATTGTGTTGCAGAGATATCTCGTGAAACGAGCACGCTAACCAGCTACATCCAGCCCGTCCTGGACCACTTATACCTTGAGAGGCGATTGTGAGTCACCAGTCTGTCCTCAGTCCAACATGAGAGAACGAAGATGTAAAGCTGCACCGAGAGCTTGTTAATCCCATTAAAGAGGTACAAGCATCGTTTAAGTTTTAAAAGTTTGGCAATTGGTTTAAATCCAAAGTGGCAGAAATGAGAAAACGACTTGCACCTCCTCCTCCTCCTCCTCCTCCTCCTCAACGCTGGAGATTACAGCGAGCAGCAGCTCCAGGAGTCTTAGCTAACCCCAGTTAGCACTTAGCTTGAATTCAGCCAGTGCTATTTTTTACACAGTTTGGCACCACCTAGTGGTTGAATCCAAAAAGTCACTGCAATCAACACCAATGCTACCACACCTCTCTCCCACAGATGTGACCTGGGAACACTCGTTCTTTTATTTTGGCTTTGAAACCACAGCAGCCAGTCAGCCGTGATCGTTATTTCTCTTCCAGATATCGGACCAGAGGAATCAGCGCTGTGCTGCTGGAGGACTTCATCCCACAGTGTTGGAACACAGTGAGAGCTGCTGCTGACGCTCCTGAAAGAGCGACTGAGCCCCAGGATGATCCAAATGTTTCACAAGAACACAACTGTTTAATGGGAAACTGGGCAATGGAAATGGCATGGGGTCACGGAAAAGGCCAAGTATTGAATTTTGGCGTAACGTAGGAAAAGATATCGGCGGGTAAGAGGAAAAAACATCTACCTTCAAATCTCATCCTTTATGAGAACTTTTCTTTTTGGTGTTTTCTCAAAGTTTCATCACCATTTTCTCTCTGGAGGGCATCAGGTGATTTATCATCACACTCACTGGGTCATATACCCAACATCTGGATTGCAGTGGTCATATAACCGGTGGCGGGGCACAGCTGCATCCATTGGATGAGACCCTATCGGCCCCTGAGGGCCAAGCAGGTGTTTGCTACAGTAGAAACAACTAAATTGAGCAGGTGGGAAAAGATAGTAAAAATACACAACTGGAGTATTAAACACCATCAAACATATATCAGAATAAGCATCAAAGGTGCATTGCAGCACAGATCGTTGCAATGAAAGACAGATAATCGTGTGCTGAAACTGCTGATGGACTCACTTAAAGTTTGGACTTCTTCCCGTTACTGTGGGAGAAGTTCTTTCATGGTTCTCAGATTACCCAGAGTTCCCTCAAATAGTACCTTTCCATCTGGATAACTGACTGAAATGGGCCAGTGTTTATGTGGAAAATCGAATTACCTCCCCTCCCCTGGTTATACTCACGCTGCTCAGAGCGGCCTACAGGCTGCAGATAAACCCGGGGCAACATCAACTGGAGATGGTCCTTGCAACAGGCAACAAAACGAGCCGCGGGGCCCCTGCAAAATGGATTCAGAACTTTCAGGAAATAAGACGTTCCAATGTGAAATGTGCAAAAGATTGTCCTCCCCCGGCAATGCCATCCAGACAGAGCGTTCCCTCTCCCCTCTCTTCTCTGCAGCGGCCATGTTTCTACTATCCTGACTGGCGTGAACATGAGGAGGCGAGGAGGCCCGGGAAGACGCACTCCTTCAACGCGGCCGGTTCCAAAAGAGGTCACGCAAGCAAAGTAAAGAGCATCCGACCTGCAGGGAGACAATGAGCAACGGGGAGACCATGTGCGTTATCACGGTGACTGATGAAGTTAATTAAAGTATCAGCGGCTTAGCGAGGGGGTAATCCAAGATCATAAAGAAGCAGCTTCTCTGGCCCCGATGAGCCCGTTTGTTGCAGACTCATCTGCGTATTTTCTCAACACAATCCAACAAAGACACGTCTGGAACAATCCCGCGGGGAGAGGCGCCGACGCTTCAATATGTTGTCCAACCTCCAACGGGACGTCATCAGCTTTCAAACCCTGCTGATGCGAGCGGGTGTTCTCTTGTGTTTCTGCACTTATGAGGATCAATTTGATGAAAGGAGGGTTTAAAGTGTTCCTGTTTAGCTGCTACTTATATCTTTAACTAGCTTTAGTGTTGGATGTGGCTTTAGGATTTAGACGCAGTCAACATTAAGATAAAGTCAGCGCAGATTATAATATTCCTATATGTTGATATGAGGCGTATCTCGTCTCCGTAAGGTTCTCCATACGACATTCAGAGCATTAATGTCGCAGTAAACAACTATTATCTGTGTAAAGATGAAGAGGATCAATGTCTCTGAGCAGAGAGAACATTTTACTTCCAAACACATGCAAACTGTTCATTGAATGATACAAACAGGTATTCAAAATGTACAAAATGATCGTGAACCTGGCATTATACAGACAGGATATCGGTTTTGGAAACTTATCAGCAAATACTTCATAAGTTAATGTGTCTGTTGCATATTGAAACATAACATTTTAAAAACAGTATTCCACTGGGGACGTTTGTTGGTGACGTTAACTTGTTGAACTGTGACGTCTCCGCTGAATGTAACATCAGCATGTGCATCGATGCATGTACAGTATGTTCATAAAGTAACTGAGCATCTGTTCAGCAGTCAATCCGTCCCACGGCCCAGAGCTCAACCCACAACACTGACCTCCTCACTGTTTCTATCAACCATAAATCATCCTGAATAAGAAAACACACATCCATACTGCACAGGTTCCCCCTCAGGGATCAATCACCCCCCCTGGTCTCTGACAGGTCACAGCAGAATGTGTTATATAATGTATTCTGTGGCCTCTGACCTCGGCTGTGATTCAGTAAATGAAGCTGACTTTCGGACCATACAAATGAAAGAAATGATTTATTCACAGATCAAATCTCGTCTTGTATTACTGTGGGGTGAATGAAGTGCAGCGGTCCTCCAGAGCTCGCACATCTCTGAAGGATTCCCCTCAGAGTCCAGTGAAAACCAATTCACCCTCCACTTGATGAATCCTCAGAGGTCCCTGCAGAGGGCCGGACAGACAGCATTTATCTCCCTCTAGACCTCTATGAAAGCCCAATGAATTACCTCCTCCTGCATGAATTAGTAAGCACTGTAATCTATACGGAGGACATTAACATACTGAGTCCCCCGAGTCCTTCTTCTCCTCACAGAGCTAAATCTCCAGGCAGCAGCAGCGGGTTCATTTATTCATGAAGGGGCCTGAGGTCTGGTGTGGACGCCTGGAGGAGGTTCATCAACGGCAGCGGCGAGGCTGCTGCGTGGAGACTCGGTTAAACCAGGCGCTGCATTAAAGACGACATCCTGTCACGGGAACGGAGTGTGTGATGCACATCCAACGACTCATGGTTCTTTCCAAACATTTCCTCGGCAGCATTGGATGACTCAACCTCATCTCATTTAAGTAAAGAAAAAAAAAAGCACAGAAAAAAAGGATCAAATGCTCTACGAAAGGTTAAAGCAAGCAACACATGTTCATTTCAGCTTGTTACCTGCATACGGTCCTTTCAAAATAAACCTCCGTCTTCACAGGAAACTCAGTCTGGGTTAAAATGACGATGGAAGTGACGTAACTAATTACGAAGGTCACATAGATTACCAGCTACTGGCCCTGGACAAAGAACAAGTCTCTCTTTCTGGGAGGAGCTCAGAGAAGAACTGCTCCTTCGTGTTGAAAGAGGCTCTGAGATCTGAAGTTATTCTGGACACGTCCAGCTGGGAGGAGACCCCGGTGCAGACGCAGAACACGGTGGATTGCAGAGCCCACCTGCTTTGAGATTGCCTGCAGCTCTTCCAGGAAGAAGTGGAGGGCGTGTCTGGAGGCCGTGACCTGGACCTGGACCTGGACCGCGGTTGAGAACGCAGGCACTGATGGATGAGAAAGAAGCGAGGAGGACTCCATCCTGCTGTTCCGAGTGTTCTCAGAAACGATTGCTGTGTCTCTGAACCTCTTGAAAGAGGCCTTGGTGCCTTTACGACAGATAATATGACAAGTTTACAAGTGGCGCGGTGCTCGAAAGATGATGAAATTGAACGCTACATTTAACGGCAAATTCAGGTCACACGATCCGCTCTCTGGTACACGTTTCCCTCTGCAAACACACTCGTAGTTGTACGGTGGTGTGTTACAGAGTGAAGCTTCTCTTACTCAGTACACACACACACACACACACCGTCAGCACACACACACACACACACACCATCAGTACACACACACACACACACACCGTCAGTACACACACACACCGTCAGTACACACACACACACACACACACACACACACACACACACACCGTCAGTACACACACACACACACACCGTCAGTACGCACACACACACACACCGTCAGTACACACACACCGTCAGTACACACACACACACACCGTCAGTACACACACACACACACACACACACACACCGTCAGTACACACACACACCGTCAGTACACACACACACACACACCGTCAGTACACACACACACACACCGTCAGTACACACACACACACACCGTCAGTACACACACACACACACACACACACACACACACACACACCGTCAGTACACACACACACACACACACACACACACACACACACCGTCAGTACACACACACACACACACCGTCAGTACACACACACACACCGTCAGTACACACACACACACACACCGTCAGTACACACACACCGTCAGTACACACACACACACACCGTCAGTACACACACACACACACCGTCAGTACACACACACACACACACACACACACACACACACCGTCAGTACACACACACACACACACACACACCGTCAGTACACACACACACCGTCAGTACACACACACACACACACCGTCAGTACACACACACACACACCGTCAGTACACACACACACACACACACACACCGTCAGTACACACACACACACACACACACACACACACACACCGTCAGTACACACACACACACACACCGTCAGTACACACACACACACACACCGTCAGTACACACACACACACACACCGTCAGTACACACACACACACCGTCCTGCAACAACAGCGCTGCAGTGACCTACCGTCGCCAACGTTTGTCATTTTAACCAGTGACGGCAGCGTTATCAGCTATGAATCATTTATTTCTTTCATAAAATATTGTCCTCTGGGGAAAGTCCATTGCTATTATTCCTCTCAGCGTTCAGCTTTGTTCCCTTTGGTCCACATTGGAGCTGCAAAACAAAGCCATTTAATACAACAGCTGTGCTTCAAAGGCACGGGTCAGGCCTGTAATGTAAGCGTGGTAATCATCGTCTCTCAGCTTTCATTGAGGGTTTAAAGGCGGGAAGTTATTTCTATCACAAAAACAATCAGACGTGGAAGCGAAGGAAATAAGATCAGAGGAGGATCAGATCTTTCTTCCAGACAAGAGCTTATTACATTTGGAGGCGATATGAGGAGGGTGAAGTATTTCATGAAGATGTGATATTTGTGATGTGATGGAGCATCGGGACCAGAGAGGGAACGGAGCCTCTGAGGGAGCTTTCCAAACCGGCCCCGTCGTACATATTCATATCGTCAGAACAGCATCCACGCGTAATGACCTCGGCCATTAACGACACCATCAGTGTCACAGATTCTCCGTCAACATTAGCGCCCGTCCTCGGGCAGCCTCATCTCGTTTCCATCCAGATTCATCGTCGCTCTGGACGCTCGGTGTTTTCCAGCAACACGGTGCGGACGGACACGTCCCTGAAAACAATGAGCATTCACAGAAGCAGGCCACGTGTGATGGATGAGCAGCATCCAGCGGCTGTTGCTATGTCACCTTATACAGAATCACGCAAGTGGGAGGGACACAGTTCCAAGGCGACCAATGAGATCACTCGGCCTAATCTGGGGGAGAAAAAGACTGCAACACGTATAAAAACTGGGAATGGGCTCGTTAAAAAAAGTCCCAGGACATCACTTCTGCAGAGGGCGCGAGGACAATGCGCTCGTAAGAAACACCAAACAGTAAAAATATTGAAATCAAGTTCTGGAAGTGAAACCGCATGAGTGAGCAAAAGGAGGAGGAGGAAGAGGACGAGGAGGAGGAGGAAGAGGACGAGGAGGAGGAGGACGAGGAGGAGGAGGAGGAGGAGGAAGAGGCGGAGCTATTTAGCTGTTTACCCTCACAGTAATGAGACAGGGCTGGAGAGAATCACTCCATTAGCGCGAAGACGCAGGTTCATCATGCCGCGCACCGACTGCGCTCCTCTGAATATACAAACACTGACGCTCATTAGATCAGAAGGATTCCCGCACAGACCGAAATGACAGGATTAATAATCTGCTCTGATGTTTAGGACACAAAGTGTAGAGTCCTTCTGCCTCATCACGAGAGGACAGCGAGCCCAGCAGGAGGGAGGACTGGACTCTGACGACACACGAGCTTTGCTGCAGAATAACGCGCTACATTAAAATACACACAATGATGACGCACTATTCTCAATAAGGACATTTCTTACAAATATTATTTAAAAGAAAAAAAGATTGAGAGGTCAAGTCATGAATCCTAAAAAACAACAAAGTATATATATATATATATATATATATATATATATATATATTCATATCTCTGCATTTATTTCCCTTTCAGGTGACACTCAGCTTTGTGCTCACATACTTGGCCAGTGAAGCTGATTCTGATTTTAAAGGGTGATTTGGTTACATCTAAACATACCAGTTATTAGTAATACTGTTGATGGATATGGAAACTTAACGTCCTCCAAATTTCTCTCTCGTGTAATTTCTTCTATTCACCTTAACGAATAAATCCCTTAAAGTATGTGAGAACATCGAGCATATGTACTTTAGTTAGTGTAATCATGTACCTAACAGCATTGTCTGATTAATGGGAGATTTACAACATTAAAGACAACACTAATCTCCGTGAAGGAAAAATAAATACACACACCCTGATGTCAATAATGTCAATAAGTCGGCAGCCTGCAGCCAGATGCTGGTGTGTGGAGGAAGACTCTCTGCAAACATTTGCCCCAATGATTTGTGCTCTGAGGGCATTTGGAAAGTGCTCACATGTTTGGAAGCTAATGATAGTGAAGCTAATGGTAGTGAAGCTAATGGTAGTGAAGCTAATGGGCATATTGATTGCTTTTCAATTGGGGAGCCAGCAGCCTCCCAAATTAGATGTTTTCAGCGGCTCAATTTATCATCCGAGAGGCGCGCATTGTCAGGCTGGAGGAGTTTGAACAACACATCACACCGGCGTGATTCAACTGCCAATGCTGCGAAGGGCCGGGTGCTAAACGCAGACAGACCCGGGGTTATATTCACAGACGCACATGGGAGATGTGTCTGGAAAAGCAACACACACATTTCTAAATGAAAATTCTTTGAAAAGAATGCATTCCTCTACAGAGGGATGGATGGCCAGGGATTCAATTACACAGGCTGCTCTCATCCAGCATACCTACATTAAGTAATGCGCAGTGATTCACAGATTCATATCTTGTATGTTATCCACGTAATCTTGAACGAGGAATTATAAAAGACAGAGCACAGAGCAGGTGAGAGTGGAGGTGAATGGGTCCAACAAACAGATCTTTCATCCGGGAGAACGTGTGAAACGAGGAGTCAACGTTGATGCTTTCGTCACGTAACTGACGGAGTAACTTGTGATTATTTCAACACAAACAACAATGTTTTCCTCAACCTAACTGAAGTAGTTGAGTTGCCTAAACCTAAATAAGTCTCCTGTGAAGACAGGAGTTTATTTTGAAAAGACCAAAGACGAGTGGAAATTGACGTGTTGCTGGACTTTCTTAGGGGAACGCACTAAAGATGAAGAGTAACCTTTCATAAGATATCATACTAACAGATATCGTAATAACAGATATCGTGCTAACAGATATCGTACTAACGGATATCGTAATAACGGATATCGTAATAACGGATATCGTAATAACAGATATCGTACTAACAGCTATCGTACTAACGGATATCGTACTAACAGATATCGTACCAACATATATCGTACCAACAGATATCGTACTAACAGATGTCGTACTAACAGCTGTCGTACCAACGGATGTCGTACTAACGGATGTCGTACTAACGGATATCGTACTAACGGATATCGTAATAACAGCTATCGTACTAACGGATATCGTACTAACGGATATCGTACTAACAGATATCATACTAACAGCCATCATACTAACGGATATCGTACTAACGGATATCGTACTAACGGATATCGTAATAACAGATATCGTACGAACAGCTATCGTACTAACGGATATCGTACTAACGGATATCGTACTAACGGATATCGTAATAACAGCTATCATACTAACTGATATCGTACTAACGGATATCGTACTAACGGATATCGTACTAACGGCTATCGTACTAACGGATATCGTACTAACGGATATCGTACTAACGGATATCGTACTAACGGATATCGTACTGACGGATATCGTACTAACGGCTATCGTACTAACATATGTCGTACTAACATATGTCGTACTAACATATATTGTACTAACATATCGTACTAACAGATCGTACTAACAGATATCGTACTAACATATATCGTACTAACAGATCGTACTAACAGATATCGTACTAACAGATATCGTACTAACAGATATCGTACTAACGGCTCTATGAGGATATGTATAGTACAACAGGACTGATTTCAGCGGTTTTGTTCCTTCTCCCTGCAGCTTTATGTTTGCTTCTCATGAAAGTGAAGAGATGCCGTTTCAATCAGACAACAGAAGCAGCAGCCTGGAGTTGACGACATCGTTCTAGTTCTACTGCAGCAGAGCTGTGCTTGGTTTGGGAATGAGAACAATGAGAGTCGAGGACAAAGCAGCAAAATGTAAATGTTACGTCCTCAAAGAGGCTCGTTGTGACCAAAAAGCCAAGAACATTATTCAAATTGTCGTTTGTTGTTGTTCTGCCTTCACCCCAAAACAACTGAGATGAATGGAATTACCTCTGTGCTGCTTTACATAAAGAGATGTCACGCAGGAATCACTGAGATCAGTTTTCACCGAGAGTGACGAATAAACAGAATGAATGTTGTTTACATTGTTTGCTCTTTTCTTTTCTGGTTCGTAAAGACTGCGTGTTTTGAAAAGGAGATACTAAAATAAAGTTTATTATTCGCATTATTAAAGCCATGTCAGGTAGTTTTATTTTGACATGAAAATGCCTCAGTAGCTCTGTAGAAGTCGATGTTATGTGTTTATTTTAGTTTAATAAGGTTTTGACTTTTTACGTGTTTTCTGTAATGTTTGTTTCGAGATTGGAGTTATTAAAACAAAACAAAGAGAAATGATTCTCCAGTTTCCTTTAAAAGCATCGCAAGGAGCGGCTGATTAACACCAGGTGTGCCGCCTGATTGGCCTGTGACGTCATCGGCCTAATTGAAGCAACTGAGCGATCGGCTGACACACCTGCTGTCTATCAGCACCTCGACCTGCTCCTGCTGACGGCTTCAAAGCAAAAGCAAAAGCCTGAAACAGCAAATATTTTATGTGTGATGTTGTTCGTGAGTTTTATTTTCTCTTAACGTGTTTGCTGCTGACTTATTAAATCATTTGTTTCCCTGCATTGTCTTATTCTATTTGAACTTGTCTACATTTGTTATTCTATAAATGACCGATTTGAATTGTATTCCAACGATCTTTTATTTGCTGTTTAGATGTTTAATGTGAAGCGCTTCAGATTGTCTTGTTGCTGGAAGCTGTGCTAGCGGGTCTAAACTGGACCCGACTGCTCTGTCAACGGTTCTATTGTTATTATAGTTTCTTGATTTACATCTTCTTGTTAATATCCTGAAAAACTATTTAGACTTTTAAATGTAATCATTTGACTTGGTTATTCATTCAGTGTAACAGAAAACAACAGACCAGGTCTCAGACGGAACCAGCAGCTTCACTCTGCTCACACGCCGGCTGTCAGACTGCATGTTTTATTCTGTCTCGTCCTCGGGTTGGATCTCACCTGCGCTGCTTCTTGTTCTTGCAGCATCCTGAGGCTCACGTTGCACAGCCTTCATGTGTTTACATCCAGGGAAGGAACCCTTTTGTCTATGGATGCTGATTTGAAGATAGTTGCTTCATGTTTGGTCTGCAGCTTGTGAAGGAGATTTATTTTTTTTACTCAGTAAATTAAAAGACCCAAATCAACCGGCTTTCAGCCCAAAGCTTATTGGTCCCTAGCAGGCCGAGTGAAGCCGACGCTTCATGTGTTAAAGCTGCATTCTCTCTAGTGTCCACCAGGGGGCGACTCCTCTGGTTGTATAGAAGTCTATAGAAAATGACTCTACTTCTCTCTTGATTTATTCCCTCAGTAAACATTGTAAACATGAGTTTATGTCTCAATCTCTAGTTTCAAGTCTTCTTCAATACAGCATGATGTTCATTTAGTACATGATGGTCCATTTAGAGTCACACAGACCATAAAGCAGGGGATGCTTTAGGGCGGGGCTTACTGTGATTGACAGGTCGCTGTGATTACCAGAGCCATATACAGCGTCACTACGTCACTACTACGCACTGCAAAAATGGGTCATCAGTTGTAAAAACAACAACATGGAAATAGCCGTAATCCAAGATGGCGAAATCCGTAATATTTTGTGCATTAAGTGTCTTCATGATACCTACAGTATCCTGTACAAACAGTGAAGTACCGTAACACAATCATTGAGCTCATATTGGATGCTACACCCTGATTGAGATGTTGCTCCAGATAATCCAGACTGAGTCATCAGCTGATCCATAGCTGGTGCTGCCTCTGATAGGCTGCAGCGGCTCTCAAGATTAATGTTTGAATTATAATTGGATTCATTTTTACATGGAATTTGGTAATTAAGAGACTGCTGAATCTTGAATAAAGCGCGCAGGCCGGTTCCCTCAGCGCTCATGTTTGGATGATTAATCTGAAAGTGAGGCGTTGTTGCACAGCCTCAGTCGATCATTCTGTAATTTGGGGAGCAGGAACCTGCACGCGAGTATTACAGATGATCAGCACGTGATACTCATGACACTGTAACTCCTCGTACCTTTTCGACAACAACAATTCTGCCTTTGCAAAGTTAAAGTATCGTATCCAAGCAGCGTATCCTCGCACAATGGTTCGTCTTCTCCTCATTTTTCGTGTGTTTTTCTACAAAGGTCCAGCGACACGTGTCACTTTCTGCTCATTACATTCAAACAGTCCTTCGAATAAAATCCTGTCTTCAGAGGAAACAACTTGTTTAGGTTTAGGCAAAACTACTAGTTGAGTTGAGGAGAAGATCGTTGTTTGGGTTGAAATAACGATGGAAGGACCGATACTTGAACTCCTTCGCTTGCGGCAGGCACTGCGTCCCACCTGGAGGGAGCAATCCGCCGGTGTCCGGCAGAGAACCATGGCCTCAGATTTGGAGGCGCTAACTCTCATCCCCGCCGCTTCACACTCGGCTGCAAACCGCCCAGTGAATGTGGCCAACAGGACCACATCATCTGCAAACAGCAGAGAGGCGATCCCGAGACCCCCGAACCTGACGTTGCCACCTGACCATTGGATGTCTAAGGAGTCTGTAGAAGAAAGAAAAAATACATGTTTTGCCGGTTGATCGGTGTGTTGTGAGAAACATCTGGGTTTGAGTTCAGAGCGCCGGGGGAAGTACATGAAAGTGCGCTTTAGAGGATGTGAACGTGTCGGATTTGTTTTTGACACAAGAAGCTGCAGTTTGACAAGCGGGGCGCTCCACGGGGGGAACCGGCGCCTTCAGCTGCAGCGTCTCCCTGTGAGTCAGCAGCACAGACCCCCAACACGACCCGCAGGACCCAACCCACCACTGTCCTCCAGCGTAGCACATCCGTAGTTAGCACCGACCCGGGGTTCATCACCCAGATCTGTTCACAGTTCAGAGGTACAAGTACTTTGACTTCTTACATTTTAGAAGATTTCCTCCAGAAAAAAAACTATATATTTGTTTTATTAAATCAAATCAAAGTTTTCCTAATATTTGTTTTTATTCTGTTTGTATTCTTTGAATTATTTTCCTCATTTCTTTTTTCCTTTTTCTTACAACCTAAAAAGCAAGAAATATTCCAAAGTGACACAAGTTTTTACATTCCTCCTCTAAAGTCATCTTTTACTGCCGATGCAGCAGAATGAATGAATGAATTTTATTTATATAGCGCTTTTCACAGACAATAATATCACAAAGTGCTTAACAGAGCAGACATTTAAAAGCATAAAAAATACAATGTGACCCTAGGGTCAATAAGATGGAATAGAATGACTTGATGAGAAATGACTTGATGAGAAAGCATCATTTTTATTTGAAATGGAAGATGCACTGCAACTACCCGCTTCACATACTACAGTTTGGACTGCCAGCGCTCTCCTCGTTTCCAATCGCAGGCAGGTGGACTCGTGACTCCTAATTACACACAGGTGTGAGTGATTAATGACGCACAAAGACGCTC
This sequence comes from Lycodopsis pacificus, assembly GCA_028022725.1. Lineage (NCBI taxonomy): Eukaryota > Metazoa > Chordata > Actinopteri > Perciformes > Zoarcidae > Lycodopsis > Lycodopsis pacificus. The sequence goes on along the minus strand of CM051689.1, from coordinate 2,390,115 downwards.
TCGTGTCTGTGAAAGGCAGCCGCTCACATCGGCAGGCCACTGAACAGTTTGTTGCTTGAGGATTAAAAATACGGAGTTAAATGACTTTGAACGATGGACTTTGGCTGACGCCAGGAATCCATGTTTGTTTGCTATTTCGGGCACTGAGTTGGGTCCATTGAAGCTTTCAGAAATGAGTGTACCAATCATGATCATGACACGGTTTATATGCAAACACTCCAGAAATGATCGTGTTTTAGAGAGTAAATGTTTGGACACAAACTGCTGAGATCAACACATGCAGGCTGAACTCATACGATCAAGTAGAGAGAGAATCAGCGGGAGTCCTGCAAACATCGTGGCACGCTGAGAGCAAAAAATAAATTCAGGTTATTGATTTAGAAACGTGCAATGACTGAAATCTAGAGAAGAAACACATGAGAGGTGCTAAGGAACTGCAGGTGATGGAAGCTGGAGAGGATGCAATACAAAGGGATTCTTGTTTCTTTAGTTTTTTAATGTGTTTCATATTTTGTAGCCTTATCCTGCTGTGAACTACTTCAGATTGAGGCAGCACACTGACGCTGAAGATGCGAGCCAGCGTCCGTCTTTGTGTTGGAGGCTGACGCGCTGAGGTCATTAAACTGATGGTCCTTGTCAAAATGCCAAAGCACAGTGGAGAGAAATGCCTCGGCCTTTCACAGCCCTCTGCAGGCTGAGCTGCAGGAAAGCGTTCAAGGTGACGATGACCTGACGATGGTGTCTGAGACACAACTGCAAGAGCTGTTACGCCGAGCGCTCTGGACGTTGGTTCAGCCTTTGATACTTGAGACCTTTTCCTTTTAACTGCCTGAGTTTCATCCTCTTTTAAAGCTTTAGTAACTGGAAGGTGATCTCATGTTAATAGAAGATCTTTCTTTCCTCGCACATCAAAGGATTCGCTGTGAGTATTGTGAGACTGACAAGAGGCAGAATGTAACATCAAGCGACTACGAAGCTCACGGCGCTGAACAGAAGCTGCTTCCAGCTGACCGTAGCTGCTCTTACTGTGAACAATAAAACGCACTAATCCAACATTCTATCTCTCTGTTCTCCATTGAAACACATCAATGAAGCTCACTGATGTTCCTTCATCAGCATGAACACACACTGCAGTTTGTTTTGACTCAATCCCACATACAATGAATCCGTAGAGCACCAAATGTGGATTCATCCGCCGCTGAAAGTAGTCCCCAATAAATGTCCTCCTGTCTGAGTAATGTTTGATGAATACTACAGTGACCATGTTTTGGGAAATGATTGTTCAGTTTTTAAACAATGAAACTAGACATTTGTGAGATGTCGTTTTGAAGCTTTGTTCCTTAAATTAAATGTTACTGATAAGAATGTTGTTCCGTAATTTAGAACATTACTCTGAAACACAAAGGAAAGGGAAACTCGATTATCACACAACTACTTCTGGCCAAAGTCTCTGCTGTTCAGCAACGTTCACATTGTCTTGTGAAATAGAAAAAGCAACATTTATGCTTTGTGAAATGTTTGCTTGTGAAGCTTACTACATGGCATCTCTTACTGTACAACAGGAACGGCTGCTTGTCTTCACGTCTTCCTAGCAGCTCCACTGTTGCCTGATCCAAACAACGCTGAGAGCGGAGCGTCTTTGCAAACTCTCATATCAAAGTTGTAGTAGAACAGCTCCCGTCTTCAGACAGATTTATTTAGGACTGCAGCACCTGCAGCCGCTTGCTGCTTCAGGCTGAATGACAGGTGGGATCTTGAGGATTTGTTTCTTCTTTCTGTGCCACACAGAATATCGCTGTACTTGCCAGGTGGGCCTCCTGGTTGCACACAGATACCCGTGTTATGTGCATTTTACAGGTAGCTAACAGGGTGAGCACGTTGTGTGTATAAATATGAAAGATAAACCCCTTATCTGTCCCTGACACACCTGTTTATGGTGCAGAGCCGACAGACAGTCTGGCTGGGTTGGATCTCCTGAACTGAGGTTGTCTGCTCTCCGAGGGACGCATCTTGATGAAGGGAAAGATTTCAATAGCGCCGTCTTTGTTTCATGACACCAGGGTGAGGATGACTAGTAGCCTAGTGTCACTGTGACTGCTTGCTATTTCTCTCACAAAGACTCAACCTTCCATGAGCCTAGTCGCCTTCTGTGCCTCCACCCTTAAGTGTATAAACATGTTTCATGTGATTGTATCTCTTTTTTGCTCAGGTCAAATTTGGGCTTCTTCCATTGTCGCCACTTTGGCTCAGACCAAGTGGAAACCTCCGGTTTTGATAAGTGAACGCAACGCTGTCAGTGAGGTGGTGTCAGGCGACAACCTCCGTTCATGCCAAGTGAAGTCAAAGCTTCATGTCTAAAACCTGCATTCTCTCTAATGTCCAGCAGGGGGCGACTCCTCTGGTTGTATAGAAGTCTATGAGACAATGACTCTTAAACGCAACATTCTTAAGGGGTCAGCTGTTCATTTTTTCCAATAAGTAAATTTTGGTTCATGCATGTGTTCCACTAATCAAAGCTACCATCCCAATTAAAATCACAGTAAACTTTAATTATGACTGGACCTTGCTAACCATGCTAGAGCTAGCTAGTTACTGAGCTGTTGCTATTCCCCGGCTCCACCCCCTCCTCCAAATATGGTCACTTCTTTCTCCAAAACACCAAGATGGCGAAGGCCTAATGAAGGCTTCACAACCGTAGTCCACGAGCCAAGAGGTGACTCGGTCCATTTCTTATATACAGTCTGTGGCTGAGACTAACATCTCTCAACTATAGACAATTGCATATAATATACTGTGTTTAGTTCCGATTTTCCTGTTAGCTGAGTCATAATTACTTTGGCGATCCCTCAATGAATCATCTGGCACCAACAGAACCTACTTTGTCCAATACTTTCATTTCTTTGCAAACACCTGCAAAACTAATGACATTCCCTTTTGCTTCAGTGCTGATTTCCAAATGTTAGCATGCTAGCACGCTTACCGAGGTGAACCTACTTCAATTTAATTCAGCATGTTAGCAACGTCAAAGTCTAAAATGTGTGTTTGTGTCTCACCTCTCGAAGACATTGCCGGGCTCTTACTCACAAAGTGTGTGTCGAGCTCTTCCTCTGCAGCTGTCCAGTGCGGCCCGGTGATGTAAGTGGACGTGAGGCTGTGATTAATGGTGGTGGTAATGGTTTAGTCACTGCAGCATATGAGTCCAGCTAACAGCTCGGCTCTGTGCTGTAATTGAAGTCGACAGTAGAGTCGCCTCCACGACCTCTGACACTGTGTTCTTCTACCACACACACACACACACACACACACACACACACACACACACACACACACACACACACACACACACACACACACACACACAGTATTCTGATAGAGATGGCCAATTGCTGTCAGGGTAACCTTCCTTTCTTTTCTCTCGTCTTCCTTTGAAATGAGCACAGTAGCTTGTTTCCATTGCTCATTTTGAAGTATCGCATTAAGAATAGCGATATGAAAACGGACAAACAATCAAATTCTATGAAATAAAATTTCCCCAAAAAAGTTTCAACACACGCTTGAGATGGTGTTTGCTGCTGGAGCAAAAGAAGTGATGCGGTAAAGGAATTATGGAAACGCCCTGTCACATCATTCATGTTGCCATTTAGCCATTGTGATTCTCTCATTTCCGACCTAAAACTACTGGCAAGTTTTGCTCTCATTATCAAAATTGCAATAACTGATTTAGATGCAAACTGAGGATTGTGTTGTTTACTGCAGCGGATTAGCTCTTCATGTGGAGTATGTGGTGGGAGTTGGGCCCAAAACATCAATGGAAACAAAACAATCTAAGGAGCAGTAAATGGTAAACGATGTCTATATTTGGATCGATTATGTTTAATATTAATAATTCAAGAGTACTTTTCCATTTGGGCATTTCATTTTCAACTTGAAACTTAACTTAAAGATCTCCTCTTCTCATGACTGTAAATATGTGTGTATAACTTAATGTATTTGTGTGATTGCTACTGCATTTCAGTGTCTATGTGGTGACGGTTGACCTCTTTATAACATTTCACCTTTTGGTGAGGACTGGACAAAACGTCCCCACAAAAGTACAAAAGTACAAGCGAGTACACACACACACGCGCGCACACAACCTTGCAGTTCCTAAGTCATCTTTGTGAGGACACGCACTAACATAATGTATTCATTAGCCCCTTACAATGACCTGAACAATCACAGCTGAAGACCTGACCCGAGGCGATGACAGTTGTTTTAACTCCCGCTGCCCACCTGCGTCTCCTCCAATGCTCTTATTAAACCCCTTTTATTCATTTTCATCTTCATCTTTTACCCCTTCCTTCTTTTAATCCTCCTAATTAATATGAATTGTTATGTTTTTAACCTTTTTGTCTTTTTAATTTTCCTTTTTCAATGTTTTATAGAACCTGTATACGAGGGTTTCAACCATAAATTACTTTCAAAGAAACTCTGAAACCTTTTGAGCAAAACTCTCCCCGTGTGGCCCTCGGGGTATTGGTTTAGAATACCTCGCTCTAACCTAAACCTGAACCTAAACCTTATTCTAACCTGGAAATATCATCACAGCTGACATTGGTCCTCACAAAGATAGCTGTACAAGCACTTACACACACAATTCACTCCACTGACCCGTCATTGGTGTATTTTGTGATTTGTCAAAACTGAAAAAGAAAACGATAAAAAACAGGAAAGTGTTTACTGCAAACTGATTAAAACTGCTGGAATGAAACAGCAGATCGCGGATGATGCGTCCATCCAAGGCTGTGGAGGATGATGGATCGGGAACAACGATTATGTTTTACCTTTGATTGGCAGCTCATGGTGCTCATGGTTATTAGGGTTTCTGTATTTAGACAGCTGTTGTTTCTGTCTCAGCTGCTCTGCCAAATGTGAGTCAGGAATTCAAACCCAGAAGGATGGTCTCACCCTCCGGCTTGTTTTTGTCAGAAATTATGAAATGCACTTTTCTTATTATATGGTTGGTAGAAGAGTCAGGGGGACACCAGAGTTGTCTGTTAAAAAAAAAACCTGCTGATGTAGTGTTTGTTTTTAATGTTTCATGAAGTTGAAAGTTTGGGCTTTTTTTACACCTCAGGGCTTCATGAAAGACGTCCACACCTCATCTCACAAACAAACACAGTTTTTGGGGGTTAAGATGTTATTTTGTCTCTTTCAAAGTAAAAATGACAACAATAAAATAAATAGTATCTGCTAAAGTAAAGTAAGAGGTACAAATATGCAACACAATAAACATTACAATTTAACATCAGTTACAAATATGTAGAACGTCGTACTTTACTCCAGAACAGTGACTCAAAATGCCAAAATCAACACAAAGTGAAATGTGCTCATAAGCTTTCAATACTAACACGACTCACTGACACAATGACAGCGTTAACGTGTCATTGTTCTGCAGGTATATTACCTCAGTGGCCACAGTGTGTTGGCATGCTAACATGTGCTAATTAGCAGGAAACAAAGGACAGCTGAGGCTGATGGGATGTCATCATAGAAGTATTCAGAAAGGCTATTTGGTGATTCACCAAAGTATGGATCAAATGTTGACCTGACGATGGTGCCAAGTGATCTGCTGCTGGCACGAGATTTAAAGAATGGGGATCACGAAAGTCATTGAGATTCATCCCCTGGTGACCAAGAATGTTCGCCCCAAATTTCAAGTTTATTGAATGGTCTGTTCTGACTACACGTCAGACGGTGATATCGACATGTAGCTTTGAAGCAGTGGAACACAACCACTCAGTCAAGCGTCACTGCGCTAAACAACAGTATGAAGCCTGACTGACGGGTCCCGGTGAGAGCATCCTCATTGGCTGCTGTCACAAAGTTTCTGTTTTTATTTTTCAACCTGGCTCATCTGTTCCAGCCAGTGAAAGTCAGAAAGTCTGGCAGGAGACGGGGGATAATGTCTGCAGGGTTCCAGCTATGATTGACAGCTGGTGGTCGGTGCAGTACGGCGAGTGGGCGGCCAGCTGGACACACACTCAGGACGGGATCTAACAGATGAGCTGGTGTGTGTGTAGGAGTGATAGACATGTACACACACACACACACACACACACAGATGCTTGGACATATGTCTGTGTATTTTGTGTATTTTGTGTAAACTGTAGAAAAAACACCACTTTAAAAACACTCACTGAAGAACAGCGATTGGCTCAAGTCAGTATAATGTGTTCAAGCAGTGTTTGTTGTTCGGTGGTATTTGCTTTCACTGCATGGAGGACCCCGTCAGAAGGAAAACTCTCATAGAATCGATGTTATTTATGCTTTTCTTCTGGTATATCGAGGCTCCAAGCTTCTCTGTAAACGTAGTTTTCTCCTCCCTGGTGCAGCGATGTTTCTTTTGTTTGGTGGATGTTCATGCATTTTCTTTTTGCTCTTGGTTGTATTAATCTACACCGACCTTCACGAACTGATCAGAACAAGCCAACCAATAGAAAGTACCTTTTCTGTCGACAGCTTACTAAAGGTATTGCTTGAGGATCAAAATGACTGTTGAATAACTCTACAGCTAAAATAATGATGGATCAGAAGCGTCCAAAATATTAATTTCCACTAATAAACTATGGTCAGTTACTTGTGCATTAGGAATCAGTTAACGAGGAATTGATTTAGTCCAGGCAGCCCCACACACCTGTCCTCACTGTTACCTGCTGTCATGTGACCAGTTTAACAGGAGAAATCAGTCCATTCACGCTAGAATTACTCATTCTGCAACTGAGAGAGATGTGTGCCTTTTTAGTGTAGCGTGAGGATTGTCGAGCCGAGAGGAGCTCCCCTGTGATAATTACACGATCCACTGATGCAACAGACTATGATGACGTCTGAAAACGTCTCTCGCTGAACATATAATAGAGCTGCTGGAATTCAGAGATTAGTTTGAACCTGGTTTGAAGATTGATCACTCAGACATCCATCTTTAACATAAAGTCATAAAATATCACAAAATTGTCTAAATCTTCAACATGAACTGAACATTATGGAAAGAACATGAAAAATAACAGTCAGTGAGGATAAGAAAACATTCAAATGCATTTTTCCTCTCATATTTCTGTCTCTAAATGCACAATGTTTGCATTATATCGTTCTGGGATCTTTGCTGAAATGTATTGGATGTGGCACAGCCCTCCCTACAACATGTTGTTTTTGTTGCTGCAGTTTACCGTATGATGCAAATTCAAGAAATGTTTGTCATGTCTTTGTTGTGTTGCGAACGGGCGACAACTGACTTTCATTGTGCATCCCTGTGTTGCATAATGAGAATAAATGATCCTTGAATCCTGTTCCTGGCGTGATCAAAACAGACGTACGAGCGCATTGGACTCAATATGTCTGTGTGTGTGTGTGTGTGTGTGTGTCGGTTAATACATATGCAAGTCTGTGTTTACAACATTTGTCCCCCCGATACACACAACCTGAACCATGGATGTTATTTAATAGCACAACAGCCAGTAAGTGTGAGAAACACAGTTCAGGAGGCTGGATGGCTTGTTCTGTACGCGCTGCTACCTCACTTAATGTCAAAGCTGTAGTTAGTGATTTGCATATCCAGATGTTTCATATTACAGCCTCCTCTCAGCCGGAATAAGATGCTCGTGATGAACGATCATTCCCTGAGAGGAATAATTCATGTCAGCAAAGTGCAGCTTCTGAGACAGCTTGGGAAATTAAACACTTTTAGAGTGTGAAGAGAAAATAACTTTATTAGAGATTACAACTTTGCCTGAGATGCAAAACAAAGACAAAAGAAGTAGTTTACATTCAAAACTGAACATGACAAACAGCATTTCACCAGTCTTCAAATCAAGATTCATTCATTTAATATTTGAATAATTTGTAATTTCAAGCAAAGAATACTTAAGAACAAGAGAGACACAACAAGGCCAGATGCTGCTTGGGTTTCCTTCCTGCAGCATCATCAAAGTGTGGTGTTGGCTGGAAGACAATCTCAGACTCACTTAATGGTCTGCTGAAGTATGAAACAGCACGACAGCCAACGTTGGGGAAAGTTTCAAAAGCCCATCAGAGATACCTGCATGTCAGCAAGCAACGCTACCAAAGCCTTATTCAACCCTCCTGCTCAAGGTAATGCAGTGTGACTAGATCTCCCTACTGCCTTCTGCAGACTGTGACTAAACAGTGTCAAGGTGTGAGGCCTTCAAAATCAACAAAAATAATCAGAGATCTCTGAAACCATTGCGGAGTGCTGGTCATTGTTGTCAGTCCGGCTTTAACGGGAAACCAGCTCCGTGTTTACGTTGAACTGACAGGCTTCCCAAGAACCTTCCCAGCATGCTTTTCACACTCTGATGTCATAAATACTCGTTCACTAACAAGGATCACGCCAATAACAGTATGAGTTTAGAGGTTTATTGCGTAATGTGATGATTGTAAGACTGGAAGAGGAAGGGGTCAAGGGATGAAGGGTAGGGGTCGAGGGATGAAGGGTAGGGGTCGAGGGATGAAGGGTAGGGGTCGAGGGATGAAGGGTAGGGGTCGAGGGATGAAGGGTAGGGGTCGAGGGATGAAGGGTAGGGGTCGAGGGATGAAGGGTAGGGGTCGAGGGATGAAGGGAGGAAGGGAAGGGGTCGAGGGATGAAGGGGTCGAGGGATGAGTGGAAGGGGTCGAGGGATGAAGGGTAGGGGTCGAGGGATGAAGGGTAGGGGTCGAGGGATGAAGGGTAGGGTAGGGATGAAAGGTAGGGTAGGGATGAAGGGTAGGAGTCGAGGGATGATGGGATGAAGGGTACGGTAGGGTTGAAGGGATGAGGTGGGGGACCGTTGGTGTCCGGCGGCTGGTGGGAACGGAGACTGTTGGGTGGCGGCTGTCTCTTAGGAATCTCTGGCGGTGCAGAGTCCCCTGTCGTTCCTGTAATTCTGCAAGAGAGAGAGGAAAGGAAAACACAAAAACGGGGTTGGGGGGGAGGGATGGGAGAACAGTGTCAAAGAGGAAGTGAACGGGTTCGTTTGAGCTTAAATACTGTGCCGGGGAAATGAGCCGTGTTCTGGAAGGGGTCGAAGGATGAAGGAATGAAGGGAAGGGGTCGAGGGATGAAGGGATGAAGGGTAGGGGTCGAGGGATGAAGGGAAGGGGTCGAGGGATGAAGGGAAGGGGTCGAGGGATGAAGGGATGAAGGGTAGGGGTCGAGGGATGAAGGGTAGGGGTCGAGGGATGAAGGGATGAAGGGTAGGGGTCGAACGATGAAGGGTAGGGGTCGAGGGATGAAGGGTAGGGGTCGAGGGATGAAGGGATGAAGGGAAGGGGTCGAGGGATGAAGGGATGAAGGGTAGGGGTCGAGGGATGAAGGGAAGGGGTCGAGGGATGAAGGGTAGGGCTCGAGGGATGAAGGGAAGGGGTCGAGGGATGAAGGGAAGGGATGGAGGGATGAAGGGTAGGGATGGAGGGATGAAGGGTAGGGGTCGAGGGATGAAGGGATGGAGGGATGAAGGGTAGGGGTCGAGGGATGAAGGGATGGAGGGATGAAGGGTAGGGGTCGAGGGATGAAGGGAAGGGGTCGAGGGATGAAGGGATGAAGGGAAGGGGTTGAGGAATGAAGGGTAGGGGTCGAGGGATGAAGGGAAGGGGTCGAGGGATGAAGGGATGAAGGGATGAAGGGTAGGGGTCGAGGGATGAAGGGATGAAGGGTAGGGGTCGAACGATGAAGGGTAGGGGTCGAGGGATGAAGGGATGAAGGGTAGGGGTCGAACAATGAAGGGTAGGGGTCGAGGGATGAAGGGATGAAGGGTAGGGGTCGAAGGATGAAGGGTAGGGGTCGAGGGATGAAGGGAAGGGGTCGAGGGATGAAGGGTAGGGCTCGAGGGATGAAGGGAAGGGGTCGAGGGATGAAGGGAAGGGATGGAGGGATGAAGGGTAGGGGTCGAGGGATGAAGGGAAGGGGTCGAGGGATGAAGGGATGGAGGGATGAAGGGTAGGGGTCGAGGGATGAAGGGAAGGGGTCAAGGGATGAAGGGAAGGGGTCGAGGGATGAAGGGATGAAGGGAAGGGGTCGAGGGATGAAGGGATGAAGGGTAGGGGTCGAGGGATGAAGGGAAGGGGTCGAGGGATGAAGGGTAGGGCTCGAGGGATGAAGGGAAGGGGTCGAGGGATGAAGGGAAGGGATGGAGGGATGAAGGGTAGGGGTCGAGGGATGAAGGGATGGAGGGATGAAGGGTAGGGGTCGAGGGATGAAGGGATGGAGGGATGAAGGGTAGGGGTCGAGGGATGAAGGGAAGGGGTCGAGGGATGAAGGGATGAAGGGAAGGGGTTGAGGAATGAAGGGTAGGGGTCGAGGGATGAAGGGAAGGGGTCGAGGGATGAAGGGATGAAGGGATGAAGGGTAGGGGTCGAGGGATGAAGGGATGAAGGGTAGGGGTCGAACGATGAAGGGTAGGGGTCGAGGGATGAAGGGATGAAGGGTAGGGGTCGAAGGATGAAGGGTAGGGGTCGAGGGATGAAGGGAAGGGGTCGAGGGATGAAGGGTAGGGCTCGAGGGATGAAGGGAAGGGGTCGAGGGATGAAGGGAAGGGATGGAGGGATGAAGGGTAGGGGTCGAGGGATGAAGGGAAGGGGTCGAGGGATGAAGGGATGGAGGGATGAAGGGTAGGGGTCGAGGGATGAAGGGAAGGGGTCAAGGGATGAAGGGAAGGGGTTGAGGAATGAAGGGTAGGGGTCGAGGGATGAAGGGAAGGGGTCGAGGGATGAAGGGTATGGTAGGGATGAAGGGATGAGGTGGGGGACCGTTGGTGTCCGGCGGCTGGTGGGAACGGAGACTGTTGGGTGGCGGCCGTCTCTTAGGAATCTCTGGTGGTGCAGAGTCCCCTGTCGTTCCTGTAATTCTGCAAGAGAGAGAGAAAAGGAAAACACAAAAACGGGGTTGGGGGGGAGGGATGGGAGGATTCGTTTGAGCTTAAATACTGTGGCGGGGAAATGAGCCGTGTTCTGGGCGTGGTCCCGTTCCTGAACTAAGTTTATAAAACTACATTTAAATGCACTCAGCTGCAGCCGGAGTCTCCTTGCTTTTCATAGATTCATTCCTCTTCTCTCCATTCTCCAGGAGCACGTTCGCCCTTGACTCAGTCAGTTTGCACAGGCCATGAATGAGAATAGCGGATATTTGTATGTATGAGAGCAAAAGGTGAGATAGTGAGCCAGCAGGCAGCGACACAGAGGCCATTATATTATGTAACACCATGGGGCTAAACTGTCAAATGCTATTGTCACCTGATACTCCATCGCACTCTCACTCTGTAAACCCCCCCCCCCCCACACACACACCCGTCTCCCTCAACTTCCTGAGTTAATGTAATGCTGCAAATAGAACATGTGCATATGTTCATGCACACACACTCCTCTCAACTCTGTCAACGCAGCCCGATCTCACTCCCACCTCGTCAAACAACGATCCTTCCAAAACCTAACTAAGAGGTTTCCTGCAAATACAGAAGTTAATTTTGAAGATACTGTATGCATGTAACGAGCAGGAAGTGACCCGTGTTGCTGGACTCTCCTAAGAACACGCACTAAAAACATTTCGTAAGATATCATACGAACGCTGTATGAGGATACGTTGCGTCCGGTGAAGATGGAAGTTTAATTTGAAAAGACACGAGATATATATAGATATATATATATATATATATATATATACACACAGTATCTATATCTATATCAAGCATATATTGACACGCAGTTTCCAACACGTCCAGAACTAGAGAGGTACGTAGAGCGCCAACGTTGTCCTCCCACAGTCCAGAGACTGTTGCCCGTAGATGTGAGTGGTTGTCCGTCTCCGTCCGTCAGCCTGCGATAGTCTGGCGACCTGTCCTGTCCTTCACTTAATGTCAGCTGTTCCGTGACCCTGCACAGGATACGCAGTGAGAGATAGTGGGTGGATGGAGGTTGTAGCTATAGGTGTACCTAATAAACCTGCTGTTGAGTATGTCAAAAGAACTGATATGAATGAAAAAGTCAAATAGGAAAAATAACAAAGCCACTGAAAACCAAAACCTCTTCACCGGTCTCCCCCTCTCGTGTGACTGTAGTTTGGTTGTTCTGTAACAGCAGCTCCCCTCGATAAAGACGTACGGGACAGAAACACATACGAAACGCTGACACGGCGGTGTTCTTGAACACACACACGGGGTCGTCACCATCACGCTTCTTTCATTTAACCGGTGCAATATTAGTTATTGCAACACCTCTGGGTCCAATGATAAACATAACGTGTCAGCTTCTCCCAGCGTAAAGAGCCTCTCAGTGTGCAGCCAGCTGATGACTGTATGTATTCCACTCATTATAAAGTGTGCTGTCTGCACTGATAACAGCCAACGCCTGTTCCACTCACGCGCTTGTTCCATCGAGCTGATTGAGTTCTGGGAAACCTTGAGGTTATGCTCAAGGCAACGCAGTACGATTCCCATTCCTCATGCTTGTGGGGCCATTCTGATCTGATATAGCGCTACATTATACCACAGCACGGGGGGGGGGGGGAGTTATAGATGATAGATGGATACATATGCATTTGCCTGTTTGTATAGATCTTCTTTTGGAGGTTAGAAAGTGAGTTTGGTTCTATTCTTTTATATTCAGAGATGGAGAAAACCATGTTGTTTTATTATTTGACTCCAGATATCAAAGGCCGTCCCAGATGGAGTTCAGTGTGTTCCTGTAAAGATACAACCTGCATCCAAACAAATCCCATTATAATAACAGACGGAGAGGCCCAAGGTTTGTCTGATAAAATCTGAGCGAGGTTGGCAGAGAGTACACACACACACACACACACACACACTGCGTGTGTTGATAGGTTATGGATGTCTTCACACACAGCAGCCAGCGCACAGAGCAGATATGTTGCAGCCTGAAGTCACATTCACTGACAGACAGAATACAGACTTAACAGGAAAGGTACTGACACGATGCGTGAAGTTCAGAGATGATGGATGGATGATTGATTGATTGCTGGAGGGATGGATGGATGAGGGATGGATGGATGTGTGGGTGGATGATAGATTTATGGATTATTGGATGGATTGAAAAGTAGTTAATTAAGAGTTAATACTCCATGTTCAAAGTAAAATGTCTGGATCTGTGTTGGATGGATTAGAATTGAATTTGCTGCAGACATTCATGGTCTTTGTGAACTTTGATAATCCAAAGACACTTGATAGTGCCATCACCAAGTCAGACGTTTGATTTGTCCAATAATTTGGTTGTAATCAACAGTTTTACGAGTTAACAGTGTGGATGTAGTCCAGTTAGCATACTGTCCTTTTTTAATTGAATTGTTATTTTGTGTATTTGTACGTCTGTCCACATGATATATGACTGTTTCATTAGTACGCTGTGTTGGTTGGTTGGATGATGGATGGTTTAATGGACGGATGAGTGTGAGCAGGGCGGCCGGCTGCCACAGACTCACAGATGGTGCTGGAGGTCGTCTCTCTGCTCATAAACACAGGTAGATGGTTCAGGAGGACATCACACACACACACATGGCAGGAAATGATTCCTGGAAGAACAAGCACAGCCCAGAAATAGTGTCCTTGTGTTTATAATTTAAATATTCATGATTTCACAAATGACCCATGTTTATGTAAAGAGAACAAACACAGGATCAAGCACGCTTGTCCAATAAATGCACTGCAGCGAACGATACTGTATTTGTATTCTAGTTATTTTCTGATGTTGCTATAGCAACCAGAGTAACATTTAAAGTGCTTATTGTCCTGTTCAATTTAACCTCTTGAACACGACAGCCCTAACTATAATCTAGTTTATAGTCACAAGTTTGCTTTAATGTATTTCGTGAAAAAACAATATTTCCCTCACTGTCTATTGTGTTGTTAGAGATGATTCTCAGGCTTTAAACGTTGTTTTAATACAAGGTAACGCATGGTGAATTGGTGAAATTGGTGAAACAACATTGTTTTTAGCAGCATTTGGGAAAAGAATGTCGGTTGTTTGTGTCGACCACTTTGTTCCAGACTGAACTGTCTCAACTACAGGACGCATGTCCATAACAGACGTTCATGGTCCCCAGAGGATGAATCCCAATGACTCTATTGATCCCTGGACTTGTGATTAAGCACCTCCATGATTTTGAAGCGTGTTCAAGTTAAAATGTCTGGATTTGTGTTGGATGAATTAATATGTAATTAGTTTCTCGTGGTCTTTGTGAACTTTCCTGATACAATAACACTTCATGTAGTGCCAGCATCGAGTCCACATTTAGATTTTAATACTTTGTTTTGCATTAACAGTTTTAAGAAATAACAATCTGGATGCAGTCTTATTAGCATATTGTCCTTTTTTAATATATTTGTTGTTAAAAAGACTATTATATGTGCTATTAGTACGCGGTTTGTTGGGTGGATGGATGTCTGATCTTTCTGAACAAAGTAAGATCCTAACAACTGTTACAGCAGTTAAATCAACTCAACTTCATGTGTTTCAAAGTGTATGTACAAATAAGGAATCTGACACGTTGGAATACAAAGAAAAGACATTTTGATGGCGGCAGAATGATCGGTTTGATTTTCATAAGCTCACAGATATTAAGCATCTCTGTTACGTTTTGAGGTTCCTAAGTCCTTCTCAGAGCTTCTCACAGTCACTGCTCGACATGGCTGCCGGAGGGTGTGTTACATCACCTGACATCTCTCTGTGCTTTCCAGCAGACTGAACACGTTCCTGTTCAAGTGCCGTCTGAGGTGAACATTTGAGCACAATTAAAGCTCCTCACAGGCTGCATGCGGTGAACGCTCATCTTAGAGCGTGTTGCCAGTGAATCACTATTGGAGCAGCACTGTCTGGACTGAAGGTCCTGTTTCCAGGTCCATGAACGTGGACAAAGGTAACTGACCTGAGTGCATTCATGTCAGCTGGATGTATAGATGTGCAGATGACTGGTTGAAAGATCGCAGGTTTATTTATGTGCAGTAGCACAATTCATATGTGAAATTTCAATGTAGGCTTCACAGTTATGGAACTAATTTGCTCCAGCATGAACTGAATGGTGATCATTGAGCTAGTAGAGCCCGAGGTCTTCAGGCAGGCTGCCCTGGAGGTCTTTGTCCTTCTGTACACTACAGATAAAGAGACAAGGCTCCAGAGGAGCTGCAGTTAGTTTCAAGTTATACTATGCAGCATTACAGAAATATATTTTTGAATGAGTTTGTTACAGAGGTGTGAGCTTAAGACTTTGCTCAAGTCTTAAGCACAGGCTGTGTAGAAGAAGTGGACGTAGTCACCGTGACGTCACCCATTGGTTGGTGGACTGTGGGTGTGGAGCTAAGTACAAACAAATGCCGAATTAGACATTTTTAGGCAAAAGTTTTGACAACTCCCAGATCTGACAACGTCGTGGTAGACGCCTGTCAATCAGCGTGTAGCCCCGCCCTAAAGCATCCCCTGCTTTATGGTCTGTGTGACTCTAAATGGACCATCATGTACTAAATGAACATCATGCTGTATTGAAGAAGACTTGAAACTAGAGATTGAGACATAAACTCATGTTTACAATGTTTACTGAGGGAATAAATCAAGAGAGAAGTAGAGTCATTTTCTATAGACTTCTATACAACCAGAGGAGTCGCCCCCTGGTGGCCACTAGAGAGAATGCAGGTTTTAAGGCACTTCCACTTTGGCTTCAATTTACAGAACCGGCGGTTGCCGCCTGGTCTTCAGGCAGTCTTGAGTGTTGTACCCCTTCTGTACACTTTGTTGCTCAGAGTGGTCTGTAAAGTGATTATTCGGGTCTCTTATGGAAACTGTATACTAATTGGTGTTGAAAGACGCAACAAGAGGAAGAGTAAAGGTCTACAGCTGTACTGTACTACTGTCAGACTCTGATGGTGTATCACATGTGACCTATTTTGCCTCTCGTAGCAAAGTTTCTACACTATGAAGTAAAATACAGCCGTCAGGCAATGAGAGTCCTGAGGAGAGACGTGAGGTGTCACGAGTAGAACATTGTCGGTGTCAATCATTCAATGAATGAATGTCATAAGACATGTTGAGAGACTGTAAGGGTCTTAAAGTGTGATAGGTTAATGATGATGTATGTTTCTTTATGTAACATGGTCGCTAATGTTTCTAATGATCTTATAATCTGCCTTCCCTGCATCGCGGTGCATCTTAGTTAAAGCCTTCTGCGCTGAGCCTCATTAGTCTGAATCGACGGCGTTGTTGATGACGCTCGGCTTCTTTCCATCGATCCGCAGAAAAGGTTTCAGGTCGGTTTGAATTGATGGGACTTGCTTTTTATGCATCTTGCTGTTTGTGTACGAGTCCCTGATGTCACCTGATTGTGTTAGTCGCCTTTGTAACGCCGTCTGGTATTTGGTCCTCGGTGCAGTTTTTAACACAAAGAATCAATACGCTGCATTGTAGCGCCGCGTCCTCCGAGACAAAATCACCGAGGCTCCAAACAACTGAACGGACCATCAATCTTTATCTTTACCGGTCATTGTTCTCACTGTCGACTTTACCTTCTGCTCATCTTTGAACAAACACATCTTTTCAATTCAGAGCTTTCATTTCGTCATCAGGACCACCTGGAGCTTTACTGCTACAATCTGAATTTGAGGGAATAAATTCAGTAAATTGGATTGAATTTAAGGCTTTTAAAGTTTTCCTCAATCATTCTGAGCAGTGAAAGATGTCCGTCACAGTGATAAACCTGGAAACCCTTGTGCTGAGCAGAGGAACATCTAGCACGACAGAACAGCTTTATTTGAACGTTTAGGTAAAGAAACATAATGCTGAGTCGTCTCATTGGTTTGTATTGGTGGTCATCGATATCGCTGCTTTAGGGATCAGATGGTTTTATAGATTTGCTTTGGGTTTGCTCTGCCGCGCATTTCTTATTTGTTATATAATCTTGCTGTTTTTATTAATTTGTTATTTATGCAAGTCAACTAAACCTAAAATGACAAGTGGACTTTCACCATGTTTCTGACCTCAGAGCACAGAAATAAACCCGGAAGAAGTGAAACTCCTACAGCTTCCTCGCTGCTCTGTTACCAAACAAAATCATTTTCCTCCTGGCGTCAAGATCCTGTCGAACAGGTTACACACACACACACACACACACACACACACACACACACACACACACACACCACGTATGGTGCACATGCACAGACCGCAGCCTGAGATTATGCAACACTAAGAGAAACACACACACACACACACACACAAACCACTCCAGTTTAATAATCATCAAAAACAGAAAAGTAAACTCCTGAAACTCGTGTGTGTGTGTGTGTGTGTGTGTGTGTGTGTGTGTGTGTGTGTACCTGTAATCAAAGCCTCCACAGCAGATCTGAACTGACAGTTGAGCCTCCCAGCAGCCGCTTCAGTCTCACGACACACTGAGAATGAGAGGCCAATATGTTAAACACACACACACACACACACACACACACACACACACACACACACACACACACTGTGTCCCGATGGTCGGCTGAGTTCAGGACAGAGAGCCATCCGCCTCCCCGCACACACAAACAAACACCGACACATTCACATATTATTGATGAATTTAAGTTTCACATAGAAATAATTCAGGGCAGCACGCATGTCGGCGGATGTCTGACGCGTGCCAAAACACACCAGTGGCATCTGGACTCGTTGGAATCGTGTCGAGGCTCCAGAGAAGCAGACATTGTATCACACGTGTCGTCCAGGTCGGCACACACAGGCCACCGTACCTCGACTTCTTCTGTCGGAGGAGTCTAATAATGTGTGGCTTTGGTGTGCAGATGTTAGTGCTGTGTCATCATCACCAAACACTACAAACTCAGCGTGTTAAAGATCAATGCGACAGCAAGTTTATGGTCAAATGTATCCCACAAATACAACCTTTATTATATCATGAATGTTTCTTGTTGTTTGTGCCTCCAGTTTATCATTAACACATTAGTGAAAAAGTATTGAATAATAGACAGTAGTGGACACGCAGACCTCACTTCAGAGAGTGATCGCTGTCCATGGTGCTGAACTGTAGTCCGACTGAGACGAGCCCGGAAAGAGAAATATAGAATAAGAGCAGATAACAGTTTACACACGAGTAAAGAAACATGTTCTGACTCATGTTCTGACTCATGTTCTCATGTTCTGACTCATGTTCTGACTCATGTTCTCATGTTCTGATGGATGTTTCACTATCTGCTTTATGCAGTTGTCAGAGAGGGAAAGAAAGTACACATAAAGAACTAAAACTGATCAATATATTTAAATAATCAACCGTAGTTATTAAGTGTTTAAACTCTGTTAACTCTCCTTAATACAAGCAGCCTTGATTTTAAAAAACAAAACTCACCGTCTGTCAATGCAGTGAAATGATTCAGTTCAAAAAGTGATTATTATCAGCCGTTACAGTGAAGAACAGTCTCGCCAAAGCATCAAGGCTGAAGATTCTTCATTTGAAATCACTTCCCTCTCCTTGCTCTGTGTGTGTGTGTGTGTGTGTGTGTGTGTGTGTGTGTGTGTGTGTGTGTGTGTGTGTGAGAGAGCGAGAGATGTGGTCTGCTATGAAATCAGTGTGTAATCAGTTTCTCACACCAGTATCAGCTGTATATGTGGAGGTTAATAGAGTTCTCGTGGAGATACGGATATCAAATTAACTGCCTTTACATCTCCAAAACCACACACACACACACACACACCATTCACTCATCTTATAAACAACGTCTTAACAACCAAACAAACATTTTACATTCTCATTGATCTCTTTCAGGAAGAAAATATCTTACTGTTGCAACAATTTGGTCACTTTGCAGCCCTGGTGTGCAGGAGTACAGACAGCTGCTGGCCTTTCTGTGTTGTTATTGTGACTGTGGAAACAGTATTCAGCAACACATCCAGCGATAACAATCAAAAAGAGAATATTCCATCAACAAGAGTTGGAAAAGAGGCTTTCACTGGATTCACAAAGGTCAGTACTCTGTCACATTGTCCCTTTATGATAGAACACGCTGAAGAAACACATTATCACCAGTGCAAGGAAACCTTTAGGTCCTCGAGGGAGGTGCAACACAATAATGGATCTGGTAAACATACACACATTCTACATAAATACAGGTTTAAAAAAACAATAAAAATACAGAACGATCAGCCCAACAGTACATGTACAGTTTCTTACAAACAAAGTGAAGTCAAAGCTTCACGTGTTAAAGCTGCATTCTCTCTAGTGGCCACCAGGGGGCGACTCCTCTGGTTGTATAGAAGTCTATAGAAAATGACTCTACTTCTCTCTTGATTTATTCCCTCAGTAAACATTGTAAACATGAGTTTATGTCTCAATCTCTAGTTTCAAGTCTTCTTCAATACAGCATGATGTTCATTTAGTACATGATGGTCCATTTAGAGTCACACAGACCATGAAGCAGGGGATGCTTTAGGGCGGGGCTACACAGTGATTGACAGGTCAACGCTGTGGTAGAGATCTCTCAGAGCCACATCTTGGTCGCCTTTGTCTTATAACTAAGATGCCTCCAGACAACATCCTGAACTCAAGGCTTCAAAACCGTCGTCCACAAAACCAATGTGTGACAAAGTGTGAGGCACATTTCAGAGACAGATACGAAGTCAATGGAAAGACACGATTCGATACGAATCCACGCGGGACGGTGTGATCGACGTCCATGCGACTTCAAAATGTTTCATCAAACAAGAGCATCTCACCTTCAGTGGTAACGTATGCATTTTATTTTCTTCTAACCTGGTCACATACAGATACGCTCTCCTCTCCAGCTGTGTTTGTAACATACGGGACATCTCTCCGTCCCTTCAGCTTCATTCATCTGAAACTCTCGAACAATAATCGGCAGGTAGGTGAAGAAAGGAGGCGTGCTATCTCCGGCGCTGTCTGGGCTGGAACAGAGGCAGAGCGTTGACAAAACAAAGCAATTTCCCGGCACAAAGGCAGAGAGAGAGCAATCTATCATCGGCCCATGAGAGCCGGGCAGCGCCTGGGCAGCGCCTGGGCAAGAAGCCCTCGTTTGTTGCCGAGGCTCCATCTTCAATCTGCTGCTGCAAGGAGGTAAAGAAGAAACGTGAGGGCAGATTGAAGCTCTGCCAGTCTTTGTGAAGCCTCGTTGGCAGGCGGCAGCTTCTTGCTCGTTGGACTTACAGAGAGAGACTGGAGGCTGTCGGGTTTGTTTCGGCCTGAAGAAGCAGATTGGGATCATTCGTGCTCCCCAATCGATGCGTCAAACACTCGGGAGAATATTTAAAGAGGCATTAGGTCACGTTGTTTTCTGCCCCGTTGTACAAAACGACCATATATTACAGCTAGAGGGCCTGATGGGGCTGCTGATCAATACCAGTGACTCAGCAGTTACTCTTCCAGCTGCTGAGATTTCTGCCCTTCAACATTCATTCTCTCTGTAATTTGAGGACACTTCCAACAATGAGGGCTGGGAGACGTCAGGAGGGTCTAAAGGCCTCGTGTGGCCGAAGCACCGACGTGCATTTCCTGATTCTCGTCACAGACCAAACAAATGAACGTTGGCTTGTTTTCATTTACGTCCGCTCTTCAAATAATGGAACAGATGCAGTACCGTGATGCATTGTGTTATTAAACCTAACCAGGTAGTTCTGTTGCGTTTATTGTTTTGTTCTCGTTTGCATTGTTGACCAGGTGTTTGAGCAGTTCAGTTGTCTGGGAACATCCTTCTGTAGGACAGAGGGTTAAACAGATAATGTCTCGCCGTATTTCATTCAAACACAAATCCAATGTCAGCGTTTGGTTCTCAGGTTTAGTGGCATTCATGAACAGATCATCTCTACAGTTACACCTGAATGTTTGGTTATTGGAGAGTCTAGGAAGGAAATATGGGGACCAATACACTTCTGGGTTTATGAATATTTTGCTAAATAAATACAAAAAGTGCTCAGTTGATACAGCAGCTGGATGAAGCAACTGCCACACTGTAGAGATGTCTTCTCAAGCCACGTTAAACAAGATGGCGTTTTAATAGTCTATATTTTAACTGTGGACACACACACACACACACTCCTCTGCTGTTTTATTTTTCACTGTCACGACTGTTAAATAGAAACAACTGCTGAGGTTCACAAAATGCTAAACTGCATGAAAATTCCCATTCAGAGAAACTGATTTCTATATTCAGTCTGGAACAGTTTTGGAGACACAGTCACAAAATAATTGGAGATATGCATCAACATCTGTAGTCGCCAACTTGTCTTCCCTAAACGGAAGCGACATGAAAGCCTCTTTCTCTCCGCCTGTCGACAGGAACCGGCCCCGTCTGCGTTCAGCACTTATCTGCGTCGCTCAGGAGCTCCGGCAAATACAGATGAAGTGAACTCGGTTGATCCCCGCGGGGAGAATTTGGGTCATTGTGGCAGCGGTGAATAGCGGAGGATGATGGAGAGCAAAGAGCAAAGAAGATACTAAGTGATATGAAAAAAAAATAAATCAAAGACGCCGCATCTGCGAGGGAGACGGCTGGAATTGAATTCGCGGAGTGACGGCCGTTCACATGTGAACCGATTACGGAAGCCCGCAGTTTACGGAGTTACAAATCCCGCGGTGTCGCCGGTGATTCAGTGACGTATAAGTGCACTTAGAGGTCTGGTACATGGAGCCGGAGTGTGTGAAGGCTTCATTTGCTGCTTTACCCTCACAGAGAGGTGTGTGTTGTTGGGGCAGCGCTGAGGGAAGAAATGGCTGATAGGACTGGTTACACTCTGACGCAGGGTCTAATTCCTCCCCATCTGTCACTCCCCCTCTCCTGCTTTGCTCTCTGTGTATGTATCTTTGTTCTCCTGCATCCTTTTCATCTCCTCCTCCCTCTCCTTGCCGCACACATACCATAAAGGGCCCTCTGCACCGCACACGTACAGAAGCCCTCCCTACTGGCCCGTTTCTATAGGACATGAGTTAGATATTGAGCCAGAGAGAAGTGGGGGGGGGGGGTAGAGGAGCACAGGGACATCAGCCAAGTGTGACAGTGGAGTCGTATTTCTTTCCCCGGCCGGCCGCTGTGGACTCTGAGCTGAATACTGAGTGCGCCCACTGCAGAGCCCCGAGGACAGACTCAGCCTCCAGAGAGGGAAGAGGGAAGGGCCACGGAGCCGGCCTGAGGACCAGATCAACCGCAGAGCCGGACTGAGGACCAGATCAACCGCAGAGCAGGACTGAGGACCAGATCAACCGCAGAGCCAGCCTGAGGACCAGATCAACCGCAGAGCCGGACTGAGGACCAGATCAACCGCAGAGCCGGCCTGAGGACCAGATCAACCGCAGAGCAGGACTGAGGACCAGATCAACCGCAGAGCAGGACTGAGGACCAGATCAACCGCAGAGCCAGCCTGAGGACCAGATCAACCGCAGAGCCGGCCTGAGGACCAGATCAACCGCAGAGCAGGACTGAGGACCCAGACCAGCTCCGGATCTGGTGGAAACTGACAAATACTTTGCAAAAGGATGCCAAGGCAGCATTGACATACCAGATGGCGTGCTGTTCACAACCGTCTCCATTTCTACGTCCTTGTTGCTTATTGAAGTATAATACGCCGTCACAATCAGGCGGCAACCTCCTGGTTCTGCCGAGTGAAGCCAAGTGTTTATAAAGCTGCATTCTCTCTAATGTCCATCAGGGGGCGACTCCTCTGGTCGTACAGAAGTCGATGAGAATGTTACGTCATGACAGAACTGCAAATCGTCTTCCAGTCTCAGTTGACCAAACTCCACTCAGCAGCCGCATGGCTGTGTGTTAATGAGACCACAAAGAAAAGAGACGTTGAGATGAACTCTAATGAGCTTTATTGAGATACACTTGTCTTGCAGCAGATGGATATCACTGCTGTGGGAAAGGGTTCAATTCATGTTCAGATCGTCTGCAGTCACTGGCTCAGTGATCTGTACCTCGTTCTATTTACATGAAACCAGGTTTCTTGAGATAAATAAATGACCTGGAACTGTTCAGTCGGTCAGGAAAGGAAGCGTAGTGAGCTATCTGCTTCCTTTACTGTCTTTACTTCCAACTAATCACTACGCTCGGCAACAGCATCCCCGACTACTGCGATGCCCGGACTCACAGATGCTCCCTAATGGAACTGGCAAAACATCTTTACTGGACACCACCCCTACGGCAAGCAACCTGGTCCAACAGAGCTCCTCTTAAAACAACACAAAGCTGCATCATTTCAGGACCGTACGAATGATGACACAGATATACATACAGTCTGTTCTGTTCATGTTCTTCAGCACCAGAGCCAGCGTCTGCAAAGCAGCAACATGGAGTTTGGATTCAGTGCCTCTGAAATGTAGTGCAGGAAAAGTAGAAAGCATCAATGAAGTGACAACAAGGCCCATGTCTAATGTATGCAGTAACATTTAGTTTATTAGTGTTTGATTCTCTTTACATCCCGACAGCAATTAGTAAATGAAACGCTCCGACAGAAAAAATGAATCTGGTGTTCGTGGCTGTCGCAGGACTGCAGAGCAACACGACTGTCAACCGTGCATCATTGCTCGTCACCGGAGTCTTAACAGCTGTGAGAATTAACAACAATAATTTTGGGGGCGTGGCTTTGGAGGGAGGCCTGGAGGGACAGGGTGTCAGCTCGTGCTGCTAGCTACTCCCATTGGGAAACAGTTGGCAACACCGGGGTGGGTTTTGAGGTCGGATGCGTACGTTCATCATGCTTTGCCGTCTGATGACAAAACTAAAAACTCTGCGAAAACAAATGTAAGAATCTAAACCGTAGCAGAGAGACTGGCACAGCTGTAAAGAAGTGAAAGAGTTTCTCTCATTAATGAAGAGACTGCAGCACGTTAATACACTCAGCAGAAACATCTCTTCCATGTGCCGGCGTGTTGACTGGGTAAATACCACGGGGAAGCTAAAGTTCACTGGATTAGCGGCTTGTTCATTCATGAACCACGCCGCTTCCCTCACCTTATCGCTGACAGGGATCAAGGCTTGCTGCCAGCTTAGTTGCGGGGGGGGGAAGAGTGTTATCTGGGTAAAAAAACAATATACTGAGATTATGTACAAAGTTAATTAAAAACAACCCCCCCCTCTTTGCTCAGCCACGGAAGTCTTAATCTCTAAATATGAAAAGAAGAAGAAATAAACGCAGCCAACGTTCATTGCATATAACAACAGCTGAATCTGCTCATTAAGAAGCCCCCCCCCCCCCCCCAAAATAATAAAGTAGGATCCAATCTCTGCGCCTGCTAATTGCAGGGCCGATGCCCCGCCCCCCCTTTGTGATGCGTAACATCCTGCATAATTAATTGAGGGGCTTTAATAGTAATAGAATAGCCAGCGGGCTCCGACGGCAGCCCCGACACACGCCATTAAAATGCAAATGGCCCCAGTGATATAAAAACCTGAGATCTATGCCGGCGTGGAGGCTGAGAGAGATGAACACTGAATCACAGCCCCCCCCCCCCCGGGTTGCTCTCCTCTCTGCTGCGGACCAGCTCGAGCCATCCATCTCCCAGAGTTATATCAATGGAATCAGCAAAGGAGCAATAAGTCTCAGTGTTTCACCGCCGGTCTGTTCAATAAGCTGATGTTGCCATGCAACAAAACCAAGTCAGCCGCCGGGGAGAGGGGTTAGCAGCGAGGATGATGGGTAATGTTGCACCAGGGGCTGAGAGCAGCTAATGCGAGACCTAATTTGTTTTTAGTTTCTAAATTGCAGCTGTAATATGTAGATGAGATCCCATTAAAGCTTTCATTGTTTTCACTAAATCATTTATTGTGTTTTGATGGCTTTGTGTGCTCAACATACAGAGATGCACGCAGCATGTAAGATCTTCAGGGCAGCTGTATTCACACAAAGGCAGTTACATACATGATCTTCTCCCTGAAGGTCCTGTTCACTATGCAGTCCAGAGGCATCAGTGCTGGATCCAGATTCTCACATTAGTACGAAGCCCTCACACCAGAAAGCACCAAACATGACAAACGATTCACAGACGCAGCTCGTGTACGACAGATCAGAGACATCAGTGGGAAGACTGTACGGCACAGCAGGAGCTGATCATCAGTCCGATTGGGTTTGTTAGTAGTGCGGGAGTGCATTAGCCTGACTAACAACAACACAAAGAGAGTGCGTCATGTCATGTGGTGTGAAGCTGGTCGTTGAGTCATGATGGATGAACTGGTGAAAAGGCAGAGCTAATGATGGCAACTTGGAGATGACAGTTTGGTCTCAGGGGATCCTTACAACAAAAAGGGGGGGGGGGGGGGGTGTGTACACACAAACACCACTGAGCAAGAAGAGAGGACGAGGCAAGTATGACACTGATTAATGGCACCGGACTCAATTAGCTCAACAGCATTGATGCTTGTCCCGTTTGGTTTCTGGCACTCAGCCGATCAGACGGAGAAGAGACTTTGAAATGCAAACGAGGCTCCTGAAGAGCTTGTGGCCCCCGAATGATGCCAAAACACCACCGATATCTCATATGAGCCACGGCAGCGCCTGCTGTTACGCACGGTGTAGCCACAGTTAGTGCATTATTAATGGAACTCGCTCCACGAGTGTGCGGGGAGCAGATGGCGTACTCTCAACAGATCGCGAGTGTATCCACGCCGAGCATCTACATTCAATGTGCAAGAAGGAGAAGAAGAAGAAGAAGAAGAAGAAGAAGAAGAAGAGGGGGGAGAGGAGAGAAGCAAAAAAAGGGCCCGCCTGGCTGCTTCGAGGGATTCCAAATGTGATGTCACTGCTAATCCCGTCAGGAGAACGCAGCTAAATCCGCCGCCGGGTCCACAGTCACACAGATCGGCCGTGGCAGCAGCCGTGGATGTTCTGGGCCTATAAATAGGACGGCAGAGCCGCAGCCTCTGGTGCTGTCAGCGGGGACGGGGTGGCCGACGACTCTCCTCCGAAGGAGGTGGTCGCGAGGAGAAAGGGGCGAGGATTCCCCCTGTGACTCGTGACACACTCGGGCAGAGCAGCGGAACACGCTGCACCGGTTGGCTGTGACTTAGCAGGCTGCCAGACTGGCGAGCTGCGAAGTCGGAGGATGCGATTGTGTTTGGTGTTTCACTTCGTGCGGTACATGCTGGCTCGCTGCGGGCCGTGGAGTTGGGCAGGTTTCAGGTCGGCGTCGCCACAGTTGAAGGGATTAAACTGGGCGGCATCGCGGGAACACATTCTGCACCGAGATGTTTTCCTCCACGGTGGGAAAATACTGCACACACAACATGAAGCAATGGAGGCGGTGTACACAATACAAATCCTGCACCAA
The DNA here is from genome assembly GCA_028022725.1 of Lycodopsis pacificus. Taxonomy (NCBI): domain Eukaryota; kingdom Metazoa; phylum Chordata; class Actinopteri; order Perciformes; family Zoarcidae; genus Lycodopsis; species Lycodopsis pacificus. The sequence continues at coordinate 2,363,821 of CM051689.1, read as the reverse complement.
TACGCATTTTAAAGTATTGCATTAGAAAAGCTGTGAACACCAACAATCCATTCAACTCGCTCGAGGTGTTTTTGTTGTCGTTAAGCTAAATGTGATTTGGAAACGCTTTTGCAAAATAAGTTCTGATGTCGTGATCATTGACGTCACATGACTGCTGTCAGCGTTGACCGTCTCCTCTGTCGCCATGAAACCTGTCAAACAGAAACAAGTTCCTGAAGGCCTCTCTCTGTTGTTCTTCTTCTTCTCTGTTTACCGGCAGATTAGATCCCTGAGTGAAGCCGATACACCGACTTCTGACCAAACTACGCAGATTAGTTCACTCGCTCCAAACAAGTTGGAAACCGGTGGGATGGAAATGCCCCTTTTATCACGTATCTACGGTAATAACGGTCCAAATCAACCCAAACTACGGTGTTTTCTCACCTCAACTATTTTGGGTATTAACCGAAGAGAACCTCAACCACAGCGGCCTGTGGTGAGAGCGCCGGGTTCTTTTGCAAACAGCCGGATTTCCCATCAATAGTTGTGTCAAATCAGAAGACACACACCTGCATCAGGTGTCCATCACCAGCCAGCCAGAGTGGAGACTTCTCACCTCCCATTGAGTTTATTCACGAAATGTAATCTGTTGGTTTTCGTTTATTTTCTCAAGGATTGTGAGACTGCGTTGCCTGAACGGTCAGCTGACGTGAAACAGACAGAGTGTGTAGCGTGAACACATTCTGCTGAATATTTACGGCTCAACTCTGGAAGTTGTTGGTGCAGAAGACGTGATGCTGGCTGTCGCTGTCAGAAGCTGCTTTCCAGACGTCAGCCGCCGTGACAGTGACACAAAATGAAACGGCTGATTAGGAAGCCAGGACTCTGAGCTAACTAGCTGCTCCGCAGAGTGACGGCGCCGATCCCTCACTGTGTTTCAGAGCTCGGATCAGATGTTGAGATCCGGCGGACGGATTATGCAGATCTAGAAGAAGCATGCGTCACAAAAGCTGAGGGGAGAAAGAAGAAGAAGAAGAAGAAGAAAGACTTGCCGTGGCAGAGCGTGTCTTTAGGAGGCACAGGCGTGTTTCCTCACCACTGCTGTCGTACATGAAGAAGTTGCTGAATTGATTATGCGCATGTACGGTGCACATGTGATCGGAGTGCACTCAGGACAGTCACACGCCGAGGTGTTCATGCCAGAGAGGGATTCCGTTCTTTGGAAGGGAAATCTCCCCCTGACAGGTTCACAGAGTCCAGCCAGCCCACGGGAAAGAGCAGCACTGCATCAGTAACGCACACCACCACCATACAAGTCCCAGAATGCATTTGGCCCAGTGTCAACTGGAAATGTGGGGAAAGTCGCTTACGACCTCTGAGCCATCCCCGAAGCACAGGCAGGACGTATCAGCTGCTAAGAGTGTCGTTAAGAAGGTTGTTCCAGATTTAATCCAGATTGATGTCACATAGAAGCTCTGTGAAGATAACCACATGTACGACGTCCAGCTGCTTAAACCTGCACGAATACTTACACACGAGTAATGCTGAGGAAATATGGCTTTAAAAAAATACTCACACGGTTTATTCTGACCGATTGTTATCACCGTCACACACATTCTCTCAGTGCTCCGTCCTGAGAAATGCTCTTACCAAGCTCTCCATCACGCTCCTGAGCAGAGGCTTGCATGCAAAGCGATGAATTGTTTATTTGCTCATTTGCTTGCTGGTTCCTGAAACCTGCAGAACGGACCGTAATGAGCTCCGGGCCTTTCATGGAGTTTTCCCTCCGGTCCTCACAGCAAACAAACTTTAACTCTCTACTCGTTCTACTACGTTACTCTGATTACATCGGTGTTGGAGCTGGTTTGTCTGTTCATTCACAGCCTTGTCTTTCTCTGAAACGTGCTGCAAAGTGAAACCATGGGGTCGAGGGTCAAATCATTCTTTTTGGGTTTGCATCCAGGAATGTGTCGATGGATTTCAGAGTATCGAGAATATTTTTGAACATTTGCGCTGTTTTCCTATGAACTACAATAGTTGATAATTCACGGCCATAATGTGCAGATAAGGGTCCAGACAGAAAAACAAACAGATCCAGATAAGTTCTACCAATACCTTTATTGGTGCATGTTTGTGTGAACTGGAAGCAGCGAACACCAGTCTGCTGTCTTCTGTTGATTTCAGAGTAAAAGCGCTGCAGTTCACAGGTGTTTTCACTTGTTTTCCTGATTAGACCTCAAGTGATCCCCAGCTCCTCCCACCTCCCACCTGAGCCCAGGTATAATCAGCCAACACACCTGCAAACACCTGTGTGTGTGTGTGTGCAGTCTGATCATATAACATAAGATCTCTGTAAAGATGGCCGTGTTACATATGAACATATCTCATCAGCTGTCGGGTGAACTGTTTCCTGAAACTAATTAACAAGGATCTGGACTGTTGCACAATGCACTTGCAATCTGGAGATGATGAATGCAGGTGATCAGGCTGAGGGAGGTGATGAGCAGATAGTAGGCAGGTGTGGTGGACACACACACACACACACACACTAAACCAGGCTGGTCTCATCTTGCATTCATAGCAATACCTGAGAAACACATTTGGTAGATATCCTATGAAATAGTTTTGTATGTTACTCATCTTGAACCAGGACGTATGAAGGTCACTCACTCACACGGGGAGGTGAGGTGGATGCGTCTAACAAGCGGAGATCTTTCGTCCTCGAGTTGTTCGCTCCTCGTGTGAAAGCGGAAGTTTCTGTCACGCACCTTGCGTTCTTCAGAAGCGGCCCTGCTGTGGTGATTTGACGATGTTTTCCTAAACCTGGCTCAGAAGTGTTGTTGCCTAAACCTAAGTTTCTTCATCTTTTTAAAAGACTGCATTGACTCAATGAGCGGATCTTGACGCGTGTCGCAGCCTTTCGTAGGAAAACGCACAAAGTAAGAAGTCATCTTCTGTCGGCGATAGTAGGAACCATGTTCCGCACACACAAACAAACCAGGGACATTGAAGACCAGAGGACTGGGAAACAAGGGACAATCGGGGGGGGGGGGCATAAACTCAGGAAACCTATAATAACGAGCGGAAACTGACTCGCCGACACGTCCAAAGCTGAAGCTAGAGGAGAACGTAGAGTCACGGTTTCAGCTACAGGCCCACTGATCAAGCGTCGGTGTTTGACGAGCGGCCCGCTGCCTCTGCCGTGCTGTCTTTCTCCAAAATGAACACGTTTCCTCTGCATTTCCACATTTTCCCGCTTCCGTCTGTTTCTTGAGACCCCTTACTGCTCCCACGGCTCACCGCCATGAAAGCAGATGGCGCCTCCTGCAGACCGGCTCCCCTGCTGCGCTCGCAGGCGATGGTGAAACGAGCCACAGCGGACACCGCGCACTTCCATCAGGGCTGGAATATGTTGTCATGCGAGCAGGACATGGAGCTGAATAACAAATACCATGCAATGTCAGGCAATGACGGACGCCTCTCCGGGGACCAGTTGTGTGACCCGCGAGATAGAGTGTGTGTGTGTGTGTGTGTGTGTGTGTGTGTGGAAGAGAAACGGCGATGTGCAGAGAGATATGAAAGGGGTTTCATGCACAACATTCTGCTCCTTTGTCTTGATGTTTTGGCGATACAGCGCTGCATGTTCATACACTGCGCTGACAGTGAAGCAGCGAAGCCGTGTCCCAACTGCACGCGATGTACGATTCACTGTCCACTCAGTGGAGACACCCGACCTCAGCACAATGCACGTGTTCATTTGAATGCGTTCAAGATCTTTGGCGTTGACCGTGTCGATAAAAAAACGTACTTTTCGAATACGATGCTGTAACTTGCAGCCGCCTCCCGAGGCGCCCGGAGCGCAGCCGGCCGTGACACTGGTGGGGGGAGGGGGGGGGCAGCAGAGTGACACAGAGTGAAGCGGACGATGAATTCCCTTCAGCTAACGTGGTCTTGGGTTGACAGAGACGTGTGCAAACATTCTGAACCACAGATATTAAATAACAGGAAATGAGATCACTGATTGCCTTCAGCTTACACTGGAAGCTATATTTACATAACCTGTCGTCTTCTTTTTACCTCACACGTCTATCCTTGATGTCTCACAATGTATTTCCCATCTCATAAAACATTTTTAGTATTTTAAGTATTTTAAAACATGCTTACTGTCGTCCAGTGGAAAATCATAAAACCCTTCAGACAGGAACCAGTACAACAGTATAATAGTCTGTGCAGCAGCTTTGTGTCCTAATGGAGAATCAGTGAACCGCTCATCAGATCAGTACGCGTCATTGCTCCATAGAACCTGTTTAAATATCTTGATTTGTGAGTGTTTGTGGAAGCTGTTCAGAATAACAGACAGCAGCCGAAAGAAAGTGAACAACGCAGCGTTGCAACAACTAACACTGAAACATGCACTATGTCAGGGTCATGAAAGAATGTTTGTAGTTGCATCTGTGCTCTTTCTGTTATGGAAGACAATGTCTTGTGTGAAAGAGGTGAAGACGAGCAATTACTGTAATACTGAGTGTTGAGTGTGACTCATCAATGAAACTCCCCACGAAACTTTGAAGATTCCTAAAACCATGAGATTTCATCATTCTGGACCGTTATTATTTCAATGATTAACGCCCCAAAGAGCTTAAAAACAAGAGTTGCACTTTTCAAATAATTCTATTATTCACACATTTCACAGCCTTCATCTGAGCAATACAATCTTTATTGTTTTCTAACATGCAGTTGGCTGTAACCTTTTATGATGTACTGCTACGATGGCTGAAACACCAATAGTGTTTAACCAACTCTATGTTTGGAGGGAATAGATTTTAAAAATCTGAAAGGTGTATTTCCAAAATTGGAAATTGAACTATTCATTTATGGGTCGAAAAAATTCTCCTTTTTCTGGATTCTATTAAAAAGTTAGCATTTTTCTGTGTCGCTCATCAGCTTGTTTGGGCTGTATAACGGAAGGAAAAACCCTGAAATTCAATGTTTTAATCTTGTGTCTCGTACTTTGTATTCCAGCCCCGGTAACCCCGTGTAATAAGGCGCCATTGCCCACATTTGCTGTCTGATACCTGGTGATATCATCTTCACCGTCGTCCAATCATCCAGTTCTTCGGTGACCTTTACAGACTTCCTCTTTGCATCGCGCCTCCTCCGGCATCAGAACCTCAGCAGTGCAATGAGCGACGCTGCTCTGAAACCGATGAGTTCGGCTGTCAAACAAACAGAAAAGTGCCACAATGATGTTAAGTCTCCCGTTGAGATTCCGTGCACGGTCCCAAACTTTCAGAACTCCAAAAAGGCTGAAAGGAATTAAGTGTCAGTCTTCCCCAAAAAGGACTCCCAGTTTGAATGTGACTTTGTCAACGAGACGTCTCCTCACTGCTCGCCTGCCACTGATAAGCTTCATCAAACATCATGAATCAAATCCATCTTTGCTCCGTCTCTTCCACTTCCCTTCCCTCTCCTAGTGAGCGATTAGACGTCTTTTCCCCGGCGTGTCTGATCCATGTTTTCCGTAACGGTTACGACGGCAACGTTGACAAGTATTTCAAGCGAGGGGGTCAATCACAGCGCGGGGGGATTGGTTTTGACTTCTCCTGCTCTGGGTTGTCACAGCACGGCGACTTTGATTCTTCGGGAGCCGGCGGCTTCGCTTTGCTCGCGGGCGTCGTTCCAGAAGCTTTGTGCCTTTTGCGACGATCCCATCAACTTACTCAGAGCCTTCAAAACGCATCACAGCTCCTCTGACGAGGACGGCTCTGTCTCCAGTGTGTCTCCTCTGGGAAGAATCGCTCCGGGTCGTCTCCCATGTTTGTTCAGGAAGATGCGATTGTTGATTTCTTGTCGATGCACATTAGCTTACAGCGTGATGGCTCGTCGATGCACTCCGCCGCGGTCCTCAGTGACTTCTGGTGCAGAGTTGTGATGCAGAACAATAAGGGACAGAGACGAGCCTTCACTGACGTCGATCAACATATGTCAATGCACAGAACTCTGCGTCATATCAGTCTGAATATATCATGACAATGTTGAGTTCAGCCACTAGAAATAATCAGGATTCAGCAGAGAAACGGTGACGTAGAATGAATATTTAATTAGAAATAACTTAATTTAATAGAGTCTTTACATTTCCTGGCTCATGATTATTTCGATAATATAGGAAATTATTTCGGGGAGCATTACAAATGGCGGCGCTTTATTTTTCTTAGGTAGAGTTGTGAATGCTGGAGGGGACCAGCCTGATGAGAAACATCCTGGAGTCATTGAACTAGTTTGACCAACAGCAGTTTCCAACTCTGTGTTCTGCTGATGGGCGACCACACCCCCCCCCCCCCCCCCCTGCTGCTCCTGTTGCAGTAATGCATTGGATTGATCAGGGCAGATCCATACAATTAGCCAGGAGCCTGAGCTTTAGAGTTAGTGTCCTTCACGTCCAGAACTGCTGACTCGATGGTCCGACGCCGAGCACCGTCAGGCCTCACCTCCACTGGCCGGTCGGCGCTTTAAAGAAAGGTCTGCTGAGACAGTTTTTCACAGATTCATTTCGGGGGATTATTTTTTGAGTCAACACATATTTAAAAAAGAAAGAAACAGATGTTGAACTAGCTGTGGAGAAGTGAGTGTATCGGGCGAGTAAAAGGCTGTAAATCCACATCTGGTTGAACCAGATGGAATTCTAGCTCGGCTTAAATTCAACATGGACTCCAATAATACAGACTGAGCACGGTGAGGTGGGAAAGATGAAGATGGGCTTTACAGTCGCTTGATGATGTTGAAGTCGGTCGTGATCCCTGCAGCGTGAGGTGAACCCTCGCTGCTTTACTATGGTGTGAGAGTTCAAGGTGTTATGTTTCCTCCATGTCTTCTCTCTCCATCGCCGTCACGAAGCCCTCGTTGACATTCTGCGATGTGTTCTAGAGATCAGGTCAGTCGAACCGTATCGGACTGATTGTGGCTGGAACCGACTCCTCGGTGTACTTGAGCTTCTACGGTTGGCTCACGTCACTTCCTGTTTAGCAGGAAAGCTAAAAGACAAAGTGTTCAAAAGTCTTCCATCTGCAGCTTGATATTCATATAACCATGACTTGTCTGTAGCTCACAAATGTATATTTTCAAAGATGTATTTGTGCGACTCTGAGGGACTACTTTAATCCACATGTGGTGCTCTATGAGTTGAGCGAGAACACCGTGGCCTCGCTCAACGGTTCCTATGATGTCCTACGGAAAGTTACTCCTCATTTTTTGTGCCTTTTCCAACAAAAGTCCAGCGACACGTTTCAGTTTCCGCTCGTGGCATTCCTACGGTAAAAATAAAGTTCAGCTTTCACAGGAAACTCACCAGAAGTTCCGTTTCACACGGGGAACGAACAGCGCTGAAAGATCTCTGTGGAGCTCTGTGGCTCAGAGGAAGAAGAGATATCAGTGTTCACTCGATATCGTCGAGTCGTTGTTGTTTTCTGTTTTGTTGACAATGAGAAAAACATCCTCATCCACGAAGAAAAAGGAAGTTTTGAAGGATTGGAAATGTAACTATGTGAATAAAAAGATAGAAGAGTAAATGAAAAGAAAACAAGCTTGAGGACATGAAGTTAAAATCCGACCGGCCCGTTTGGGGTTAAATCTCTGCGTCATTCAGACCGCCATCAACATCCCTCATCTGTTGCTGCTTTTAAACAATTTGCAGAGCTTTTAGTGTTCCACCGAGCGATTAAAGCCATCTGTATGTAAAATACTGCTCACTTAAGCCGCATCTCGCATTTAGATTTTGGGTAAACAAAGTGAAAGGCTCGGACAAAAAGCACATTTGGCCGGTAAACAAGTTTTTGTGACGCTGGAAAGAGCTTTTTAATACATTAGTGCGCGGCCTCTGGATCATTTTAACCTCCGTCGTAATACACAGAGACGGGAATAAACAACAACAGAAGCTGTGATTTGTACACGCCGGAGAAGGCGCTGTGTAATATATTAGCTGTAATATTACTGCCAGTCATTACTTTGCTCTGTGATCGTGTTTGAAACGAGCTGCCGGAGGAGTTTAAGCCGTCGGTGAATCACTAAAATCACTTCTTTAATCTCACTTTATAGACTAACTTTCATGCGAGCTCTTTTATCCCGCCGTGTTTTATCACCGCCTCAACTCGTGATCCTGCCTCCACACTCTTCAAAAGGTTGTTTTTTTTCCGTCCACGTGTTTCGATGCACATTTACAATCTGTGCAGTAAAACGTTGAGCTCGGCCGAGGTGAAGAAGTTTGTGCAGCAATAAAAGCAAAATGCAACGGAAAGCGATTGTCGAGGCGATTATGACGCGTGTGATTCAAACACCTTTGAAGAGACGAGGGACAGTTTGAGGGCTGACTCTCTTCTTCTGTCACGGTTTGATGGTTTCCTGTTGCCACCAACTCCTTACCTGGAATAATCACATGATGCTGGAAACAAGCATTCACTTGTTGTGCATGAACATAAATATAATTCATTAGAAGTGTATCTTAAATGACGTCAGTGGTGATGATGTGAGGCTGGATTATGAAGTCGTGGACTGAAGCTCCGACACCTTGATGTCAACGTGAACGTCCTCAAATCACAACGTTTGGACTCGAACCTCGTTATCGATTTATTTCACATTCAATGTGCTGGAAAACTTGTTGAGCTGGATTCTATTGGTTTCTACTTCATGGCCAACGTGTCGCTCTAACCTCTTACTGCTCACTGCTGCAGTCGCTTACACACCAACAGTGTTCAACCAAATCTGTGTTTGGACAAAATACATTCAAAAGAATCATCAAAACAACATTAAACCAGGTGGATTCAATTCAAATGTGTATTATCGTTTACCTAACAATTAAAACAATAAAACATCAGAAAGCCATGAAAGCCCCTCGTAAGAAGTGAGAGTGACCAAATATATAAACAAGATGCAAATACACTAGTTTATGTCTCCAGGCAGATTGAACATCAATAAAAGACCAAACTGTTGAATTACAATCAGATAAATGTGCAAAATATACGGCGGTGCATTTCAAAATACCAACATGATAATGTGACAACAAGCTCACTTTAAATATGTAATGACGGTGAAGTTTAAATAAAACAGCAAAAAGTATTTATGTATATAAAAGTAAACATGAAGTGAAGCGATAAAGTCCAGGAGCTCTGTGGCCGAGATGAGGTTACGTTGTGTTAAATCGGAGTTCAGGTTCCGTCGTCGGTCTTGATTAAGGTGCTGTGAGCGGACACCTAAACAAGAGATTCATGTTATGT
>CM051689.1:2324576-2344576 GCA_028022725.1 Lycodopsis pacificus | reverse complement strand
GTGTGATGGGACTCTGCACTGCAGACGTGTTGACAGGTGTTACTCCGGTAATATGAATGGATGCTCTGTTCGAAGTGTCCCAGGAGCTCGGGACAGTGTCATGCACAGCACCGTGACCCCTGAACCTGAAGCATCACGGATGTTGTGATTTACAGCGGTGCTTCTGTGCAGCTCTGTCTATTTAAACTGCTGTCTCAATCATTTCTCCTGGCTCACGGTCGCAGTGTTAAACACGTCGTTAACGTTTTTAATTGAAACAAAAATGGAACAAAACATCACGGATTGGCTTCAAATAAGTACGTTTATCAAGTTAAAGAAGTGGAGGTTAGCTTCTGGTTTTACTCGGGGCACAGACACAGATTTGAACTCATTGTCAAGTTTAAGTATAAAATACAAAGATTCTATCAACCGGCTGCTGATCGATTCAGAGCAGAAAAGCTCAAATGATCTTCTGGAACTTGACCGTTTTGATGTTTTACTCTTTATCAATAAACCTCCTCAAAGTTAACTCACTTAAACCTTTTGGATGTTTTGGATTTTGTACTTGTTCACATATTTACTTTATGCTTTACATAAAGTAATGTATGCTATACATATTTACTGCATTCATTCACCTGGTGCAATATCCAACACGTTTAAGTATTATCTTACATTTCACATTTTTACTCCGTCTGTATATACTGGTATATTTTGTATTCTTCTTTACTGTCATATTTTCTACTACTGTTTACTGTTTACTCTTTCGTTTATTTATACTACTTGATTTTTTATCTTCATTTATTACTTGTGAGCGATGCTGCTGTAATCCTGTAATTTCCCCACTGAGGGACTAATAAAGGATTATCTTATCTTATCTTATCTCTCATCGATATTATCCTATTTTCTGATAGGGGGAATTAATCAATGACATAATGTTCCTCGATGGAAAGGTTTGACTGGCGTGTGTTCCTTCATAACGGGGAGGTGTATTCTCTGTCGGTATATCTCTCTGCTGTTGTTTTCCTCGGTGTTGTAGTTCTTGGTGAGGGTCGCCCTCAATGCTCTCTGAGCATCAATAAAGGTTGAATGGATATTCATTGTACTGGGAGGCTGCTTTGGACAGACATGTAGTGATAATGATCCCCTGCAGACAGAAGACTGTGGCGGTGCCACGCGATGAAGACGGGATCAGCAGCTTCACAATAAACCGGCGGCAGCACAATCACGCGGCGTCCGGTGCTTCTGTTGCTGCAGCATTGAGATGAATGGTTATTAGTTTTTACCAATAAGAGAGACGTGTCAGTGGGAGTTGAGATGATTGTGATGCATCTTGGTAACTGCATTACAGCGAGATGAAAGGACCTGTGACGCTGGGATGCTCTTCGGTTTGGCCGTCACAGAGACGTCTGTGTGGAAGCTGAAGCAGCCAGCATGTTGAGGATGAAACGAGCTGCATGCAGCTCGAGAGCCACACGCGTGGGGTTGATGTGAGGCCCTCGGCACAGTCTCAGGCAGCCACTCAGTGCATTCAGTCCACCTCCAGCTCTCACACAAGAGGAGAGTATAACGATGACCGGAGGCCATGTGACGGCGGGGACGCTGACTCAGCCACAGCGGCAGTCCATGGACACGCATCCTCAGGAAGTACAGCGGGCACGAGGAGGGTCCATCGTAGAGGAGCTCCTCAAGGAAAGAGCTTCTTCAGGTTGTTGATTATCAGTGGAAGCAGAAAAACATACTTGTCTGATGGTTTTACAGACCCCCGGAAATGTGCAATGGAGGCTTTTAGGGAGGTGTCAATATATCGGGGACGTGATCTAAAAGGCTTCAGTCCAACCTTTTCTATGTCACGTTGTCATCTTGATTAAAGTGAAGCGCTCACACTCATTTCAGGTTATTCTGGAGGTCAGAGTTAGCAGCAGGGTTGGGCCTCACGTTTCTCTCTTCTCAGGTGAAATGATGATTCACTAACAAAGCGTCGTCTCAGCAGTTCACAAGAGTCACGATTGCATAATTAAAAAAAGGCAAAATAAATAAATGAGCAGCAACATGAGGACAAGACGATGATAAACGTCCACGACAGGTGCTGCATCACACACACACACACACACACACACACACACACACACACACACACACACACACACACACACACACACACACACACACACTGTTAATTAACACCGTCATTACAAAGGCCTGTGCTCCCTGCAGTGTTCACCTGTGGGATGTTACACTTAGTTTCCCTCTGCACATGTTATTCACTACTCCCTCTCTGTCTTTCTCCTCTCCCTCCATTCGGCTTTTCCTAAATCCACTCCTGTCCTCTTAGTCATTGTCTTCCGTCCCCTGAAGGACCTCTGCTCAGTTACACATCTGCTCGCTCCGCGTTCGTCTTTCTTTGTTTCTGTCATCGCCGTTTCCGTCTCTACATCTTCCTCTTTGTTTCTGTCACTGCTCTCTTCTTCTCTCCGACTCTTTGTTTCTGTCGTTGCTCTCTTCTTCTCTCCGACTCTTTGTTTCTGTCACTGCTCTCTTCTTCTCTCCGACTCGTTGTTTCTGTCGTTGCTCTCTTCTTCTCTCCGACTCTTTGTTTCTGTCACTGCTCTCTTCTTCTCTCCGACTCTTTGTTTCTGTCACTGCTCTCTTCTTCTCTCCGACTCGTTGTTTCTGTCGTTGCTCTCTTCTTCTCTCCGACTCTTTGTTTCTGTCACTGCTCTCTTCTTCTCTCCGACTCTTTGTTTCTGTCACTGCTCTCTTCTTCTCTCCGACTCTTTGTTTCTGTCGTTGCTCTCTTCTTCTCTCCGACTCTTTGTTTCTGTCACTGCTCTCTTCTTCTCTCCGACTCGTTGTTTCTGTCGTTGCTCTCTTCTTCTCTCCGACTCTTTGTTTCTGTCGTTGCTCTCTTCTTCTCTCCGACTCTTTGTTTCTGTCACTGCTCTCTTCTTCTCTCCGACTCGTTGTTTCTGTCGTTGCTTTCTTCCACATTCATCTGCTTTCCCTCCGTCCGTCTGGATTTCTGTCAGCCTCGTCTCTCTGCAGCCCGATTTACATTTCTTCAGACCTCTCAAATCCCTTCCTTTCGCTCTCTTTTATTTCCCATCTTTTTCGTCATCATTTATTCTTTTCACTGTTTCGCTCCTCGGTGTCTTGACCTTTCTCAGCTTACTTTGTGAATTCATGTATTGCATCGTCTGTATCTTTGTGTCTCTGCATTGTTTGATCTCACTTGTCCCGTCTTTGTTTTCCTGTATTTGTTTCCTTGTTATTCTCCTCTCTCACACCTCCTGCATTATTCTGTCTTTGTCTTGTTGTTTTTCCTCTTCCCTTCATGACCTCACTCCATTTTTTGTATTTCTTATGCCTTTTCTTTCTGTAATTCTACATCTTCACTCTTTTCACTCCTCTCTCTGAAGTTCCTCTTTCTTCTTCATCTCCATCCCTCATCCTCTCCTCCTGTCCTCCCCGTCTTTTCCATGATCAAGTGTTATTTCCCCCGTGGCGAGCGTTCACCTGAGCTCACCGGCGGCGGCTCTTCTCCAGCCTCCTTGCATTAAAGCGGGGACGGAGATAAACAAAGCTTCATTCTTTCTGACCTCTCCGGGTCCTCCTCCGGGTGAGAGAAGCTTTTCCCATTATCTTTTTGTCTCTTTTCTCTTTTGTTATTTTTCATTCTTTGACATTCTATCACATGAACTAGTGTCTGTTACAGATGTACAGTAGTTTGTCTTCATGTATTAATGGCTGCAATGGATTCATTTGACCAATTTTCATCATTATTGTTTTTAGAAATGTCTCTGACTGCAGCTGATCCACTTCTCTACTCTTGTGTTGTGACGCTACGTGTGTGACGCTACGTGTGTGACGCTACGTGGTGACGCTACGTGGTGACGCTACGTGGTGACGCTACGTGGTGACGCTACGTGGTGACGCTACGTGGTGACGCTACGTGGTGACGCTAAGTTGTGACGCTACGTGGTGACGCTACGTGGTGACGCTAAGTTGTGACGCTAAGTTGTGACGCTACGTGGTGACGCTACGTGGTGACGCTACGTGGTGACGCTACGTGGTGACGCTACGTGTGTGACGCTACGTGTGTGACGCTACGTGTGTGACGCTACGCTGTGACGCTACGTGTGTGACGCTACGTGTGTGACGCTACGTGTGTGACGCTACGTGTGTGACGCTACGTGTGTGACGCTACGCTGTGACGCTACGTGTGTGACGCTACGTGTGTGACGCTACGCTGTGACGCTACGTGTGTGACGCTACGTGTGTGACGCTACGTTGTGGTTTGCAGAAACGTACACTGCCAAAAAAAATTCTGCCGTCGGTCATAAATCAGCAGACTAAACCACAACAGATATGAAGCCGGGTCAGTAGAAAAGTGACCTGACACATTTCATAAAGGCTGTCATGTGATCTTATCGATGTGATTTATTTTGAATGTGAATGAAAAGTAAAGAGGCTGCAGTCCGTACTGTAGAACCGGTGGCCTACTTCATCCAGAGACAACTTTACAGTCAAAGAAGAGAAAAGAACATTTAGAAAGAACCGAGAAGGAAAAGTACTCACATTCTCTATTCTGTAGCCTGCAGCCTGTACTCAGCGTCAATAAGGAGCACTAATTGTCACCTGAAGTGCATTTATGTTTTAAATCCTCCCTTTCTATGATTGGCTTAACACTGTGAACTTGCATTGAACTTCATTTCCCCTTAAGTTTTCCCATATGTAGAAAAGAAGTTGAAGAAACGGAACATTTTTACGAGCCTCTCCAGTCGGAGGTTTCCTTCATCTCTCGGCTGTGGTTTTGATATTTGAGCTGAGGAAAATATTTCTCTGCTCTGCGATGCATTTACACCTGAAGTGCTGTTTTGTTCCCACAGTGCCATCACATTAGCTTTAAAGATTGGGATGCCTAAAGCCTCCTATTAGCCCCATTATCCTGTTAGCGAGCGTGGCGTATTTGATGCCATCGAAAAAGCTTGTAATCTTGACTTTCATTTAAAATGCAGCGAGCTGAATGAGAGCAAAGCCTCGCCGATCTAATCACATTACAGAACCGCTTCCTGTTTGGGATGATGTCTGGGCTTTAACGGCTCAAAATATGTTGAATAATAAATGTTTTCATAAAGGAGAGAATATTCCACCTCTGGAGGATCGGTTCAGTCTGATGTTCTCAGGTGGAACTGAGAGAGAAGCATCCTGTAACAGCTGCCAACTAAACTGACAGAAAATGAAGAGGCTGACGGGGACGACGTGTCAGTTTGAGCTCGTTATAGCACAGGGTTCTTTCAAAATAAACTTCCACGTTCACAGGAAACGTGCAGTACATGCATACAGTGTCTTTTCAAAATAAACTTCCAGCTTAGGTTTACTTAGAACCACTTAGTTTGAAAAACCAAACTTGGTTTTACTCTTTGATTGAAATAAGTATGTTTATTCATTAAGTAACGACGCTTTATGTTACCAAATTACAGTAAAATAATGCAACTGTTGGCTACACCCGGGACACAAACAGTGGTCTCCTGGGTGAAAGTCGTATGTTTTAGCCGACTCCACTGTGGCCAGAGTTGTTGTGTTTTTGGTTTGTTGATCTGTTCTCGTGAACACATTATCTCAGGAATAGACTCAAAGAACGGATTAAAGTTTAAACACGTTATATCAGGAACTTTTTCTTTGGGAATTCCTTTTTTAAAATTTGGACAAACTGATTCGACAACAAATGTTCACGCCATGCCTGCCCTCCCCCCCCCCCCCCCCCCCCCCGTCCAAAACAATCTCCATCTGATCTAAATTGATCTATTTTCGACCTCATGAATACAAACTGTTGAGAGGGACAAATAAAATGGACCTGTGGTGTGACACAGACGTGTTCATCTAGTATCTCAGATTGAAGAGTAACACGGATATAGAGGAGGAGAATATGAAGTGAGGGAAGAGATGGAAATGAAAGAAGGGAAACTGGAGGATCCTTGAAAGTGTGATGAACAACCGCAGCGATATTTTCAGCTTCCCTGAAAACTCTCCACGCCTCATAAACTCCCAGGAAGAACAGAAAACGTCTCTCTGTGCTCTCACTCCTCCACCCCATCATCCCTTTAGAGAGACCCGCCGTCCCGCTCGACCAGGAAGAGGAGGGGGGGGAGTGTAATGGCCTTCTGCTTCATTCTTTCATTTTATTACTTTCATTTTCTTTTTTTTTATATGTTCTTATCTCGGAGGAGGGCGATTTATCACGATGGAGGAGAGCAACAACAAAAACCCAAACTCAGAAGGTGGAGGATGATTTATCGCTTCCCTCTCTCTCTCCTTCTGCTCCACTTTCATCCTCCCATTCTCTCCCTCTCCCTCTCTCTCTCCCTCTATCTTTGGAATCTTTGGGAGTGAAATGAGGTCAGTGCAATAAAATGTGAATAAGGTGCTTTGTGCAAAGACAGAACGAGACTGACTGTACATTTTCCTGCCAGCCGTGTTTGTTTGTGATCGTGAAACAACCCACAGTCAACCAAACAGGAACTTTAAGGTACGAATATTTCGAGAACTATCGTTTACCCTTTGCCACAAACACATTACGTCTGAAAGTATACCAGTGGAGACAAAAGCGGGGGGGGGGGGGGGTCCGTCTTCACAGGAGGTAACAGAACGTACATCTGAAGCTGGTACACCGTGGTGGCCGTGTGGACATCTGATCGGACATCTGCTCCGTTCTGGTTCCAGACATCTGGAACCACAGCCGGCCTGTTTCCCCGGTTTGAGAGTCAAATCAGAGCTTTGCTGGATGTTGGTTGGACTTAAACATTGGGACGTCAGCAAACAGAAAGAAATGCCTCATGAATATACAAATCATGAACGAGATCCGTACAGCTAGCTGAGAGAAGATATACTTCATGAACACACAAAGGGACGTTTAGCTTCGGCACCAGCTCTCATCATATCACAGGTTTTGCTACGAATGCTGGATGGACTCCTGCTGGAGAACCTGTGAGTCCCAACGTGCATTTTTATTTCTTTGCAGTAAATGTTGTGTCTTGAAATGAAGCTGACCAGGTTCCACTGTGACGGGGAAGCACATCGTGTGCTTGACTCGTTTCTACCCGCCTCATTTTTCAATGTCACAACTTTCTGTTATCACAAAGGCCGTGCTGGAGGTAAGAGCGGAGAGACCCGGCAGGTTCATTGATGGAACACATTTCAGTAAATTCAACAGGCTTTACCTCACCCATCACAACCAGCACGAGTCTATTTATAGATACGGAAATAGTTTGTATGTCTTTCAGCAGCATATTCCTAAAAATCTGTCTCCAGAGAGACGGAGCGAAGGAGAGTAAATGATGGGAGGGGAGATGATGGGAGGGGTGATTTGAAGAATAATGGGGAGAGAGAGAGAGAGAGAGCGAGAGAGAGAGAGAGAATCTTGCCAAAGTGATGATATAAGACGTTCGTCCCTGGTGGATGGTTTTAATGACGCATTGAGTCACACAGCGCCTGCTCTTACACTATATGTGCTGCTGACGTGAGACAGAGACCTGCAGGGAGAACCCTCCACCTCTATATGTGTGGTGTGGTAGCAGTGTGTCTGTGAGGAAGATAATCCACTTCATCACATCGCCTGAAAGCTCAAAGTCCTTCGCGGACCTTTTCAGAGTAAAAGCTGCATGAATGAGAAGATGCGTGTGTGCTGGTGGACGTCAGCTCTTCTGTGAAGGATGCAGCATGGAGACCCATCCGCACGCGTGCGAGAGGTTTTGTGAGTATCATATGAACATAAATAGGCCTATAATATTGTATTAAAAAATAAAGTATAATTATTTCACATAAGCGGATGTTTCGCCAAGCCTTGTCATATATCTGGGGACTAATGTCAGTAAATTTGGATTATTTCTGAATGACGTGAGGTCTCGGGTGATACAGGACTTGACTTTAGTCACATAGCAACTGTCAGCTCCATCAGGAGGCAGCGACTGTCACGGACAAAGAGGGGACACGGTGTTCCACCAAGACAGTTGGTGACACAGTAATAAAAGAGACCACGATCGTATGACAATACTGCGGCTGGTGTCAGAAAGCTCCTGAGAAGAACTTTAAAAAAACCTCAGAATGAATTGTCCTCCCTCATTTGAACTTTCAGGGAGATTTCTGTGGCCGGAGTTGGTGCTAATGTCTGTCCCTGATGCGGTACATGCTTCAGAACAGAGTGTGAGATATCGGTGCCCATCTCCAGAGGCCATTGTCCTTAATTAGAAGCGCGGTTGTCTCCTTGGTCCGGCCCTTCGTCATTACCAGCTCCTCTGCGTCACACGCAGGCTGTCTGGGGTCACTTTCAGTTCACTCCATTCAGCTGAAGATGAAGAAGAAACTCTGTGAGTTCACCTGCAGGTTTGGCGTTGGCAGGAGAACTCCAGGTAGCTAATACGATGCGTTAGCAACCCGCTGTGTGCCGGCAGAGAGCGACCTATCTGTGGCAGGAAGACATCTCCGGTGTGTATGAAAATACACCGTGGAGTTCACAAAGTAATGAGGACGCTGATATTATTCTATCGTTTCATTCAAATGATCATGACCTTCGACGTTTAAGTCCTGAATGTAACTGTACCTGAGGCTAAAGGTGCTTTTATGATTGTCTCCTGTTTTATGATGCCAATGCATTTACATTTAGTTTCATCTCTCAGGCCACATGCACTGTTGGACATATCGTTATACTTCTTCTTTGTGTGTCTGTATTGTTGTAGGCTGATTGCAGCTGATCTCTTCCAGCGTCCGTAGAAATACAGACGGAAACGAATGTTCTGTCGCTCGTAGATATCCCACCACTAAGCATCAAGGCCGCTGTGTGTTCCCCGAGTGAAACCAGAAGTCGGTGTCGATGTTTCCTTCACTTAACTTGTGTACTTCAGTAACGTCACTTCTTTAACCCAAACCACGATATGTTCCTGAACCTCATCAAATAGTTTTGTTTCTCAAACCGAACTTACACAAACGGTTGTCTGATGAGAGCTGGTGCTGAAGCTAAACGTCCCTTAGTGTGTTAATGAAGTATATCTTCTCTCAGCTTGAGGAGCTGTATGGATCTCATCCATGATTTGTATATTCATGAGGCATTTATTTCTGTTTGCTGACGTCCCAATATTTAAATCCAACCAACATCCAGCAAAGCTCTGATTTGACTCTCAAACCGGGGAAACAGGCATCAGTGAGCACAACATGGGATCAGCAGAGAGCCGGCTGTGGTTCCAGATGTCTGGAATCAGAACGGAGCAGATGTCCGATCAGATGTCCACACGGCCACCACGGTGTACCAGCTTCAGACCTCACTTTACTCTTTCCTGTTGTGTGTTTTCAATGTGAGATGTTTTTAGTTGTGCATACTCCACAGAGCAGCCCTGCATGGAACCTGTCCTCCTCCTCTCGTCTGCAGAGAAGACATTCGGATTTAAGCCGTTTTCCTGAAATCCGAAGAGAAATGTGTGAAGGTCAGTCAGCAGAGCAGAGAGCCGTGGAAACACCGTCTCTGTGTCTGTGGATCGACCGTGTGTCATCTCTCAGACAAGGCCCGCCCAAACTCTGGGGGGGGGGGGGGGGGGGGGGGGCGTTAGCCAATCACTGCTCTCGGTTTAGCAGCATCCCGCGGCCCGTGATGAAGCCATTAAAAATGCCTGGCTGAGGCCAGATGGTCCGCCATTGAGGAGAGAGAGAGAGAGAGAGAGAGAGAGAGAGAGAGAGAGAGAGAGAGAGAGAGAGAGAGAGAGAGAGAGGTCAACCAGGGAGATGGGAAAATGAAAAAAGGGAAAGAAGGTCAAGATGGATAGAAAGTGGGAAATAAAATTAAAGAGAGAGAATGGAGGAAAAATAATTGAGGTCGCCATTAAGGGGGGGATGAGAAAACGATGTCAACAAAGGGGGGATGAGGAGAAAGAAGATCGAGGACATAAGGACGCAGGAATTCAAAATCAGGCAAAACAGAGACGGGGAGGAGAGAGGGAGAAAGAAGAGGAAGAGGAGAGAGAGGACGTTCATTTCATTCTTCAATTATCGCATTTATAATCAAAAATGAAATGAAATCGCCCTCATTTCAAAATGTACATGAACATATTGATGTAGTTATTGTCAACACTAACCTATGGAATATTATTACCATACAAATACATCATATCTATATTATTAGTATCTTGTGCTACCAATGCAAACCATAATAAAAGGCATTATTATTATTATTGTTGTTGTTGTCGGCAGCGTATGTTCCTGAATCTGAGGAGTTTATGAGCGTCATGGTAAACACTCTTTCTGTTTGGTTGGATTCTCTGTTTGGTATTTTGCATTGAGATCAGTTTACTGTACAATTAATAAAACATGAGATATTGAACAGCACCTCTTCACAGTCTGTGCCTGATTAATCATTTAGAATATAAAGTATGAAAACCAATCCCCATTTTACCCGTTACTTCTGTAAAAAGGAAAGCAAGAGACGACGAGCTGTTGTTGGTACACGGCTCACATACTGCTAAACACACACACACACACACACACACACACACACACGGTTTATTTAGTACACATGGATACATGGTAACTGATGGGGCTTTGCGCTGCAGTCTGTTTGGCTGTCTGAGTGTAAACAGCCTCACATCCACAGATATGACAGCTGAGAAGTCGCTGCAACAGGCTGTGCTTTTGGCCGACATATTTAGGTGAACAAAATGTTCCAAATGACTTTCAGGATCTCCCAGACACCTCGGTAACAAGCTGTCAATCACACAATCACAGTAAGCCCCGCCTTAAAGCATCCCCTGCTTTATGGTCTATTAGAGACCTGTCAATCAGCGTGTAGCGCCGCCCTAAAGCATCCCCTGCTTTATGGTCTGTGTGACTCTAAATGGACCATCATGTACTAAATGAACATCATGCTGTATTGAAGAAGACTTGAAACTAGAGATTGAGACATAAACTCATGTTTACAATGTTTACTGAGGGAATAAATCAAGAGAGAAGTAGAGTCATTTTCTATAGACTTCTATACAACCAGAGGAGTCGCCCCCTGGTGGCCACTAGAGAGAATGCAGCTTTAACACATGAAGCATTGACGTCACTCTGCAGACTGGTCAGCAAACAGCAAATGTCACATCTAACTGTTTATAAAACCTAGATTTTACTCATTATTTTTTCGTGCTTTTTGGTTAAATCTTTGTTAAATACCATAAGCAAAGAACAGAAATACATTCTTACAGGCTGCCCTGCCTTATTGTGTCCTCCCCGAGTGCATGAGTGACTTAAGGCGGATCTTTAGCTCAGCTGGAGGTTTATGAAACTGAAAGTGGAGCAGGGTCTTTGTGTCCACGGTTGAGGCCAGACGATGCTTTGAGGAAATGTTCTGCTGGGAAAGTGAAGTAAGAAGGTCGGAAATATCTGCCGTTTAACCCCTCGTTGACTTTCCACAACCTGCCGGTCGCCCTGTTCAGGGGCCCGGGGCCTCGTCTGCAGCCAACCTTGGGCCTCTAGTGCTTCCGGACATGAATATATATGTCAGCACTTTGCTCAGTTTGCATCCCTTAAGGATGCGACCCGGATACATGGGCCCACGAGGTTAAAGCATGCAAATGGGGAGATAATGTCTGCGGCTGTAGGGAGACACAGGACTGTAATGCTCTGCAGCCGTGAATGTAAACCAGGCTGCAATAATAAGGTTTAAAGGGAATCACAGGGTTTAACCTCTGGGATGAAATGAGCAGAACGTGGAGACATTCGGGTGGAGATGTTTGTGGAATCTGTAAGAACAAAGTCCAGGCTTTTGAGGTTAAAGTTGCTCGTCTTCCACCAGTCTGTCTCCCAAGTAACATCTTCCAATTTTAGTTTGACCACTTCTCTGTCTGAGTGTTGACAACTTCAATAACCACAGATAAACCCATGCTCACTGATTTCTCTTTTTACTGACATCACTTCACACCTGAATGAAGTGAATTTAAAGCTGCAGGACAATTCAGTGAAATACATTTTTCTAAAATGAATTACTTTATTTTAAGATGCACATTTTTGAAAAGCTTTCTGTTATGTCAGTTATTCTGATTGATTGTATTTGTTGTGGCTCTAGGTGGGACCTCCACCGCGGCTGCTCAATATTCAGGCTGCAGCTCAGAGCCAAGGCATCTACGGCTTTACGAACGGATCCTCCTCACAGCAGCCACTGAGACGCCTCGCTGCAGGGTTGACACAGGTGTGATTAATAACATGAATTATGGCCCTGGTGCTGAGCATGCTGCCTCACTGGAATGACTGTGGCGCACTACAGAGAACGGGACCACAATTATCTTTAATCAATTACACCTGTGTTCACTCCGCCAGACCACATCGCAAATATAAATCAGGCTGGAACCTCTCAGTTCCTTTTCCATTTCCACGGTGCATCATCAGCATGACAGCAGGCAGACGGCCAATCACAGCACGTCGGAGGGACGTGGGACAAAGAGGGCGGGAAGAGAAATAACAGACTACAGCGTGCAGAGATGAGCTAGGATTTAGTACATTCGACTTTTGTCAAATCCTGACAGAAGTACAGCGAACACATCTTTCTTCTCAGCTGATTTCTCCTCTTTTAGCAGGAACGTAGCGTCCAGCTCCTTCAATACTGACATGATCGCTGCTTCGCCAGAAAGACCCTCATCAGCAGCATCCATCTTTGTTGTTTTCTTAAGATGCACTCGTCTGTACATTCATCGTCTCAAACACGCTACTCGATACGCCCGATGTCCATCCGGATCTTTAGCACTCACTTGAGCCAACTGTGTTGAAGGTTTGAGGGATGCAGGCCAGTGAAACCGGGTGTTCAGGAGCTGACTAGCCAGCAGGCTTATTCATGACAAAGCCTTGCTGTTAGCAAACATGCAGCACGAACTAGCGCTACTACTAATGCTAGCACATAGCACGGTGAATGTCATCAATCTGAACATAGCTCTTCTAAAAGACCAAATACAAGATACAAATGAAAGCATGTTGTTTCTGTCAACTGCAAACCATGTATTGTTCTTGAATTCATGATTAAATGTTACTTTATCTTGTCTTTACTTCAACCATAAGTGTATGTCGGAGGTTTTCTAATTCCCTTTACACGACTCTGATATTCTGAGTCACAGTCAGACTTTCAGCTCGGCTCCTTGGCGTGATGCTGAGTCACCAGAACACACCAACCGATCAAACACCGCTCTCTTCACAGCGCCAGAGTGGACTGACAGGCCCGGGTACGGACACTCGAGAGACATCGGTTTCCTTGGTGAGGCGGGCTTCGTCACATTGCTGTGTGCTGTACTCGAGAGACACTCGTCTCAACACACTGTTCATAATCTCTGACTCGAACAGGAAGCTCACCAGCACATCATCTGCACACTTCAGACACACGCAGAGGAAAATAAATACCAAGAAGTGTGTGCAACGTCATGTCCATGCATTCAGACTCGGTGAGCTGTGATCGCGTACGACTTAAGAGTGAAAGTGAACTCCTTCTGGTTCAGTTAAAAATCTCAAACAAGGTGAAGAACACATTGTTTGTGTTACTCTTCGAACACGCTTGATCAACGGGGCTTCCACCTCCCTGAAAGGTTCATAGTTCAACGTCTCCTCATCCAGTGGTTCGTATCTTATGTTGTCTAGCGTGGGTTCTGGGCGTGTCCGTGACAGTGTGTCTATAAAGGCTCATTACGTGTACGGCGTCTTTTCAAAATAAATGTCCGTCTCCAAAGGAAGTTCAGGCAACAAAACCGCTGAGTCAGGTTTAGGAGACGAGCGTGCTTGATGTTACCTGGAGTGACCGACGACTCTCGCGACTTATTGCAGATGTGACAATGAGTTTGCTTGTGGTTTTGCACAGGACACAGACGGCGCTCTGTGCCGCAGCGCCTCGCTCTCAATTACATGGCTTATATACAACTGATAGTGCATAAGTATGAACAGTGGCATAGATCATCCGGCATCATTGCAGTTAAACTGCTTAACATTATAAAACGAAACACGCTGCAAGGTGCATGAAGGTAAACAAGATCAAGTATTGCCCGTTAGACAAAGGGCCGCCTCCCCACCAGTTACACAGTGAGGGGGACGGATACAAAAAACCCCAAACTAACAAACAAACACTCAACCAGCAAGACAACCAACAGACCAGCCGTCACTCAACTAACTAACCCCGTCCCAAGATCTCACCGACGCATGAATTATGGATGTATGAGTGTGGAGCCAGCTAACCAACCAGCTGACAGCCACAGACTTTAACCTACACACACAAACACACACACACACACACACACACACACACACACACATTTGCACAAAAGCAGTATTTGTCATTCAGAACATCTGCAGCAGCCACTGATTGTGTATCAAGCCTGGTATGATGACAGAATCCTTAATGACCTGGAGACATTTAAGGGACAGAAGACCCTTTCTAGAAATGGAGATTGGATTTTAGTTGTGAATCTGATTGAGAGCCGCAGAATGCAATGGTGCTGAACTCTTTGTGCTGTTTCTCCATCGACCCCTTCGGTCCCCACCCACCGCCCGGCGGCGGCGGCGGCGGCAGCGCTGTCCATGCCGGCCGTGTGCCTGAACGATCCGTTTAATGAGACACTTTCACACAAACCAAGTAGCCGATCGGGAAGGCCAGATTGAATCATGGGCTCATGCAAAAAAAACAAATCTTCTTGCTGTGTAATGACTTATTGATGTGTCTTTGCATCTGTTTCTGTGTGTATTACTGACTGAATGAACCCTTTAGGCATGCATGCATGTGCATATCTGTGATTCGTGAAGATTCGTGTGTTGTATAGGTGCGAATGTACTGCATGGATTTGAGTGTGTGTGTGTGTGTGTGCATGTGTGCTCGTTTGCTATTCAGCTGCTGTCCTTGCAGCCCAAGTGAGATTTGAATTAGAAGAAAAAGTAAGAAATACTGTAACCGTATGCTAATGGCGGGGTCTGTTCATGAGGGCAATCTGTATTCTATGCATCTCTAAATTACTTCGGGGATCTGCTGCCTCTCTCTGGGATGCTGATGTATCACAGAGATAGAGAGGCAGCAAGAGCAGCACTATCTGAGTGTTTGTGAAAATCTTTTGAGATAAAAAAGAGAAACTGAGCGACGGGAGAGATAAATGGGTAAAAGATGATACAAGGAAGTGCTAATCTAACTCCTCCGAAAGTGTTTTTGATGCACGGGAACTTTCTTCTCCTTGAAAGTAAAATATGCAGAGTGACATGATAACGGGCTGGAGGCCAACATGGGACGTTGTGTCTTTGCTCTTCATCTCTGAACGCCTCTTTGTTTTGCTCTTGTAGAAATGGGTTTCCTGAGGTCGATATGCATTGTGACACTTTGTTGTCGAGGTTGTAAAGTCAGTAAGCCAGACCGGTCAATTTCGTTTACTGTTTCAACCCAGTAAGGAGGAATGAAGCATGTTTTATAGCAGGTATTACTGGAGAGAAAATGAAAAAGGAAAGTGTTTTTTACAAGCAGGGCCATTGCCGTCTGTGTTTCCTGCTGAAGAGGCGAAAGATTCTTAATGCAACAGCAACCAGGTGTGTGGCTGGTTCCAGGGTCGATCGCTGGTTTGCTAACTTGCTCGCTCGTTACTTGCCAAGTTCCAGGTTTCCTTGACTGCCATGCTCATTGGTTAGTTTATTGATTGGTTAGCTTGGCAACAAGCTGGTTTGAATGCCGGATGGGTTGGTTGGGTTATCTGGCAGGCTGATTGGTTTGGTGCCTGCTCAGCTGTTTGGTAGAAGTTTATTCAGGTTGAGCGCTTGATGGCGGTTTGATTGGTTTCATGGCTGTTGCTTTATTTATAGGCTCAGTCACCACCTACCACAGAAGCTGCCTTGCTTCAAACATCCGAGCGGTGTAATGTCAGTGAGTTTTTTCATACCATCCCTTCCTGTACATGTTGTTGGATCCCCTCAGGGTCCTAAAACCCCCTCAACTTTTAAAACCATTCTCCATTATTCTACCTTCAGATCTTGCGTTTCCATCTCCCGCTGTCTCTCAGCATCAACCCTCCCCGTGCTGTCCTCATTCCAGAAGAAGAACAAGTGCTGCCGAAGGCTTCAGGCAACAAATCTCAGTGAAAATGACGGTGGTGTCCACGGCACAGTACCAACCAATACAAGCAGTCTCCGCTCTAACAGACACGAAGCAAAATAGGTTTTGATTTGTCTGAAGGTGGCCTTTGGCCTTGTCGCTCTGTTTCGGGAACTTTGTGACAGGCTGGTGAAAGCAGGGGGCATTTTATCATACTGCAGTTGAGTACCAGGGACATGGTGGGAAAGGACAGCCGGCCCGGTCACATCCCAGAGGCGTCAAATACCGACATCTCGTCACGACTCCTCTGTGTCTGATACGGACGCACAGGGCACACTTCAGCGTCTGTACGAGACACGCCATGTTGTCCAGTGACTCCAAAGGAAAACCATCCGCGGCACTTTGTGACACTCATGGTGGACATCACCAAATCCGGCCAACAAACGGAAAGATGCGACAGAACCCCAAACGGCCCGGTAGGGGGGCTGGAATTGGTTCTGGCTCGACTATTTTCAACATAGCGGTCGGGTCACAAACTTTCTCCCTTTAACAGCTAAAAAGCACATTAAAATGTGTTTCTAAAAACATGAACAGAATATTGATTTGTTTTTGATCAGCCATCAGAGCTGAACTGCTCAGCCGTCCTTGATGATGTCTTGTGACTATTGACGAGGCAGAGAGGGCTGGGTGGATGGGTGGACGGGTGGACGGGTGGACAGGTGGACCACACAAACTTAGGAATATCACACAGTAAGGTGGCTGTCCGTGTCCTGTATTACACCATAAGCCAATGTTGACTTATTGTCGTAGGTTAGTTGCGTCCTTTATATTTTTCAGGCAACATACGGTATTTTAGGTCATTTTAACCCAAACCAGGATATTTTACTAAACCCAACCAAGTAGTTGCCAAGTAGTCTGGAGTGTGACAGACACATGAAAATAATATTTTGATTGGTTCAAAAAGGCCCTTTGGCCCTGCCAGCTTCTATCAGCAACTGCATGAGATGGTTTTTCCTTCCTTGTTTGTTTTTTTTCACCCTTTTTTTTATAAACATGTGAAACATGTGTGTGCTATGGGATGTCCTTGATTGGGTTAAAGTCACACAATCGAAATGTCTCTGGGGCAACTCAATAAAGCTTTTTGGGATCAAAATAAATCTCCGATTGCACTACAATTACATTCCATGTGATGAACCAGCCCGTGATATGAGAGATGGGCACATTGTTGAGCAGCAGCTATACGGTTCAATCCAAAAGTGCTCCAATTGAGACTCCTGCTCTGAGTTTAAGGGAATATTTAGTCAAGATGAAATGAAAATAAGCCTTTAATTCACATCCCCGGTCATATTGAGGACATGTTTATCAATAAATGCAAAGTAGTTGCAGAAAGTATTCGTAATTTATATCAATTTCCAATTATCTTTTCTTCCTGTGAAACAAAATATGACGTAAGCTAGAATCAACCGGTTCCAACCAATAATCAACGTTTAGCTGCAAGAGTCGACTGTTTCGAGCCACAGTCTCCTCATCGGGCTACATCCTAGCCCCGCCCACTCTGTAGAGGTCCAATCAAATAAGAGGGATTTGATTTAAAGCACTTTGAAGCTGTGCAGCGCTATTGTATTTCACGGGTAAATATTTCACAGTACAGACGATAGAGACACTGCGTTTTACTGGCACATTATGAAAAGCATCATCATTGTATCAATATTATCATTATATAGATAAGAATATCTAAAGAACTGGAGTAAAAAGAGACAGTATTTGATGAACATCTCTCTGTCGTATTATTCTGTAGCTGACCAGAGTGCAGCTGAACTGCTCTAATCTTACATCTGCTCCTCGAACGTGCACTTGTTCAAAGCAAGTTGTATCTCCCGATAATCAAAACACCTCATGCATCAGCCTGATGGCAGCCGTGGGAACATGCAGCACCTTTACAAAAATAATCATTTCATAATGTTTCCAGTGTATGTAAATAAACAGCCTGCATACCGCTCCACCTCCACAGGGTAAACACTGCTATTTGTGCATCCCCCCTGCTGGAAGACTTCACGGAAGGGAGAGATTACATGTCAGCCACAGTCTCACAATGATTAATTTGCCTCTGCATCATTCCATAGTAACGCTCCTCGCGACCGCGCCATCAATCACGCGCCGCCCCGGCAGGTCGCCACGCCGCACAGCAGCCGCACGCCGGGTGAGACGGGTTCCTCCCATAATGCAGTCACAACAAACAGCTTGATAGAGACCGGCTGCCTGGCAGGAGCAGAGGGGAAGGCATGCAGTTAGTATGAAGAAGTTCAAGATGATCCTCAAGATGGAACATAGCTGGAATAAAAGAAGCGATTCCACGGAACCATGTAACTGGAGGAGGGCAACGTTGCTAGAGTGGTTAAAAATGAATAGTCACAGTGGCGGCTGGTCAATAGAGGGCCATGGGGCATGGCCCCACCATGAGCCACACGAAAAAAATTATAATAATAATAATTATAATAATCATAAATTATACAAATTGTCAATATTTGTGTTTTTGAACGATGGAATGTACCCAGTAATGTGTGTAAAATATGATATCTGCGCAAAATATATGCTTTTCCTGCTCGTGCTCTCCCCCTGTGTGCTCGTCTGCTCGTGCTCTCTGCCTGTGCGCATGAACTCTGAGAACGCGCAGCTAGGGGTTGGGGGGGCTTGATCGTTTTGGCCCAAAAGAGGCGGGTCTATGAAGCCGTTTAGCCAATTGCTGATTAAAGATGTAAATGAGTGACATACAATTTAGCCAATCAGCGCCTCAAATAGATTCAGCTGTGGGCCAGAACGATCAGGCCCCCCGAGCTGCGCGTTCTCGTCAGGAGAAGTCTCTACAGGCGAGCACTCCTCCTCCAAGACCCGTTTGAGAGGAGAACTTTGAGGAGATTCTGCAGCCAAAGAGCTGATATCAGATCAGCCTGACCTCACAATCAGACAGCAGACTCGCGGGAAAGGGAAGCAGTACATGCGAAGCTTCTGTACTAGCTGTACACCAGACAGGTTTGGCTAGCTGGATGACGTCATGCTAATCATTTATTTAGCTTTTTAAAACAACGGGGACAGATCCAGCACGGACAGTTATGGGAGTGAGGGATGAGGAGGTAAGGAAACATGAGAACGCCAGGGTAGGGAGTGAGGGATGAGGAGGTAAGGAAACATGAGAACGCCAGGGTAGGGAGTGAGGGATGAGGAGGTAAGGAAACATGAGAACACCAGGGCACACATGAGAACTCTGTCAAGCTACATATTATGCAAAGTGAACATCTTTTCTTCTACATAGCTGTCCTCAGTCTCATCTGCTTAACTTGGTCAAGGAGGCATCAACATGTAGAGATGTTAAATTAACAGTGAAAACTCATCATAGCTTAATTTAACATCAGTATTCATAATTACACTTCATGTTTACTTCTCCTGATCTTTACCTCCTATAACAAGGTCCATAGGGGCATCTCAATAAATAAACATGTTCTATTATATTATATTATATTATATTATAAAAGTGTTATTTACTTTGTCTAACGGGCAATACTTGATTTACTTTTCGTGTTGGAATAAATGTTAAATATTTAACTGCCAAGTAGTAATGCGTGTTTGATACTTGAATTTGTTTGCATTAAATCATACTGGGATGTTTGCTGAAATTGATAGGATGACCCTCCCTAGAACATTTTCCACCAGCCGCCACTGGTCATGAATATGATTGATGATTGTTTAAATAATTTACTGAAGTTCTGCAACACTGCAGCAGCACGACAAACGTATCCTCAACGGTTCACATGGTTCCGAGCAGTTACTCGCCGTTCTTTGTGCTTCATGGTGACGTGGATAATACACACAACCGACCAAAGGCCTGATGTGCAAAGCCCTGAAGAAGTAAGAAGTGTGTCATTTTCTTTCTTTCTTTACAGAAATACCTCCAGGAAGGACAACATGTCAG
>CM051689.1:2317076-2322076 GCA_028022725.1 Lycodopsis pacificus | reverse complement strand
CACTCACTCACACTCACACTCACACTCACACTCACACTCACCTGCTGACGTGACACTTTCTCTCTGTGTGTCTGCAGCATGTTTCTGTGTGGAACACCGACCAGCTGACTCCACCAGCAGCACTTCATAGATTCACTTTAATAAGTCTGTGAGGATGTAAAATACTGTGATGCTAAAGATGATATGCAGCCATATAAAATATTACAGACACTGAGCTCATTAAGTGCACTGATTCAGGTACGAGCCATTATTCCTAATTACATCTGTGATAACTAAAAGGGAGGAGATGTGGAGAGTCAGAGACGAAGACATTTTAAAGCAATTGGTTTAATATGTTGGGGGAATGTATAGTCTGTAGTCTCATCCAGAGTCAGAGCAAAGCATCAGTGTCATGTTCATCAGCTCACTGATGAGTCAGCTGATGGCTGGCGCAGAATCAAAAGGATGATATCTCTGTTTCTGCTGCATCGACTTTGATCTTCTTTGTCCGCTGTAAGAAATGGATGCGTCTGTGTGTGTGTGTGTGTGTGTGTGTGTGTGTGTGTGTGTGTGTGTGTGTAATAGAGTGGAGTTCCCCCCTGAGGGTAACTGATTTCTCCATCTTTCACTGTTTTAGGAGACTGACGACATCAACGGAACCTCTCTGTCTTCACTTGTTCAGCATTTCTTTTCTTTATGCACTGAATTATTGTCAGTGTGTTCGCGTGTTTCCTCCCAAACGACAGCAGATGGCCGTAAAACAGGAAGAGACGGAAGAACAAAACAGTTGGAAGTTTAAACACCCGACTGCTGCCGGCACCCAAATGATGGCGTCGCCATGGTAACAAACTGCTTTCCTAATTAGCATTTCCACTTTTCCACTACGAGCCTCCAAACGGAGAGCGGTCTGTGTGACGGAGACGTTGTCAGACACCGAGCGCTGCCAGACGAACGTAAACGTCTTCGTGTCCACGACAGCGACACAGAAGCTCAGCGCTCCGCTCGGACGTCTGGAAGCTTTTGACTTGAACAGTCGAGAAACAAAGTCCTGTTTGAGATGATCGCGACTCGCCTGGATTCAGACCCCGCGTGTCTTCCTGCGGCCTTGTTTTTCAGATGTGCAGCTTAAACCAACTTTATGATCGTAATAACAATAAACTTTATTTATACAGCACCTTTCATAACATGGAATGCAACTCAAAGTGCTTTACAGAAGAAACAAATCAATAAGACGAGTATTAAAAGACCCGCAGGAGACACGAGGAGGGAAAACAATTCAATAACAAAGCCCTGAAGGGATAACACCAGCAATAAAAACAAGTTGATTATGGTAAAAACAATATAATATATCATATATATACATTATATATGTTGCCATTGTACCTTTCTACAAACCGTGGGATGCTTTGCGTGTCATTGTTTGTTCTTGTTGAGTGCTTTAATCCATCACTTTCATAGCTGCTGTCTCCTGTTGTTCTTATTTATTGAAACTTACAATGTCAACATTTCAGTAATCTAGACTTGAAAATATTGATATTTCTAAAAAGATAAAAAGAAGTTCAGAGTCAAGAATACCAAACAGTATTTTCTTCTTCTTCTGCTCCAGGCTGATTCTCCGGAGCCAGACCTCCAGGTGTGCTGGTGTCTGTCTCTCTGAGCATTGGCAGCAGTTAGAACGTTGGAGTGTTTTGGTGTCGCTGGTCCAAAGCGGCACAGAGAGCTGTGATACCGGACACTGAGAGAAGATGTTACCGGAGCTGCTAGTCTGTCGCCAGCCCTGCCAGATGGAAGTAGAACAGGGGAAATATGAAAGTGCTGAGTTGCATCAGCGAGGCCTCTTTCAGCAGCGATACTAAGAGAGGGAACATTCAACACGGTGGCCTGTGCGATCATCTCTCTGGTCCTGTCTGCGCTGGATGTCCTCAGCCCTCCAGTCCTCACTTTATGCTCTGAAAAGCAGATCCAGCGCCATAAAACGGAGCAATAACCGCGTTTTACAACGCAGCAGATGTCCCTGTGTTCCCGGGATGCCGCCCCGCTCGCAGAACAGCGAGTTCATCATCCGGCTGTGTGGGAAACAACCGAGGAGGCACTTTCCAGAGATCCAACACATAAAGACGCGATGGCTTCATTTACAGAACTCCCTCTGACACGACGACACTGTGAGGACACATAGATCAAGCGAATGATGGACGGAGACTATGGGAACGACCAGCATGCACCATATGCACATTTAACACCGTCACTGGCTTCAACTACCTGCTGGTGGAGCCAAAGCGAGGCTACATTCTACTGCAGTGGATGCTGAGAACTCTGGTCGTCTGAAACACAATGAAACCCTCAAGTTCATCACGACATGTGAGCAGCAAGCAGAACATCAGTCTGTCTGTGCAGCCGTCAGGTAACGGTGGTGATGTCATACGGTGGTGATGTCATACGGAGTTCGACAGGATCATCAATGAAAGATAATCGCTGAGATCATTGTTTCGCTGACGGTGTATTTTAAAGATTGTATAACTTCTTGTATTTGCTGCTCAGTAAATACTATTTGTTTACATAGCAGAAGAATTTATTGTCTATTTCACTCATAAAATAATCAAAAAGAACCGATAAGAGTTCTAGTGTTGATGAAACCCTAATGATACCCATCCCTACTGGATGTGTCCTCAATGATGATCCTTACAGGCTGCTAGCTTAATGTAGCTCCGCCTCCACACTCAGACAAGTGTAACCACATTCATTGTCTGTACGGGTGCTGGTGAGTTGGGTTTTGATGGGCCCGTCTGAGTCGAAAGCGCAGACTGTATAGAAGTAGTGGACCGAGTCATCATGACGCCACACATTGGTTTTCTTAACTGAGGTTGCTTTTTGCAACCAGTGACCATATTTACACCAGAGGGTCACCATTTAGTCACCATTTAGATGGACCATCATGTACTAAATGAACATCATGCTGTATTGAAGAAGACTTGAAACTAGAGATTGAGACATAAACTCATGTTTACAATGTTTACTGAGGGAATAAATCAAGAGAGAAGTAGAGTCATTTTCTATAGACTTCTATACAACCAGAGGAGTCGCCCCCTGGTGGACACTAGAGAGAATGCAGCTTTAACACACGAAGCATCGGCTTCACCTTTCAGAACGGCAGGTTACCGTCTGGTCTGAAGTCCTGAGGCTGATTTTCATTCCCACCACATACAGCGGCATTAAAACAGATGATTGAATACCAAACAAAACTGAGTTAGAAAATAAATCTTCAAAATGGTTCAGCGGCTCCACCAGAGTTTTATTAAGCACTAAAATGTAAACCCAGGATGATAATGAGAGGTAATAATAATATGCAGCCCTAACACACACACACACATCAGAGTGGCCGCATGTAGAGAAGAGTTGTTAGCACATGAGAGACTTTCTTACAACTAATTAGTCCCTGCTTGTTTCCCACCGTTGGTCCCAAGTGACTGATTGTGTTAAAATCACAAAGCCGACTCTTTTCTCTCTCTATCCGCTAACGCTTCCAACTCCATCCAAGGGCATCTTCTAACTTTCCAGCTTCTTGCTTGAACAAAGAAAACAAAGCAACAACAAGGATTTCAGTGTTTGTTAAAGCGGTAGCAGTGGAACGGAGGCAGTAATGGCGGCGGATCACAAACTCCCGTCGTGTCTTTGCCATCTGCTCCCAATAAACGAAGCGGCGGTCTGCCTGCGACGCCTCGGCCTTTCATTCCTCAAATCTGTCGGCGCCGGCGTTCAGGTGTACGACGAGCGCGAGCTCACGCAGTCCAGATGAACACGAGCAGAGATTATTCTGTTTGAGGTAATTCGTGTTTTGTGAAACTTTACATGTGAATGTTTGAAGGACAGAACGGGAGCGTGGAGTCGGGCGGGGGCGGGCTCAGTGCTTGGTATTCAGCGAGGCTTACAGGTAGCTAATGCTGACCTTTAAAAGTCAGGAACACGTCAGTTAAGAGTCGCTCTGCTCTTTCCTTGGTTCCGGTTCGTGGCCTCGGTGTTTCACTCGGCCTAATAAAGCAGAAGCTGTGCTGGAGGTCTGAATGTTCTCGGGGCGCCGTTATCGGAAACTGTTTAGAAAAGAGCAGACGCTTTAAAGATACATGTGGCAGGTGATTGGACGAGCCATCTGTCAATCAAACTCTTACCGAGACGAGTTGGTCGAAGAGTGAAACATGGTTTTTCATTGAGAGGAACCTTTAGTGTCGTTCTTTGCTCTTCTTTCAATGAATAAATACTCTCCCACTCTGAAATGACGGATGCTACTGCAGCATCGACGCTAACCTCTTCAGCAGCCGCCATTGTTGTTTGGAACAAACTTCAAGGAATACTATTGTCATAAAGCAGTTACTCACCGAGTGTTGCTTTGGATTCCTTAATAATCGGTCAACAGAGAACCAAACTCTTGATGAACTGAAGTAAATGGAAGCTGCTTTTAACAGCAAAACGATATCAGAACATCTCACACAACTCGCGCAGTACAATCCAAGTGTCATTTATCAAGTTGTGTGCTCGATACAAACTCATGCAGCCTCACTAACACCTGACGTTTTAAAACACTTCCACACAAACAGCCTCACTGTTTTAAACAGTCAGCTTTCAGTACAAACGGCGCGTTGCAGCCCGTGTTGATTTAAAAACCTTAACGTGATGCCACAGACCTCACACTGTTTAGGTTTGCACCAGTAAAGCTGCTGGTGTTTAAAGCCTGCGTTCTCTCTTCCTGCTCCACGCTGACCCACCCTCGTGATGCTGAGTGTTTCATGTGAGGCTCTGCCAGCACTTTCTATCTGGTGAGTATCTTTCAGCGATGGTTTCTCTCCTCTCCGAGTCTGCGTCTCTTTCGCCCGCGGTCACATGTTTTAATCAGACTCTCGGATGTGACAGTTTGCTGCGACAGGATTTGGTGTTCCAGTGTTTTTGTTGTGTTGTGCTGCCGCTGCCAGCTCCTGTTAGGACCGCAGAGTGGACGAGACACGACAAGGCGGGGGGGGGGGGGGGTGAGC
>CM051689.1:2309576-2312076 GCA_028022725.1 Lycodopsis pacificus | reverse complement strand
ATCTCAACGCTGGTCGTCTTTCATGACATGGTGCCACGCAGTCAACATTCCAAGTTGTACATTTGTGTCCATTTGGGAAATGTTTGCCTCGCGTTTGATGTGAAAACGGCGTAAAAGAACTGGAGAGAGAGAGAGCGAGAGAGAGAGAGAGAGAGAGAGAGAGAGCTAAATGGAAATTCCCGTTCCCATGTTGCCAAAAAACAAAAAAGCTCCAATCTGCTGCACTTTTGTCCAAAATGCAAATAAGTCGTCTGCCGTGTCGGAGGCCGTTTGGCGGCTGGATTCCTCCGAGGTGCCTCACGACCTCAGTGGACAGTGAACCGCTAACCTGGCAGTGTTAGTGCCTTGCTCTCCTGTCTGCACAGGAACATATGAGCCGTGATTCAGCAGATGCTCTGGGAGGCTGATTCAGTGTCCTGAAACCTCAGACCCCCCCCCCCCACCGTCTCGGGGGCGTTCCTGTATTCCCTGACAGGTGTCAGTCGCTACTGAAACGGCCGGCCGTGCTGCGACTGTGCAACACATTCTCTTGTTGCTCAGTGAGGGCTGCGTATATTCAGCATCCAGCTCTTCATCTTCATTTGCAGATATTAGTCATTTTTAGCGGATATATCGCTGTTTGTCCAATACTTTCTGAGGATGCTGCTGGAGAAACACATTGTCCAGATGTTGGTCGCTAACCCTAAATACTCAGCGAGGAGTTCAGGGAGCGTGAAGATGAGCAACTCTTCCTGAAAACTAGAACTGAAATTCCAGATAATTGGAGGAAATATTTCAATCAATGGAGGATGGACAATGTGTATATATGTGTGTATAATTATACTATGTATATAATACTTACTCTACACACATTCACATTGCTGTCAGCTCAGCGATATGAGTTCCAGTAAAGAGCAGATATGAACAATCATCGGAGCATTCAGTCATAAGCATTTCACGACTGAACATGAAAGCGTATTAATAACAGAAACAATATAAATAAACACCTCAGTCACACATCTCCATCACCTGCATGAGTGCAGGATCCTGGCAGAGCAGAGCTTTGAGTGTGTGTGCCTTTATTTTCCATTCACACACACACACACACACACACACACACACACACACACACACACACACGCACACACACACACACACACACACACACAGTTCAGTCACATCCAGCAAAGACAACACGATGTGCACGCTGTGCGATTGATGCGTGATATTGACGAGCGCCTAAAGAACAGATGCAAACTCTCGATTGAATGCAGTTTGGAGTTCTCTGTCAGTCTCGGCAGAAGCACGAGACGAGTGTTCCACGAGTTTGCAGTGAGAACGAGCTGCTTTCTGCGCGTACGGCCTGTTGTTAAGCCTTCACTCACCCGGGCTAAGCTAACGTTAGCTGCTCAGGCTGCTCTCAGCCAGCATTCGTAGCCGAAGCTACGAAAAAGAATGTGCTGTCATGTGTAGATATTCCTCGTTTTATTGTTGGAATGCTGTTAAGCATTCCAACTATTGTTCTTCGAATCTTTATTCCACTATTTCTTCCGTCCCCCTTTTTTTGAAACGCTTCTTCTCCTTCATATTTTAAGCTACAGAAACCGTTCAACTATCAAAATGTTCAGCTCTTTCAGCAGAGGGGTGCTATATCTCTTCATATTTCTAACCTTTAAACTTTTTGAATTATTAAGCATTTTGCAATTTGTTTTTGAATTGGATATCTATTTTCAGCAATGTTTTTGCGATTAATTTCAGTTTTCAGCATTCCAACGCATTTTCAGCAGGAAATGCTTTTTCAAGTTTCATGTGTTATCCACATGATCATGAAGGAGTAAGTATAACGAACGAAAAGACCGCATGCAAGTAACATGTTGCTGTTTTGAAAAACGAGGAGTAACTTTAAGCTCGATTTTACACCACCAGGACTTCTCGGCTGCTGCCCGATGGCTCCCCGGTGACGGTGTGTCAGCACTATTGAGGTCAGACCTGGAACAACTTTGAACTTCAGTGTGAAAAACAGCCTCAAGCTTAATTCATGCTTGAAGGCTCGACACTCTTCGTCTCTTGACAGAATTGACACGTTTTCAGCCGTAACAATGTCACAGGCCGTGATCGTCACGTGCAGATTTGTCATGTCATGTCATGGGCAACGTCGAGATCTCTCCGCACGATCCAAGTGAACATCAGACACGGAAGGTGCAGAGCAGCTGTCTGAAGAAGACAACATCATCGCTTGTATGACTTGCATGAGTAAGACGACGGCGAGGCCGTCTCTTCCACCGAACGTTCAGCTTCACCAAACAGGACTACGGTGTTTAACGTCAGGTTAACTATCTATTGTTAGGTTTAGGAAACAGAGTTTTCACATTGAACAATTTAACGCGAAATTGAATTAGTTGTTTTTCTTTGTGTTCAATGGGAGGTTAAGATGGAGACGCCTGTGGCTCCTTCACCTCTCCTTCACCTCTCCTGCCCTATTTTTTACGTTTTCTTCATGACCTGGATTTAATGAAGTCAT
>CM051689.1:2302076-2304576 GCA_028022725.1 Lycodopsis pacificus | reverse complement strand
TTCATCAGTTTTCTTGTTTGTGCTTTTCTCTCCAACGTTTCCACTCATGTTTGACCAACACAAGGAAACATCATAAATGCATGAATAGCATATCATCAAATTCATATTTTTACAAGTTTTAGAGTAATT
Organism: Lycodopsis pacificus; assembly: GCA_028022725.1. Taxonomy (NCBI): domain Eukaryota; kingdom Metazoa; phylum Chordata; class Actinopteri; order Perciformes; family Zoarcidae; genus Lycodopsis; species Lycodopsis pacificus. Next base: position 2,304,447 of record CM051689.1, on the reverse strand, counting down.
ACAAAGATTGCATTGTTAAATAAAAACTCTGGGTCCATTGATCCCCATTAAAAGCTCCTGGTTGACATCGCGTTCAGCTTCTGATTGGCTTACATACGGATCTTTGATGCTTTTTGATTTTCCTGTGAAAACAGTCAACGTGTCCTCAAACAACGGCTCGTTTGATATCTCATTGCTCCTCATGACACTTCATGGGCTTGTGAGCGGCCCTGTACAGCGTGTGATCAATATGAGTGCGATCAAGCAGCATCGGTGCATCTGGAGTTGAGAGGAAGAGAAAGTATCTGAGATACTTCAGAGTGTTGCTGCCTGAGGCCCATTGTTGTGTTTGTGTTCATGAATCGTCTCTTACCTAAACTAACGCTTGTACAGCTTCTTTCTCATCTCAAATGCATTATTTTGTGATCAATATTGTATTCATGTTTATCCTATGTTGGTCACCCTGTGTCTGCTATTGTTGAACTTTTCTTTTAGTCTTTAAACGCTCGGCTCTTTATAAGAAACACTTTGCGTTAAATCTCTATGAATGATCAACGATTCAAAGGTTTTAATCGACAACAGCAAAATGAAGAAACATTCCTTTGTTTTGGCGGGACAGGAAGTGAAGCTGTCCGTGACTTCTTTAATGTCTGTGGTTATATGAATATAATACATCTTGTATTTCCTGTCTGTTGAGTTAACGATCAGTTAAATGTACTGAGATCATTTAACACAACGGACTGAAGACGAATGAGACGTTGTGCTTCAGGAGTCTTTATTTTTATCTGTGATTTAAGAAATACTTTTCAGGACGACAAATTCTCATCATGTTGATCTTCACGTGAAGTTTAATACCAATAATAATTACAATAACACCAGCCTGTCTGCTGAGATATAAACACGCAGAGCTGATCTACCTTCAGGATCTAAAGCTGTTTCCCACACAAACCAACTGCACGCACACGCGTGCACGTGTGCAGTAATAATCGACTTTTCTGTCCTTTTCACGGGACACGTTTGATTGCGGGTCTCTCTCTCCCGCCTGTCTTCACCTCCCTCCAGGGTTTGCGTTCACACGAACACGTCACAGCGCAGTGCTGCGACTCGAGGGCATCCGATGCTGAGGTATTGATGCGGGTTCTCCTCAGGGGAACATTAAAGATGAATCGAATTCATCGACACGGGGAGTGAAATGCACTGCACACGTGTGTGCGTGGAGACACGGCTGGTTGCAGCAGTTTGCGTGCAGCACGTGTGCGCGTTAGTCATGTATGTGCAGACGTGTGCACACGCTCGGTGAGTGAAGGAGGCGTCGGTCGGCGGGTCATGCATTTGGATGCAGACAGTTGTGGGATTGCAGCAGAACGCTCCACATGTATCAGCATTAAGCTATCACGCGCACGGCTGAGCATCACTACATGTTGAAAGCGTATTTGTGTTCATCACCGAGCGCGCGCGGCGCAGTTTATCGGTGGCAGACAATCAACGCTGGCCTTTGGAGCGCAGACGCGTGAAGTGGTGAACTGTGATGTGCAGCCACAGACCAGATCCTGCGAGCAGTGAACACGTGAGGCTTCCTGTGTTCCCAACGACGTCACAGCTCATCGTCAGAGCGCTCATCAGACCACCGTGTTCTTCAAAGACACGGAACTTTAACCCATCTCACTGTTTCATCTCCACACAGGAATATTATTCTACTTCGCTACAATTTAAAAGCAAATAATGTGCTTTTTATAACGCAACATCTGTCTGACGCCTCTAGTTACTTTATAGATTCAGATTAATAACACGAAATATAATCAGTAAACGCATTCTGGTTTATTATTACAATTTAAGATGAGGTAAGACTTTATTACAAATCCTAACAGTGGTGGATTGAAATGTGTAGATTATGTAAACTAGATTACAATAGAAGTGCAAATAATAATGCTGAGGTTTGTAAAAGATACATATTACATGTTAACGCGAGTATTGACAGTTGAATTATTATATATTATTTGTATATTATTATATATACATATATTATGTATATATATATATATATATACAAATAAACTACCTTGTGTATATTTGATCCAAAATACAACCTTCATGTTGTTAAAGGAGCAGTGTGTAGGATTCAGTGACATCTAGTGGTGAGGTTGCAGATTGCATCTTTTCACATCTGACGATATTAAATGACGAGTGCGAGACGATGTGTAGGAACCATTTGTACGGAGCGTGTTTCATGAGGAACATAAAACGCTGTTGCACGTGGGCAGAAAGGGCAGCTGGTTAGGCCAACATCAATGTAGACTCACAGTTAGAGGCTTCTAATACATTTGGCGAATCAGGCGGCTTTAGGGCGGGGCTTACTGTGATTGACAGGTCGCTGACACTACCAGAGACGTAT
>CM051689.1:2292076-2297076 GCA_028022725.1 Lycodopsis pacificus | reverse complement strand
GCTTTCACATCTGAGCAACAACGTGTGTTTACGTCAGTCCACCAGAGACAGAAGCTGCAAGAGGAAGATTATTCACTGTGAGCTGAAACAGAAACACCAACGTTTCTTTCAGAGACAATATAAAAACACTCTGGAGTCAGATGTACAAAACAAAACAAGATGGCCACGACCGAAAAGCAGAATTGCCGGCTTCAAACCGCTCGTCCACAGACCAGTGGGTGAGCGAGCGCTGATACGTACTTAACTATAATCTCCGGTGCTGATGGAAAGCACCAGCAGTCAGCACGGGAAGTAACAGAATGCAGTTTGGACTGCAGCGGATGTTTGACAGGGACAGCGGCCTCCTGAGTGAAAGTCTTGGTCTGGTCCGTCCAGCCCGCTTTCCTCACCGACTTTCTCGCTCTTCATACTACGTCGCCTGACTTCCAAAGCTTCATAATGTTTGACATCGTCACGGCGTGAAAGAAAAGCAAAAGATGCGTCATAAAAACACGTGAAACCACTTGAGACCGGCTGTTCTCTGTTCTCCTGCAAAATGTATTTAATCCACAAAACATCATTTCAATGACACGAAGAAATGTTTTCCTCAAATAGTCAAGAGTGACCTTTTGGTCATAAGTCGCCATAATGTTTGAATGCGTTGTGCAACCAAACCTTCAGTTTGTGCTGCGGGAGAGAACGTCAAACGTCAAACGTCTGACTCTTTAACCTTCTCCAGACGTCTGCCTGCTCGCTGCTTCTTTTGTTTATTTGATGCCCTGAGTTATTTTGATTTATTGATATCACTTACTTACATTCATTTGCCATGTTTGTCACCTCTTTAGTATTGTGTTGCAGTTTAAATCCCTCACATGTTGTGATTGACTGTGCACAGAGGAAAGGTCTCCGTGTCTCTTGTCTGTGAGCGGCTGTTGTTCAAAGGTTCACCGACACACTGAGCTTGCAGACACGAACTTTCCACTCACAGTCCTGTCTGTTCCTCGACCAACCCATGCCAACCACACCTGCCCCCACGGACCAATCAGAGGCCAGAACCGGTACACACACACACACACACACACACACACTCTGCAGAGATAAAGTGTGAGACCTCATGTGTACATTTGTGTTTGAAGTTAATATTTACACATGGACTCTGTCGACAGTTGATGAACTCAGGTTTTATATAGAAGTATATATTATGACTATAATACATCATGTGTGGTTTCTGTGCAGCTTATCATTTTGTTTGTGTTTCTTGTATTTGTGATTTCAGGCGAGCACACAATTTAAGAAAATACGGATTTAATTAGAGATGAGAGAGATTACGAGATCACAGACTTCTCAGAAGATGAGAAACTCATTTTAAAGTTGTTTGAGATTCATACAAACAACTACGGAGGTTTCATATCTTAATAATAAATCCATTTTAATTTTGAGAGGTAAAACATGTTTCCCTTGGTTCTTAGTTGTCGGTAATGTTATGAAACGTTTCCTTCATGTCTGAGCGGATCAGCTCCAGTGTGACGTCAACAGATGTGACCTCAGAGGTTACACACAGACACACACACACACACACACACAGACACACACACACACACACACACACACACACAGACACACACACACACACACACACACAGACACACAGACACACACACACACACCGACACACACACACACACACACACACAGACACACACACACACACAGACACACACACACACAGACACACACACACACACACAGACACACACACACACACACACAGACACACACACACACACAGACACACACACACACACAGACACACACACAGACACACACACACACACACACACACACACACACACACACACAGACACACACACACACAGACACACACACACAGACACACACACACACACACACACAGACACACACACACACACACAGACACACACACGAGCTGCTTCATCAGCAAACACACACGTGAGTCACACCTTCTCCTCACAGACATGCAGGTTATGATGCTCAGACCACATGATTATGATTCATCTCTCTCGTTATGAATGAATTCATCGATTCAGTTCTTCACAGAAAACAAATCAGTAAATCTGAGCGGATGTAAATGAAGCATAACTCGATCTGTTATTTATTATGAACAATAATGAATAAAGTTCGTGTCTTCACATGCTGAAGTTAATCTGCATTTGTTTTTTAACAGGAGACGTTGAGCATCTCTTCCTTCCCTGGGCTTTTCTTTGTTCTCGCCCCATCGACACTCATCTAACTACAAGGTCAGCGGTTCGATGCCCGGCTCGCCCGCAGGTCAAAGAGATATTGAGCGAGACGCTGAACACCAATGCTTCAATGCAGGGCTCCCGTCTCACGCACGGGTCCGTATGTACATGAGCATTTAAATAACGTTTTAACAAGATGTGTGCACGTCATCCCCGCTGCTGCTCTCAGGTGAAACCACACAACAAAGTTTACAAAGTAAACAAAGTGGGAGGAGCCATGGGACATGAATGTTGTGGGCTCATTGGACCACGTCAGCTCTTCTGGGTTGTGTTATTGATAATAAGTGCATGATCGTGGGCGGATGTCTCATGTGCAGTGATTGTGCAGCTGTGAACAGTATCTGAACATGAACTGAGGTGTGGCGATGAAACCATTCTCTTCTCAGGCAACACTTTCAGAAATATGAAAAATAATAATGATAAAAAACCCTTTTGTTGTGAGGAGACAGATATCAGTTTCAACTATAGGTCCAGGACATGTTAGCCTAGCTTAGCACAAATACTGAAAGCAGGGGGGAAACTGTAGCATTGCTCCACCAAAATAAAAGAATGAAATAGATGAACAAAAGCTCTCTGATGTACATGCTTCATCTTGTCTGGGAATAGAACGGAAACATCGTGGAGTTGTCTCTGCACTGAAACTGACATCTAGTCCCAGAATGTCGCTCGTCCCTTTAACCTGAACTGTGTTGCTGCAGATGCATTTCTATAGAGCAGTCACACGAGCTCAATGCATCCTGTCACTACATGAAGATATAGTCAGAATAGTTCATGAAGTCTTCAAGCGCGACTCTAATAAAAACACTTTGTGCTTTTTAATCCTCTTTTAGTTTCTTGTCTTCACTTTTTGCCTCTTTTATTTTGAAAGATTTCTGTCTGTTATTATTCAGGAGATGTGTGATTAATCGGTTTCTATACAGAACACAGTGTTCATAGTAGCGGGGGATCCTGGAGGCCTTACGTGTGTGTGTATATATATATTTACAGTATGTAGTAAGTAGATGGTGTACATTTCCTCTCCAGGAAACTGCATCTAAACTTAGTATCAGGAAGTATATTTGATATTTGTACTGTATTTATACTCTGCTCATGTTCCAGAGTTAAAACTAAACTTTGATTTAGAGGCTTATTGTGATTCAAATTGTATTTTTCAAGTTTATATATTAATGTATCTTTTCACTGTATCATTAAAGGCCTCGCTAGTTTCCCATCGGGGGAAAGATTGGTTGTTAAAATGCAGAAAATATATAAAATATATAAATACTAGTGCTGGGCAAGTTAACGCGTTAATATTGCGTTAACGCATTCATTCATTAGCGACGACAATTATTTCGATTTTTTTATTATGAAGCGGGTTTTTAACACAAGAACCGGGCAGCCAGCGGTGAACAGCTGTTTGTGTGGCGTCACTTCCTTCTCTCCCTTCAAAATAAAAGTTTGCAATACACTACTTTTGAATTCATTATTGAACTTTGCCATAACAATGAGATTAATCACAAAAAATCATGCGATTAATCGCCATTAAAAATTGTAATCATTGCCCAGCACCAATAAAAACATAAAAAATACACAAACATATAAATAAACTTCACGTAATTTGATTAAATCCACCTTTAAATGTTAACAGTGATTTCAACATCATACAAGGGTGTCAAATCATTTATCTTTCCTCCTCTTCATTTCCTCCTCCCTTTACATCACGGATGGAACTTAAAGCTAGTGAGGAAAGGAAGGGAGGAAAGGTAGTGAGGAAAGGAAGGGAGGAAAGGTAGTGAGGAAAGGAAGGGAGGAAAGTTAAAGGATAGGAAACAGAAATGGAACGGTGGTTTTCTGTTTCCGTGAAATGATTTGTCTCCACCGGAACTGAGACAAAATGTAAAAAGCAAAGTTAAGTTGAAACTAAGTCTGTATAATATTTGACTTTTGATGGGAACATTCTTCCATTTGCTACAAAGGACGTTTGTTCATGTGATTTGCACATTTATTTGTGTCATTAAGTTATGATACTTATATTTAGGTAACATGAGATGTTCTTGAACCTGAACAGTAATGAATGTTTCCCAGGAGAGCCGAGCTGGAGCTCTGATGGTGACTTATCACTGAGGACCAGAAGCACAATAAAGGAAGAACAAGAACTCTTTATTCCATCCGGCAAAGAACAGAAACATTCATTCTACAGATCAAGAGGGTTTCAGTAAGCTGTGAGTGGAAAAGTAGAAAAGATGAGCAAAAAGAAACTAGTTTTGATGAAGTAAAAGCAGAAATAGACGCGTGAGATGGATGCGTTTCGATGAGTTTCGATGAGTTTCGCTGAGTTTCGATGAGTTTCGATGAGTTTCTGCAGCTCAAACTTACATTTCTCTGGTAATTTTCCACCAAAGTGTGAAACTGTCTGTTATCAGCGTCTTATCACGAGGTGGAGCTGCGTTTGTCTGCATGTGACAAACCCAGCCCGTTTTCATAACCACTGTGAAACATTAACTTTCATCATTTTACGTGTTCACAGACAATTTAACCCCTTAACGTCCAGTTTCCTCCCTTTAAGGCTGAACTCATCTTATTCTGTCTGACTGTGTAATCTGTGTTCGCTGTGTTTATTCGTGGCAGCTCCAGTATAACGTATCATAAGACAAACATGGCATACATAATATATGAAAGGCCCGCCCAAAGCAAGATGATTGACAGCTTGGCCCTTCAAACAATAGCAAAAGCAATACAAATATATAAATCATATCAATA
>CM051689.1:2267076-2289576 GCA_028022725.1 Lycodopsis pacificus | reverse complement strand
CTCTCTCTCTCTCTCTCTCCCTCTCTCTCTCTCCCTCCCTCTCTCTCTCTCTCCCCTCTCTCTCTCTCCCTCCCTCTCTCTCTCTCTCCCTCTCTCTCTCTCTCTCTCTCTCTCTCCCTCTCTCTCTCTCTCTCCCTCTCTCTCTCCCTCTCTCTCTCTCTCTCTCTCTCTCTCTCTAAAGAGGGAACAGAAAGCGTCAGAAATGAATCCAATGATGGAAGAGTTTCCTCTCCTCTTCCTCCAGCAGCTTGATGGATGCATGTGTCTCCTCTGCGCTCATTCTTTTCTCCTTTCTCTGTCTTTCGTCGGGCTTTGGCTGCAGGAGGCTCCAGCGTCGTCGTGGGCCATCCGCTGGACACAGTGAAGGTAAGGAGACCACCTCAACTCCTTACAGTCTTCTCCTGATCACAGTGGGATAAAACCAGCAGTTGGTCCAGATGTGGATCCGCTACAGATGCTCTTGTATGGTTTCTTCTTTATTTGAAGAACCTTATTATTTACTCACATTACTTTCCCTGTATATGCTCCGCCTTCTGCCCTGTGTTTTAAACTGAGTGGTTTCTCTGGTCCAGACGCGGCTGCAGGCGGGGAAAGGCTACAAGAACAGTCTCCACTGCGTCCTCACCATCTACAGGAAGGAAACGGTAAACATCCAACGGCCTTGTTGTGAAGCAGTATTCATTAGAAGGCCAATGATTTCTCCATCGATATGCCGAGTTTTATTTTCATGAATTTGTCAGGAAATGTCGACATTAACAGTTTCACCGGTCATTTTATTCAGCTGACAGCCTGGAACACAGCTGAGTTTGTTGCAGATTCTCTGTCAGTTCCAGTGACACATGACTGAATCTGTCGTCGTCGCTCTCTGTTTCTCAGGTGATGGGCTTCTTTAAGGGCATGTCTTTCCCGCTGGCCAGCATCACCGTCTACAACTCGGTGGTGTTCGGCTTCTTCAGCAACGCGCAGAGACTCATCAGCAAGTATCGCTATGGGGACGGGCGGCACCCCTGCGGCATGGTGGACCTGACCGTGGCCAGCATGCTGACCGGTCTGGTGTCGGTGGGCCTGGGGGCCCCGGTGGATCTGGTCAAGATCAGACTGCAGATGCAGACGCAGATGGTTCTCGCAGGTAAATCCCTGTTTACCGTTTGTTGGCTTTGGATTTGAGTTGTTCCTCCTCGAGCAGCAGCACGAGGACTTCTCCCTTCCTTCAGAATTCATTCTACAGCTGAAAACAAGATGATCATTTCAATTTGTCCAGTTCTGTTTGCCTAAATAAATAAATAAAACGAATGAGATGAGCGTGACTGATGGAAGGAGTCTTTCTTACTTCCTGATGTTGTGCCTCTCGTTTCCCGCCCTGCGGCTTGTTCCCGCTCACGAGTGGAGGAGACGCGAGGAGAAATAAATGTCGCTGTTAAAGGTCAGCGGTGTCTTCCTGCTGTCAGCTTGGAATCATGTCTGATACAATGTTCTCCAACTATTGCTCTCCAACTATTGCTCACCACTGAAACATGTTCACCATCGGCATCGAGGTATCAAACCTCCAGAGAAACAGTATGTTTCTAATCATCCTAACACATACAGATTACCAATATGGAGAGTTTAGGGTCCTTAAAAAAAGACTTTACCTTGAAACAATGACCCCCCCCCCCCCCCCTATACTCTCCTCGACATGGTACAGTCTGAATCCCCTCCACTATAAAGGCCATTGGAAGCTGCCACTTCCTGTTTGTCAGTTTGACGCCTCACCAGCAGCTGAAGAGGATTGAGCTCATTAAACATTTGGTCAGTTGATGTTACATAATAAGCACTTCAATGGTAAATAAATGAACTGAGTTACTTAATTGAAAATGTGACAATGATGAGCAGAAATCTCTTATGCTAGCAGCTTAGCATGCTATAGCCAGTGCTTATTGTGCTAGCATAACTTAGCCGCAGAAGCCTGTGCTACGCAATTTAGCAACACAATCGGACGACAGATCTGTTGTGTCGGAGGGATGGAACGAATAATAGAATTGCAGGAACTAGAATGTGTCTGGCCCTTAAAGAGGCACTAAAGGAAGTTGAAGTGATGATGGGGGAGTTATAGTGCTAGCCTACTGTAGATTGAAGTGGCAGTTGAAATGAAGGCACTGGACAAGGTGTTTAATTGGAAGTGGTGAAAGAAGTTTAACTGGTATTCAAGCTGGAGGCTATACTGGCGGCTGAAATGGACGTACTCAAAGATATTGAAGTGGTTGTTGAGCTGAACGTTTAGATGCTTGATGGAGCTGAAGAGCCAAGTTGAGATGTAATGGAAGTGTTCGCACTGAAAGGAACTGAAGTGTTGCGTCAGCGACAAGAGTTTAGATGAGTCTCTTGCTTCCATTTTCTGCTCTCTCAGTCAACGCTGTTGCAGCAGTGATTACATTCATCCACTCTCACAGTAGAAACTCTGACACAATTTACATTTGTCTGGGCTGCATCTGTTTCTGTTCACCAGTAAAGCAATAAAGCTGAGGTGAGGGAAGGTTAATGAGATAGATAGGGTGGACGTGATGCATTTCTATCCTTGTATTTCTTTATGGTGTCTGTCGCGCTCGCACCCCTCACACCTCTCCTCACGCGATCGCTCACATCTGTTTCGTTGACTTCACGCTCCGGCCTCGTCTTTCAGGACATTCAGGTTGTTTTTATGACGGTGCAAAGTGCAACAAAGCATCAGGCAACATTTTGAAAGTAATTTCCGCTCACTCTCCTGTGTTTAATGTTTCTGAAGTGTCGATAAACCTGATACTTTGTGCATGATCAGCGGTTCTTTCAAGAGCCGCCATTTTCTACTGGTTTTCAACAATCCTCAGGAAACGGACCGGTTTCAGTCGCAGGAAACAACCAATCGCTGGTTAATCACATTGTATTGCGTCTCCACAGAGAACCTAAACCTCGCCGGCAACGTACCGAATGGCACCAACATCCCTCTGCGCTCCATCGCCATCCCCACCCAGAGACTCTACCGAGGCCCCGTCCACTGCATCAGCAGCATCCTGCAGACCGAGGGCCTGCAGGGCCTGTACAGGGGCGCCGGCGCCATGATCCTGAGGGACGTTCCCGGGTACACGCTCTACTTCATCCCGTACACCATCTTCTGCAACCTGCTGAAGCCCGACGGCACGTCAAGCCTTCACCCCGGTTCCATCTGGCTGGCTGGAGGACTAGCAGGTAAACGTCACGGACAATGTCCAGCTTTACCCTCACCGGAGGAGGAGGTTCGATGAGTAATGAGTGTGGTTCAGCATGAATAGTATTTGTGGCGCTGTCATTGGTTACTCAAGCTTGAATCTCATTGCGTTGAATGACCGAATGGGGAGAAGGTTGCATTCAATCCACACTGACTTCCAAAGGCCTTGAAAGTGCTGCTGCTTCAGGGTGATGGTGGGTCCTGCAGCCAGAGCAGTTGAGACCCGCTGCTCTACCTCGAGCTCTATCTACAGCTAGTCAGAGTCAGCGTGTCACCAAGTGAAAGCAGCACAGCAGCAGATTCCTCCGGATCGTGCAGTAACTGAAGCCACCAGTGGGCTGTAAACTGAATCCATCTTGGAATGATCTCCCTCTGCTTCTCAGTGGACAGCACGATACTCTCTTGGTCCAGTTAATGGCAGCTCGGGGGGGTATTTTACATTACCGATAACGCTGACACGTGTTTTATTTCAATTAACCTTTTAGTCAAAAAACTAAATTTCTGAAAAGACACAAACGTGACGTTGTTAAGTTCCTGTCTGGTCCAACCAGCAGTCACATGATTTGCCAGATTTTACTGAAAAGAAGTGAAGGTATAATTATGAAACGATGACGAAAATATAGAATGAACTCATGAAGTTGGTGATGGATTTGGTGGCCATTTGGTGGTCATTGGTCAGTTCACACTGAAGGGACTGACGTCTGTGAGAACGAGTCACATTTGACTCCTTCCAGCCCTGGATGGGTTTACATGATACAGTTATGTATTTTATGACGCAACTATTTTCTCTCCGATTTAATCTGCTGATCATTTTCTTGATGAATCTTTTTGTGGATTAAAAGTCAGAGCACTGTTGTTCGCCACAGCCCGAGATGTCTTGTCCGATCAGTCCAGAGAGGCTGTGGTCTGGGAGTTGTTTGGTCTCAGAGCTTTCTTCCAGATGCTCGCTGGCAAACCTCTGAACACGTGACGGAGTCTAAGCGGCTGGAATTAGCTGCGTGTCATGAATCCGAGAGGTTCGGATGTTATTTATAAGCCGTCAGTTAATATGGGGCTGAAGCATTCAACACAGAGAATATCCTCAACTACACCGCTGTGCAGGTCTATGAACTGAACACTACTGATTCACAGATTATTGATTTCTATATTTGAAGCAAGTTGTTGTCAGAGGAAAGTTTATTTAGTTTGGCGTCTTGTGAGTACAGCGCTGCAACTTCCAAGTATTTTCATTATCGGTTCGTCTGCTGGTTATTTGTCTGATAGTCCGTTACTTGTTCTAGATAAACTTGTAAAAAGATGCTCGTTATCATTGACCACTGATTAAATGACTGAAGGGGAGACACTACAGGTGAATAGCGTAAAACATTTAACCAATAAATGTCATCATGAAACTGCTGCAGTTAATAATAACGTGAGGAAAATGTTTTAAATGTTCTATTTAAATATGCAAATGAGGCATTATGTTATCCAATATCTGCTTATTTGCCTGAAATCTGAACATTGTAAAGAAAATAATGTCAACAGGTGTAAAAAACCTGTGTTTTGTCCTGTCAATCAAATGCTGTGTGAACAAACCCCTCTGTGTGAACCTTCAGCACACAGAGAGGAATGAACGAGTGAAGTTTGGTGAATGTAAGAGCTGCTGAAGTGGAGATTTATCATCAGAGTCTGAGAACAAACTCATTGAGAGGAAACGTCTCAAAGAGACGTTTAGTTACATCACAGACATTCAGAGACTGTACAGGTGAATATTCACCACTTCATCACTCACATTCAGAGACTCTACAGGTGAATATTCACCACTTCATCACTCACATTCAGAGACTCTACAGGTGAATATTCACCACTTCATCACTCACATTCAGACACTCTACAGGTGAATAGAGTCACAACATGAACTCACAGATATCACCATGAAACTTTTCTCTCATCAGGGTCCATTTCCTGGGTCACAGCGACGCCAGCCGATGTGGTGAAGAGCCGATTGCAGGCCGACGCTCAGCTGCAGAGGAAGTACAAAGGGATCCATCACTGCATCGTCCACAGCTACAGGACCGAGGGAGCACAGGTGAGCGGGCGCCTGGGGCTTTAATGTAAGCTACTGCTTCTAGAGGCAAAGCATCCTCATGTTGGACTGAGTAGTTCCGGTCCCTTAATTAATGTATTGTTTGAATTGTAATCGTCCGTCCATGATTGCAATTAAAAAGGTATACAAGATATATCAATGCCCCCGGGTGTTTTCGCCGTTACCCAGCCCGGCGTTCTGTACCGGCTGCTGTAAATGAAACAGATGGTTTGATCATCGGGAGGTGAAGCTGTGTAACCCAGACGAGACTCAAGCAGCATTGTCAGAACTTGAATCCCCTGAAGTGCACGGCTCAGCTCAGCGGCCTCCTTTAGTTAAGATCAGGTTACAACACGGCATCACATCTACACATGCAGAATGAAGAACTAACAGAGTATTTATTCACCACATGGGTTCATTTAGAGAAAACATAGAACTATCGGTTGCTTTGTAATGAAGTCCAAACAAACACATCGGTTTTTATTGATCAAGTGAAGCAGCTGTAAGGATCAGTACATTTGTTGCGTCAGTGGAAGTCACATCAGGTCAACAGTTGCAACATGGCCGCCCGGCCTAAAGTCAACAACTCGTCTTCTGCAACGGCCAGGTGTCAGAGGTCACGGTGGTGGTGAGGTGGCAGAGTGCAGACAAACTATCCAGACGTCCGACATGGAGACGCGTCAACAAACTCTGTTTTTTGGCAAACAGTTTGGTGTGATCAATAACGGGAGGTCGCTGGGGGACCGGACCTCATGGTCACAGATGGGTCGGGTTATTACTGGACAGAGTAGCAGACGGCAAGAAAAACAATCAAGACAATGGACGACACAAAACACTGATGGAGAGTAACTAAAGCCTCTGGATACAACTCTAACATATGATTAACAGCATGAAATATGAAACGTGTACAACACTTATCGAGCTATAGCTCCAAATACTACAGATGTTATGAATTTCATGAAATATTGATATGACATGCGTTAAAGCTTCAACTGCATTTAATGTGAAGCGACCAAGATTATTTTCTCCAGAGAAGAAAGGAGTTTTAAAGAGATTTACATTTTGTATCTGAACATTGAGGACTGAATGTCTTCTCAGCTAAAACATGTGCTTCCTGACCAACTGGATCTTTGAGTTTGACTTATTGTTAACTTGCTGAGCATTAGTGAATTGGACGGATTTGAAACTGGGTTCATATCGGTTAAGACGCTGTCGCCCATAATCAGAAAAGAAAAACTAAACCGATCGTTCTTGTGTTCAGGTTTTCTTCCGCGGAGCGTCGGTCAACGCTATCCGAGGCTTCCCGATGAGCGCCACCATGTTCCTGACCTACGAACTCTCCCTGCAGTTCTTCAGGAGTTTCTAGGACGGAGGAAACATTTGGGTATTGAACTGGAATCACATGCGACATTGTTTGGCAAATGAGCAAACAGGCCCCAGTTTCTCTGAGACAACAGATCGGTAGCAGCTGATGCTAACGTGCACGTAACACTTTGAGCTCTCTGACGTAGACGTCTTTGAGCTCTCTGACGTAGACGTCGCTGACCTTCTCGCCACTCAAAGATTGGTCGTTCATTTTTGGACCGATGATGTTTAAATAGAGTAACTGCTTGATTCGGTATCGACGAATCCAATATAACGTTATAATATTATTTATCAGCTCATTTACGCTACAGGAACAACACTCAACTACCCGGAACCTAAAACCTGCCGATAGCTAGTTACCGTTAGCTGTTAGCTGTATATGTAATAAAGAATAAACCAGTTATCGAACTTTAAGTTTTTAATTACTGAGAAATAGGACACCAAAGTCGTCGATGTGATCCTGGCTGTTGTACTGAACATTTAGCTTTAATGCTAAAACTTTACCTCACAAGTCCTTCTGGAATCTCTGGGAGATTAGTGATTATTATTAAAACAACTATTTTTTGTACTAATACAAATTGCAACAATTGAGTTGCTGAGTTGCTAGTTACGAGTAACTTCTCCGAGTGTAAAATATCTTAACTGCTAGCCTGTGCAACGAGCTGTTCGTGAAGCTGATGCCGTTGCTAAATGCTAACATATTAGCATTACAAAGCTAACCGGGAACTCATGGATGATTTTGGTGTCAAGGGATCAAAAGTATTTGACCAAAGAGGTCTGTGTGCTGCTCTTGAAGCAGTTCGGAGGGATTGAAGTTATGTTGTTTGGAATCAGTCTGTCCTGAAACATATTTCATCCTTAAACTGAAACTGCAGCCTTGTCATGGTACAAACCTTGATTCTTCTGTGTGAGCCTGAGACAAAGCAGAAGTACATGAACCGATATCAAACAGCTCTCATATTTAAGTTGGAGACGTTTATGTTAGTAACTATATTTGTACATGTACGGACCCTCCACACCTTTTACAATAGACAACTGTATGTATCCTGTAAGGGCAGTTGCTGTTGAAATAACGTCCATACGTTCCCTTCACTTCTGAACAAAATGTAACTTAGTTTTAACCGAGACGTGTTGTGACATGCACATCACCAAATCGATGCTTTTGGTGATCGTCTGGCGTTTGTGGATTATTGTATCATTAAGAAGGGAGTCGTGCTGGATGGACATTTTCAACACAGCCGCATAAAGTTATCATTTTTGATTTGTTTCAGTTTGACTTCAGTTTAAATTTACATTTCATTGATTCAAGTGTAATGAGTGCATTGACACGTTTTAGAATATTTCTTGAAACATAGAATCATATTCAAAACCAGTTGATTTTGCAGTGAATGAACTGCTCTTACGTTGTATTAATGACTCGTCCGTCCGTTTCATTCATTAATTGTTGTCTTCCAGTGCACATGGACTGTGTGTGCGTCTGTAAATATTATCTTTGTGTTTCTTATATTAAGAAAAGGGAGTTTAACGAGTCAATTTTGACTTCACCTTTTTCATTTAATCCCGTGATTCAGCTACTGTGCGCTACTGCAGCAAAGCTACATTATTGTTTGTAGAATTACTAATTTGCAGTTTACGATGCACAAAATAAGTTTCATTGTAAAATGCGATTCACCTGAAGGATTAAACACATTTACACGAGGAGTCGTGGGTCTGAAGACATAAACCAACAGTCGCTTCAGTTTGGAGCGAATACTTTCAGAGGAATTGTCTTTGCCTGCCTAACAGCTATGTTCTATTGTCATGTAAATACTTGTAAATATATGAATATACCATTTCAGACAGAAATGTGTTATTGTAAATAAATAAAGCTTTTAAACACACGAGTGTTGCTGCTTCTTCTCTCAATGATACGTCTCAGAATAACGTGACTCGTGTGACTCGCTGTCACGCGTCCGTTGCAGCATAAAGAAAATGAATTGTTACGAGATAAACTCGATGCTCACAGACGTGACGGCCTGACGTTGGCCCACTGCCTGCAGACTGCTGATAAGAGTCTGAGGCTCTGGAACACCGTTATGACTGCAGTAAACTGTACAGTAAACTGTATGCTCTGTGTTTGTGTACAGTAACTTGAACCTCCCTGTGATGTTAGTGTCCACTAGATGGCAGCGTTTTAAAACACAAAGTCATGCAGCGGTTCATTATCTGCCTCAGTTCTGTTTCTCTGCATTCAAACTGGATGTCCACTGGACAACCCTGTTTGTTTGTTTGTGTGTATATATATATATATATATATATATATATATAAAAAAAAAGTCATAGCATAGTATGTAGAAAATAATAAAGTTATAGTAGAGTATGTTCAAAAAAGTCACAGTATAGTAAGACGGCATTGACAGGCGACCGCGGGTTAATAACTTGATTCAAGTGAAGGATTTCTAAACTGTTTATTAGAAAGTCATTGTACAGTCCTGTAAAATAAAATCCAAATATTTAAGCATACAAAACATGAACAAAATTCCTAAAATTACAAAGTAGCAGCTTTAATCTTTCAGCTGATTTGAATAGAAATGAGTGGAATATACACCTGAACATGAATTTATGACCTTTGAAGATGGAATTAATATCGCGACAGGTTCAGAAAGTTACTCGCTAGATCTGAAGAGAAATGGTTGAAAGAAAGAAAACCAAGCTTATGAACCTGTTGTCTAACGAAGCGCAGTTATGGCACGGCATTCTATGTTCTAGCAAAAGTATGAAGGGGTCAAAGGTCGTTAGTTTCCCGCTCAGGTCCGGAACCCTCCGTCTGAACTTTGAAGAGGGCAGGTTTTAAAACATCCGGAAGGAAAAGGTGTGAATTATGCAAATTAGGAGTTGAGAATTAATCTCGTTTTTGTCCTTGCGGTGAGTTAAGAATGTCTGTCAAACGAATGTCCAGAATCCAGAAATGTTCTGGTGCACTGACGCAAAATTAAATAACTGTTGAATATGAAGTATTTTAAGTTGTATGTTGCTACTCTGGTTTCTTAAAATAATGTTACTATTTGGGCTGGGAATATTATTAATGCATGACACAATAATAAATAACAAACCCAGCCTGTGTGTCCTCGAACAAAACACTGAATATTTCACAGAAAATTTAATTAAAACAACAAATCTGAAAGTCCACGTTTTCTTCTTTCTGGGTAAATTATAAAAAAGGTTCGAACGGGTTCAGAAGTTTCAGACGAACAGATGAATAAATGTGTTTGTGTGTATTCAGCCTTTCAGGACGTCGTGTTCTTCAAACGCTCAGCTCGCCCACGGATCTTTCCCCGTCTTCTCCTGAAACACAATGAAAAGGTTTCCGTCACAACCAGCAGCTGACAGGAGAGATCGAGACTTAAGACCGTCAATAAAACGAATATTAAAGACATGAAATCACCTGGTACTTCGTGTAGTGCGTCAGGGTTCTGCAGTGCTGCAGCTTGGCTTCGTCCTCGTCAGCGTAGATCAGCTGACACAAGTTACAGAAGTAACCGACGACCGGACGAACAAACTCTGTTCCTGTAGGAACAAGAAGAACACAGCGAGGGGACAGTGAACGCACCACGGCGGTGATCCAATGAGAGACAAACTGAATGATACTATACAGTGTATGTGATAGACTAAACCTAGAAAATGCATACTACACACCCAACCATACCCATATCTATTGGTGTAATCAATTCCCCCCCAATAAGGGTTTAAGACACGAAGCATGGGTTTCACTCGACAGAACCGGAGGTTGCCGCCTGGTTCCATCCAGGGTCAGGTGAGCAGTGTAAACGATGAGGGGGATTTTCTTACCAACAGGTTTGGTGGGTTCCTGCTGCTCCACAGCGCTCCCTGCAGGTCCAGATTGTTGTTGCACTTGGAGCGTAGCCTCTGAGACCTGCAGCCGATCAACAGCAGCTTTCTATACACACACACACACACACAGGAGAGATTATTAGAACCTTTATCTGGTGTTCCTGATCTGCAGACTGAGTATTCAATCATATACAAACTGAACCACATGCATATCAGTGAGAATATCCAGGTTTCTGCAGCTGCAAAACGCTGCTGGTCTTCAGTTGTACCTGTTCAGTCAGTGGTTTTGGAGGATCTCCAGTAGAGTCTGGTTGATCAGGACTCTGTGAATCCTTCAGTCCTGGTTCAGATGTCTCCCCCTCGGAAGACTTTTCGTCATTACACTCGTCCGTCTTTTTGTCTCTAGACTCGTCAGTCTCTGGAGTCTTTTTGTCTCTAGACTGGTCCGTCTCTGGAGTCTTTTTGTCTCTAGACTGGTCCGTCTCTGGAGTCTTTTTGTCTCTAGACTGGTCCGTCTCTGGAGTCTTTTTGTCTCTAGACTGGTCCGTCTCTGGAGTCTTTTTGTCTCTAGACTGGTCCGTCTCTGGAGTCTTTTTATCTCTATACTCGTCCAACTTCACAGTCTCTTTGTCTCTACAATCATTCGTCTTTGACGTGCTTTTGTCTTTAGACTCGTCTCTCTTTTGAGTCTTTTTGTTTTTAATCTCATTCGTCTCTGGAGTCTTCTTAGTTGATCCTTCCTTCTTGTGAATCGCCAACTTTTTTTTCTCATTATTCGTCGATTCGTTCAACTTTTCTTTCTTTTCAAGCACCGAGCCGTTCTCATGAGTCATTTTTCTTTTTAACATCTTGTGTTGCGGACTCGTTTTAGATATGGACTCTTTTTCCAGAGCTTTTTTAGCAGCAGACTCCTTCTCAGTAGAGCTCTTCTCTTCAGTCTTTTTTGACTCTCTTTCTGGAGTATTATTATTGACAGACTCTTTCTCTGAAGTCACTTTAGACGTCGACTCTTCCCCTCGAGGCTTTTTAGACGTCGACTCTTCCCCTCGAGGCTTTTTAGACGTCGGCTCTTCCCCTCGAGGCTTTTTAGACGTCGGCTCTTCCCCTCGAGGCTTTTTAGACGTCGGCTCTTCCTCTCGAGGCTTTTTAGACGTCGGCTCTTCCTCTCGAGGCTTTTTAGACGTCGGCTCTTCCTCTCGAGGCTTTTTAGACGTCGGCTCTTCCTCTCGAGGCTTTTTAGACGTCGGCTCTTCCTCTCGAGGCTTTTTAGACGTCGGCTCTTCCTCTCGAGGCTTTTTAGACGTCGACTCTTTCTTTCGAGGCTTTTTAGACGTTGACTCTTTCTCTTGAGTCTTTTTAGACGTTGACTCTTTCTCTTGAGTCTTTTTAGGCGTAGACGCTTTCTCTTGAGTCTTTTTAGACGTAGACTCTTTCTCTTGAGTCTTTTTAGACGTAGACTCTTTCTCTCTGGGGTTTTTAGTCGTTGACTCTTTCTCTTGAGTCTTTTTAGGCGTAGACGCTTTCTCTTGAGTCTTTTTAGACATTGGCTCTTCCCCTCGAGTCTTTTTAGGCATAGACTTTTCCTCTCGAGGCTTTTTAGACTTAGACTCTTTCTCTGGAGTCTTCTTCAAGGACTCCTCGATCCCATCAGACTTCTTCTTAATAGATTTGTCCATATTTAGTCTCTCACTCCTTCCGCTGCCCTTCTTCACGTCCTCGGCTGACTGAGGCGACAACCTATGAAGACAGGGATTCAGGATTAATGACCACAGAAATCTGAATGAACAGAAGAAGAGGTGAACGTTTGGGGACTCTGACCCGTCGGTGAGAGTCTTGTATCTGTAGGAGATGTGTGGGTTGATCTTGAAGCCGTTGATTATGACAGATTTAGATGTCAGCTCTTCAACGACTCTCAGAGCCTCAGAAGAAGTCGACATCTCGATGAAACCCTGAAACACACCAACAATAATGATGAAGAGATGTCATCAAACTCAAGTCCCATCTGGGTTTCCCTCTCCGATTCAAAATCCGCTTTATGAAAATCTGCCCATCCAGAATAAATTTGCAATATAGTATTAATTATTATTGGTTTACGAAGCAGAACATGGCGCATATTGGGGGATATCCCAGGGTAGAAACTTCAGTAGCAAATCTCAAATTCATGCTTATTTTCTCTCTACGCTGCATCAACAGATGACATTGTGTGCTACAGGTAACAAACAGAAGAACAGTTTCTGACCGCTCTGCGTCCGAGGGGCCGAAAGAACTTCACCGCCCTCCCAAAATCTTTCACCATGTTGACGAAGTCAGCGTCGTCCATGGGACCCATCGGGAGGTTATGGAAGTAAACCACTCGGGACGGCGAAGACTGCAATCAACAACAAAAACCACATCAAGACACGTCTGACCAACACATTCATGAATTATTAATGTCATTATTTCCTTCTTACATCGCATTCATCTCGTACTTCTTCATCTGCAACAAACAAAGCAGAAGATTAAAGATTATATATCATGACCCAATGAAGTCATTTCAGATTGTTCCAGAACAGTCGCTCCTGGTTTACCTTGGTCATCGGACTGGTCTTCTCCCAGTTCATCCAGAGTGATGCAGTTCTCCAGGTCTATAGGGAAATCTGGTTCCTCCTGGAGACAACACAGGCCAGAGACTGGTGAGACCATTTGCTGATATTTGTCGTTCATCTGATATCAGAGTCTAAACATTTGGACTGTTAATCCATAAACTTCAAAGTGCGTTTCTAAATACTAGGGGAGCAAATATTACTTTTAGAGATGCCGCGATCACGTTGTTCTGTGCCGTCTGTACCGATCGTGTATGAGCAACAACGGCCGATACAGATACTTTGTTTAATTATAGCAGCTGGTGAACAAGACTGGTTTTCTTTCAACACCTTCACGAGATTTCAATCATTTCCACCCCCGTCAAGTCAGTGTGAACCGTCAAAAATGCTAAGTCAATACACTCCACCGTTACTAGCTCTACTCCTGTCGATGTCACAATGTAACATTATCAGAAAGCATCAATGGTGATCTCCAGATAGCAGATTTTCTACTGAATCATAACTTTTAACACTACGATGGTTAAACTGTGTGGTTAATCCACAGTTCATGTAAGTATGATGTTTCATCTGTAAAAGAAGTGTGTTGCGTCTGCACCTCGTCCTCCAGTCGAGTCTCCTCTGCTTCTTCCTCCTCCTTAATAGGTCTCTCCTCCTCTTCTGGCTCTTCCTTCGTTATCGCCATTGCTCTCTCCTGATGATCACCCTTTTCTTTCTTTATCGCCATTACAGTCTCCTGATGATCACCCTTTTCCTTCGTTATCTCCATTGCTCTCTCCTGATGATCACCCTTTTCTTTCTTTATCTCCATTACAGTCTCCTGATGATCACCCTTTTCCTTCGTTATCTCCATTGCTCTCTCCTGATGATCACCCTTTTCCTTCTTTATCTCCATTACAGTCTCCTGATGATCACCCTTTTCCTTCTTTATCTCCATTACAGTCTCCTGATGATCACCCTTTTCCTTCTTTATCTCCATTACAGTCTCCTGATGTTCACCCTTTTCCTTCTTTATCTCCATTACAGTCTCCTGATGTTCACCCTTTTCCTTCTTTATCTCCATTACAGTCTCCTGATGATCACCCTTTTCCTTCGTTATCTCCATTACCGTCTCCTGATGATCACCCTTTTCCTTCTTTATCTCCATTGCTCTCTCCTGATGATCACCCTTTTCCGTCGTTATCTCCATTACCGTCTCCTGATGATCACCCTTTTCCTTCTTTATCTCCATTGCTTCCTGCTGATCATCAGCCTCTTCCTTCTTCACCTCCGTTTCTTTATCTGGAAACAGAAATCAGAACAGTTTCTTTAAAATCCGCCTCTGGTTTTCCTTTTCCAGAAACAGCGTAGGATTTATTCACATCTACCTTTTTTCGGTGAGTCAGTTCTCTCTGCAGGACGGTCGTCTTCCTCCAGCTGGTCCTCTTCATCGGTCTCTATATCTTCATACTCCAGACTCTCTCCGTCCTCTCCGATCACCTCCATCCCCTCGATGTCGCTCTCCTCTGCAGACGACCTGCAGGGGATCACCATCGCAGTTTTTTACTTTGTAAAACTCAAAGACATTCAAAGCAGCAGGTGGTGTTGAATGTGGGATGGATACAACGAACAGGAGGAACTCACACGTCTTCCGGTCCAGAGACTTCTTTGTCTTCAGGTTTGGAGTCTTTGACGAGAGCTGGATCAGGACCAGACCTGGACTCAGAGTCTGAGGAGAGAAGGAGACAATCATCCAATAGGTTTAGCGTGTTGGATGATTTTTCAAAGTGGAAAGACTTTACTACAATTGTTTCTTTCTGTTTCTTCTTTATCGTATTCCCCAGCTGTTTTATGATCCCTCTGTTGCTTTTATCTGCAGTCTCTCTGTAAAGCACTTGTTAAAAAGACTTGTTAACTATAGTATTATTACTACAATCACAACTCATACTTAATGGAATTTACAAGTGTGGAGAGATTAAAAAGAACGAGTTGACAGTTGAATAATCTGCATCTATTTTGATAGAGTAATTATTGTTTCAGTCATTTCTAAAACTGAAAAGCCAAAACGTCAGCTGCTTCTCAGCCGTGTACATTTGTTGCTTTTCTTCGTCAAACATCAAAGCTAAGTTAAATATTGCTGCAACTAAATATCTCCCGATTACATTCTGGATTGATTGCTTGGTAAATACAATTTCCAACATTTTTGTCCCAAATCTAAAGATGTTCTGTTTAATATGATATAGAACAGAGAAGAGCACAAAATATTCATATCTGAGAGGCTGACAACTGCATTTGCCGCCATTTTTACATGAAAAACTTATTTTAACGATTAATCAACTATCAAAATAGTGATAACACATTTTCTGTCAATTCACTGATCGATTAGCAGACTTACAGTTGCAGCTCTTCAGTAAATATCTGTTTTCTTAGCCATTGGTCCGATAAAGAAACTTTAGTGAACATTATACATTTATGAAAACATTGTGTTTTCTTACCAGTCGTCTCTGGCATCACCGACTTTCCTCTGGACTTGCTACTGGATTCAGACCTGGACCTCGTCTCTCTGGATTTATCTCTGGTTCTGGTGGCCTTGTCTTTGCTGGATTTGTCTCTAGACCTGGACCGCCCCTCTCTGCTGGACTTTTCCATCGATTTATCTCTGGATCCGGACTTAGTTCTGGTGCTTTTCTCTTTAGTGGACTTTTCTCTGGATTTAGACCGGGTTTTGGTCGTCTTGTCGCTGCTGGATTCATCTGTGGACCTGGATCTGGACTTCCCCTCTTTGCTGGACTTGTCTCTGGATGCATCTCTGGATCTGGACCTGGTTCTCTTTTCCCTGCTGGATTTCCTTCCCTCCGCCGCCTCTTTCCTGTCCTCACTGCTCCTCCTCCTCTTGGTCTCTGTCGTCTTGTCTTTACTCTCTCCGCTTGAACTCCGCGTCCTTTTGCTGGAAGGCATTTCCTCTTCGTACCTCTTAGCTGCAGTGACCCGCCTGCAAGAAGGAAAGTATTCTTACTGATCAATAATCCATGGATCAGAATCAGCTGATCAATCACCCCATCAGGCTGATCGTACTCACATGAGGCTCTTGTATTCTCCGGAGAAAGACACTTTGATGGATTCGTTGTTGATCCACAGAGCTTTGGAGGAATAATAATCCACCATCTTCTGAGCATCAGGAGTGTTTTTCATCTCCACAAAGGCCTGAAGAACAAACAACTCATGTTAGATATGGTACAGGACCAGGGGACCGGTACAGACCGAACAGGACCAGGGGACCGGTACAGACCGAACAGGACCGGTACAGACCGAACAGGACCAGGGGATCGGTACAGACCGATGTTGGGGTCTGGCGCCACCTCCTGGCTGGCTAAGCTCCTCACATGCTCAGTCCTCCTTTCCAAAACCTGACATGGAGCCAGAGCAAGCTCTGGCATGGAGTCAGTGAAACATCTGACCTGAACTCTGATCCCTGCCCCCTTCGGCTTAACCCCCACCTCTCACAGCTGAGGCGGACACTTCATTCGCCGACAACCAGTCTCCCGCTGAGCGGGCAGACTCATTTATAACCCAGAGCACAGCCGAAAATCGCCATTCCTAACCCTGGGACACACATCAGCTTCTTTCCCCCCCCTCAGCATCGCGCTGGCGACGAAAGCCACGAGGAACGCGCGGCCTGCAAAACCTCCAACCCTCATCAAACCCTGTCAGGTCTTATGCCACTTCGCTGGTCGAAGCAGCAGCTGTTTTGTTCTTTTTTCTGAGTCTGGCCTCCTCACAACACAACGGACGAATTCCACGATTCCTCCCCGTGTTTCTCTTTTTGTGCACATTCCGGCGGGAAGACTGAAGCGTCTTCCCACTCCGATGATTTCCGGCGAGACGTACGGACCACGGCGTCTCAAACCGAAGTTACATCATCCTCCCTGCAGCGAGGATTGATCACGTCCGGCGCTTGCTCCAAAGCGAGCCGCGCCACAACGGACCGAGCCGCTTCGCCCCCACCTTTTTCCTCCTGGACAAGGAAGCCACAATTCGCAGCGAACACTCTGCCCTTTGTTCCGAAGCTTCTCCAAAGTAAGAGTGCATGATTGGCATCTGGGCTAGCTTAGCTTAAATTAACTTAAGTTTCATTCAGGTCAATTCATTTATATGTTGATATTCCCGTGTTTTGTGCGTTTCGTTACTATTGTGGAATATCAAGGTATTGTCTAACGCCCAGTGGACCTCAGCTCCGCTGCACTGTGCATTCCCGTATTCTGTTCGTGTTAAGGACACCGTCGCATTATACGGAGGTAAATACACAAACATCACGGACCAGAGAATTTCCGTTTGTATTGTGTATTAACTGCATTGACTGTCTTCTTTGGGATTATTTTCATTCATTGTATTTCACTTCGTGTTTTATTCCTCTCGTCATTAACTCAACTCTGTGGGTGAGCTGAGAGTCATATTTATCACTGCATAAGCAGCCGGTAGTTCGAAACCGACAACGGTATGCTTATGCATGATAAAATAGCGTACTTATGCCCCCTTTTGACATCGCAACAGAAGTTTGATCCATGTCGAGTTCTCTCTCTCTCCTTCTTCGTGGCTCATACCCCTGCCGACACAGCAGGAGGTGACCCCCTCTCCCTCTCTCCCTCACGTAACCTGCACACACATACCCGTGGGAAACTCCTTGGGAGACCCAGTTCAAATCGATTGCCCCACACACACACACACACACACAGTTATATACAGCAACATTCACGCCACCTGGTGGTAGGTTAGCGGTAGCACCGTCAAGCCCCTCCTTTTCACACACGTCATCACCCACAGCAACCCCCCTTCCTTTTTACACACACAGACCCACACACACACATTTTATTAATTTGTTTAGAGATCAGGTACATAACCATGGTATGATAGCGTTTGTTGATTGCAATATTAATTGATCTGATCATTTATTATTCTGATGTAATAAACCCTGTTATATTTTAAAGAGCAGTCGTTTGTGATTACCTGTGCATATGTATGTAATGATCTGTATGCTGTAGCCTGTGTACGGACTCAATCCTTCACTTTCACTCTGAATGTGTAGTTGTACCAGACTATTGACATTATGAGTAAACACTAATTATGAGACTTAGTTTTATCGTTTGGTTATCGGTCCCTGTTCACAGGGTGGTGCCTCGTTATTTTTAATAATCATCAATAATTGTTACTCACATTAATAATTCTATTGATGTCAAGAATTCAGTTTCTTAAAAGCTGATAACTCAAACAAGCCCCTATTGATCCCAACACCGAACAGGACCAGGGGACCGGTACAGACCGAACAGGACCAGGGGACCGGTACAGACCGAACAGGACTCTCTCACCTTAGACGGCAGCAACAGGGTGTAGAGCGGCGGGCCGAAGCGCTTGATGATGGTAAGCAGATCCGATTGGTCGTCTTCTCCTGCTGGAGCCGGAGAGAAACTCATCACCCGAGAACTCTGAGGAGAAACAGATGATTGTATCTCTCTAGTGTGGAGGGCGAGCCGAGGCTTTTCTTAAAACCGTCCACGAGCGTTTCAGAAGTGATGTCCACACCAACACGCCTACACATGTACACTGGCCACGCGGGTGCCGGTGTAAACAGGAAGTAGATTGTTGTATTTTCTGTAGCTAAGATATCAGAATATTATTGTCATAATAAAAGGTCAGGCTTGATACTTGATATATCTTTATACTTCCAACACACGCACTCAAACGGACAAATGTAAATGTGTTAAACATACTTTTCCTCATTTAGTTTCAAGGCTGCAGGTGTATATTTTAAAATTGAACAGTTACAAGTCAAAGCTTTACTCGATTATTGGTCGAGAAATCTTGGTTTCATTGTCTGTTCTCTCACTCGCAGCTCTGCTGGTGGCTGAAGTCTGTCGTACTGGAGAGCATTTAAGCTTTTGTTCGTTTACAGTTTCTTTGTGAACTTCACAATAGTTGTGCAGAACAATAGGCATTGATAAGAAAAGGAAAGTCCTCCGCTTCGCGTCCTTCGTCCTCCTCGAAGCCGCTAACCCTCAGGCGTCTGCTCCGTAGGGCTGATAACGCCGCTGGACACGCCGCTCGCTAATCGCTCCAGTAACAGCCGCTTCCTCCGCAAGAATTTAACTGCACAACAGCTGCTAGTATAGACTATAAGGTCAGCAACGCCTGTAATGCGTCACACATGTTGAATTAAGCTGGTAGTAGATTGGTAATCAAGGCTAGCAGAAAAGATATGCGTTGTAAAACTAAGATGTAGCAGCGTGGATGTAGCCCGAGTTCTATATGCAAGTGTTATCTAGTAAATTATGTTTACGTAACGCTAAAGAAGTCACTGAAGAGTCAGAGGTTTCAGACGGCAGGCCGCGTTATAACTGTGAAGCTCAGGTGTAAAGGGGCTGAAGTGGACTTTGAGTCGGACCATCGTGTCGCATGAACATCTACCTGGATGAAGTTGAAGGTATTGGAGATCCTGAACTCCATCTTCTCTCCGTTCACAGTTGGAGGATAGTTCCTGTGGAACTTCACCAAGTCCTTGGCCTGGTCGCTGGTGCCCAGCTCCACAAACGCCTGCAGCATTCACAACAGATTGATTTTTTTTGTTGTGTGTGAAAAACACAAACTACATTTGTTTGTTGTGCTTCACTGAGCTGAACATTTGTCTGATTCTTCCAGCTTTTTATGTACAACATGCACGACATTTACTTTGTTTTCCAACCACCGAACAGACCGCAGAGGACCCAAAGAAAAACGGACTCCCTCAATACGTAGAGCCCAGTTGCACCGTGCGGTTCAATAAAGATCGAGGGTCACTTGCACTAAACACATTCAAAGTCCAAGTCCCAACGATATTCTCTCCTGTCATGCAACACTGTGGGGACGTCGGCGTAGAATCATTTCACTCTTTTGCTGCCGAAACTACTTCTATTATTTCATACATCTGGTGTCTGAATAACACCGTTTGTATCTGTTACATAGTTATTACTGAAGGGGAGAAGAAGACTGATTCATAACATTTGACCGGTGGTGTCACCGCTGTGTGTGATGAACCTCATGGACTCACCAGAGACGGGAACATGAGGACCGTGACGATCTTCCCAAACGGTTCGGCCAGCTTCCTGAGGTACGCCTCGTCCACGCACTGAGCCGGGAACCTCACACACACCACTTTACCGTTCTCTGACGTCTGACAGGAAACACACACACACACACACACACACACACACACACACACACACACACACACACACACACACACACACACACACACACACACACACACACACACACACACACACACACACACACACACACACTGTTTGTTATTTAAGAGCAGATGCACTCGACGTTAATGCCTTCTGACTTTCAGAGTCTTTACCTTCTTTTGGGTTTTTTTATTCTGCTTTACTGTTAAACACAGAAAACAACAAATGTTAGTGCAATAATCAGAAGAGAGTCAACAGTGAACTGAAAACAGTAAGATGCCTTTACTGGAGGAGCTCTGATTGGCTGTCTGGGGCTGCTGGGCAGCCTTTCCCTCGTCCTTCTCTGATTGGTCCTCGGGCCTGAAATGACAAGACCGATGATATTGAAGCTGTAAACCTCTTTATTAAAACTACATGAATAAAGGCTGTTACGACAACATATGAGGTACTCTTTAGGTAAAAGAATAATTAAACAAATATAAATTATGGAGGGGGGGGGGGGGGGGGTACTATTCAGAGACAACGTCAAGGAACGTTATTGCTTCAGACGTTAACGTGAGCCACCCAGTGCAAAATATATTATTTACGTTGTATGTTTCCTTGACAAGACATCTCGTAAATGTATAACATAACCTTTTGTCTCAGTCTTTATGGACATTTCGTGGTGAATGCCACTGACCTGCAGATTGTCTCCATACGACAGTCCCAGTTAGGAAACCTGCAGAAGAGAAGTGACGTAGTTATTAAAACAGAACCGAAAGACAATCATTAAATGAAATCCTAAGACTTTAAATGTTAAACTCAGACGTATAAACAATATTTCTTTCCTGATTTATTCTCGTCCTTCAGGGTTAGGCCTGCGTTAGGGCTCCACAAGTGTTTTGGGTCACTGAAAACAAACCTTTTCCTTTCAAGGTGAAGATGTCCAGAAACTTTGAAGTGTTGACGTTTCTACGCGGTAAACAGAGGTCTGGACTTGTGATGTCAGACTGTGCGCTATCAACTCTTTGGCCAAAATGACTGAGGTCACTGCTACTCAACCCAAGCCTTCATGACAAATAATCGTTTCTCTGACTTTTTTCGAAGCTAAAGGTTTCGGGGCTTGGAGGAGTTAAAGTGAACTATTCTGAGGAGAAGCACGAGAGAAACTTACTGCTGCAGCAGGTTGAGCTGTCCGTCTGCATGGTGAGGCCCGTTTATATGTTTAACCCACACCTGAAACACAAGAACAAACGGCAGCATCAATAAACCCGTCTCACTGGACTGCGTCTACCTGACAGCTGCTGCAGGTGCATGAAACTTCCATCCCACCCCCCATCAGACTCAGTAGAGAGAGGGTTCGAGGATGAGAACAGGTGTACTTACCTTCTCTGACATCACAGTGATATCACACAGAGAGCACGAGTACGGGAACCCTGGCGGAGACGTCCCGTGGAAGTCCAGAGCTTCATTCTTGGAGGGCAACGAGGAGGCGGCGGCGGCGGGCCGGCTGCTGCTGCTGATGGAAGAGGTCTCAGACTCACAGCACTCCACACGAGTTTTTGGATGGGACGCTTCATGAGGAGGCACTGAAATGTGATCAGCTGGTTGCAGCTGAGCGAAACGGGAAGCACGAGTTTTTTTGGTTCTTCCTGCAGAGCTGAAAGAGGGTCGGTCCTGTGAGGATGCTGGAACGGTGTCTCTGCCTGTCTTACCGTACTTAGAGGGTCCTGGCTCGGGGTTGTAGTCCTGAGCGGGCACTGGACCAGCATCTCTGCCCATCTTACCAAAATCAGAAAGTCCTGGGTTGTAGTCTTGAGAAGACACTGGAGTGGTGTCTCTGCCCGTCTTGCCATAATCAGAAGGTCCTGGGTTGTAGTTGTAGTCTTGAGAAGACACTGGACCGGCGTCTCTGCCAGTCTTGCCATAATCAGAAGGTCCTGGTCTGTGGTTGTAGTCCTGGGAGGGAACTGGACCGGCGTCTCTGCCTGTCTTGCCATAATCAGAAGGTCCTGGTCTGTGGTTGTAGTCCTGGGAGGAAACTGGAGTGGCGTCTCTGCCCGTCTTGCCATAATCAGAAGGTCCTGGTCTGTGGTTGTAGTCCTGGGAGGAAACTGGACCGGCACCTCTGCCCATCTTGCCATAATCAGAAGGTCCTGGTCTGTGGTTGTAGTCCTGGGAGGAAACTGGACCGGCGTCTCTGCCCGTCTTGCCATAATCAGAAGGTCCTGGTCTGTGGTTGTAGTCCTGGGAAGAAACTGG
>CM051689.1:2252076-2259576 GCA_028022725.1 Lycodopsis pacificus | reverse complement strand
CTATGATACACTTCAGAAATACTCACTGAAATAACAAGAAACACAATGAAAGGTAAAGGAATAAAGCGAAAGTACAACTGAGGCTGCAACACAGTAATACAAGTGCATGTGAACATTTCACTGTATTCAATTCTTAGCTTTATGTTTTTCTTTCTCCTGGAATAAAACTAAACTGCACAGTAGTACTAGTAGTACTAGTCGTACTGGATGTATAGTTGTAGTATTCCAACAGCAGGTGGAGCCACAGACTGCATGTTGAACACTGAGTTCTTCTGCTGATTCTGTTTCCGTTTGTAGAAATAGAGATCAGGAAATACATCGATGATATTTGACATGAAAACCGGATTAAAATCAGTTCCATTCAAAGAGTTTCTATTGTTAAAATATATAATCTTGCTGATGTTGTGTTTATATATTTGTCAAAGTAGTAAACAAACAACAACTCATTTTGATTTAAAATAGATTTTACGGCTCCGTCAGGTTTCAATTTAACTCACATGAATTTAAAGAAATGTACTTTTTATTAAACATCTGCTGTTTGTGTTTGAGTACGAGATGATATCGTTTATATTAATCATCATGTACAAATCAAGAGGAATACGTTCAGTTAATAACATTTAAATAAATCAATGAAATATTTCCCCAACATCAAAATGACAGAATGAAACCAAAGGTGTTAAGATGCTGCCGAGCTGATCAACTGATGGATCACGTCTCTAGTAAATATAGCAGAACAAGAACACATGAAATGTATTCAAGTGTTTCACAATGATATCAAATATAAAGCAAACATTTACATCAGTAGCAGAGAAAGAAATATTATAATATCAAACTAAAATCAAAACGTTTCAAAGAAATCAGCTGACAAAGAATTATGATCATAATTAAATGTAAAACATTTTTAAATTAAGATTGACTTCCTGATTTCACAACACTTCACCCGAACCCTTCCTCTCTGCTCCGTGGAGTTCCCAAAAATATCATGTAAAAATATGCAGATTATTTTTATCCTCATTGATTCATAAGAACATTTTCTGATGTTCGGTTTGTGCTGAACGCGTCATTTGTCCGTCACTCACGTGCACCAAAACACACGAGTTAATCACGTTACATTCATCCTCCCGTATATGAGTCGCATGTGATGTGAAATGTGTTTGATGTCATTCTTCTTCTTCACACATTCATGTTGTAACTTTCCACACAACAACGAGAGTTCATCAAAGCAGCTTCATCAGTCAGAGCTCATCCGTGTGTTCATGTGAAATAAAAACCAAATAAACACTGTGACGTACAGATTAATGTCTGAACACGACAGACTTGTGCCGTAGAATTTCTCCGGTCTGGCCACAGACATGATATTTGATATTTGATATTTGCTCGTAGAGAAAAAGAGAAAAATCTCTTCCAATTTATTTAAAGATGTTTATTGTAAATAAGGTTGCACCTGTGAGGTAAGAGCCACCGTGTTCAAATAAATGATAGTAAATGTATTATGCTAATTACAAATGCTGTTCTTAAAAACAAGACAATTAAAATGGGCAATAAAAACAAATATTAAATTCCAAAAATACACCAACAAATCAATGAAAACATCATTCTGTCTGATGCAAACTTCTTTCCCCCAAAGCAGTTCATAATAAATGTGAATATCTGTTATTGTGTTTGAAGTTGAATTTGTATCCATTTCAACACAGTTGATGAGAAATATTTGAGTATTTATGGGTTGAAGAAAAGCAGCACATTGTGTTGTTGGGTGGATGTGAAACGCTGACATGTTGCCGAGAGGTTAATCTGTCATCATGTGGAGGAGCTGATGACACAGAAATACCTGCATTTACACACCTGTGCGTCTGCCAATCAATAACGAAGTCACCTGATTCTGGATCCGTGTGTTCCACGACAGAACGGCCTCAGTGCGTTTTATGATTTCATAGTAAAAAGGACGTGTAACGGATGAACATTGTATAATTCATAGTTTTGTATGTAAATACTCAGTTGCTCTGAGACTCTGCAGGGATCTGGTCCAGGTCTTCGGCTTTAAACCACTGAAGTATGACCGACAGTTCACTGATGACGTGTGTCGGATCACACTAACAATCTCAGCTCCGTCAGCTCCGTCAGCATCACCGGCCACAACAACGTTCTCCCCGCAAACGTTTCTTCTTCTTAAAATCAAGATATTTTGTAGAAGTTGAATTATTTGTTAAAGCTAACGTAACCGTAGTTATATTTTGAAAAATCCAACTGTAACGTTGACCAGCAAATATTTGGCATTTTTACTTTATAAATGACTAATATGATCAATCGATTATCAGAATTATAATCAATTAATTGACTGTCATTGGACTAATCAGTTCATTCTTCCAGCTGTAAATGAGATGCATGTTTGCATATATAAGCCCCGTAATGATTACAAGTCTAGGCCTATTGTATAATAAAGATCTATGAAATATGAAAAGGTACTTTCTTTGCAGTGAAGTGATTGTAGCCCAAACTGCTGAACAGAATGTGATCAATGATTGTTGGATATCAGAACTGAAGATGTACGACGTAATAGATTTGTAGAGACAATAGCAACACACGAGTAACAGTAAAATCAACTAGAAACAGCATCAACACTGTAGCACCAGAGATCAAACGTTCCTCTCTTGGTACTGAACATATTGTTTGTGGGTCTTTTCCATCCGCAGCAGATGTGGTTTACAGCTCTGTGTCCAGATGTGGCAGCAAAGAAAAGCAGAGTTTAGTTCGCTGTCCGCTGCACTTTCTTACAATATCAGTCGGCGTACCTCCGCCATCCGACTGGTTTGAGGTCCGGCTCTGAGGTCGAGGTGTGTGTGTGTGTGTGTGTGTGTGTGTGTGTGTGTGTGTTGGGGGGGGGGGGGGGGGGGGGGGGGGTGTCATGAGGCTCCTGTTGTTTGACACCCGCTGCAGAGGAAAGGAATGAGCTCTGGTTTGAACAGACATGATTGGTTTCAGGGTTTAAAAAGAGCGTGAATACTTTAACAAATATCGCCACAAATACACCATTTATGTGAAACAGACTTCATCCTCACATCATGTGTGATAAACCCTTCCATCAGGTAAAGCAACCCAATCAAAAGCTTAAAATTGTGGAATTAATCAAAACCAGATCCTGTAAAAAAACACTTTAAATTCTGCGTTATGATTGAAAAACTCCACCGCATCTTAGAAATATTGTTCTTTACTCCAGGTGCATCTTAGAGATATTGTTCTTCTTTACTCCAGGTTCATCTTAGAGATATTGTTTAATCAAATAGATTAAAAAACATCTTTTCAAATGATTTCTGCCATAACTGTGTTGTTGTGCATGAAAGAGATGTTGGAGTTCTCTCTACTTCTAGGACTGTGCTGTTTACATAGATGGACTTTTACATGCTGAGGCCACAGAGAGTCCCATTCAATACACTAAATATTGATAATATATCATATTATTGAAATATTGAATATTTATGAACGACGTAGATACTGTTAAAGAAACCTGTTCATCTTGAATGTGCTGCTGGTCATCTGGGCTCAGAAGGTTCTGCCCCTCGGCCTGCCCTCCAGCTCAGCGCTGTTCTCTAGAAAATAAACATCCAGCAACAACTGAACTGTAATGCAGGTCACTCTCACTTCCTTTCTCATGACTAAAGCACAGATCTGGGCTGAAACCAACTGCTCATTTCACCGTCTAGTGACAGACGATTACTATCAGGCCTGTCGTGCCTCTGCTGGTAACAAGCTCCAAAATACCAACAAAAAGAAGAAATAATTCAGCAGCAGCCTGGTTGACAAGCAACACCACGAGATGTCTAACTACCATAAAGACATCTGCTATTATCATGTGCTGAATGAATTATTCAAAAATTACACATATCCAAATGTAACCAAATGGAATGTAGGAAGTACATGAATTTCATTTGCACCAATAAAAATAAACATGATGCAAAATAACTACTTTCCAACGCAAAACCTCCCGCCTCTCTCTGCTGCCTCGCATCGCTCAAATGATTTCTGGCATTATATCATTCAGATTTAGATGTGATAGTTGTGCTGTAACTTAGTATTCACATTAATTACATTAAAGGTTGCTAAATTTGAAATTCAGTGCATATCTACATGTCAACGGCTGAGCCAGCAGCTAACAGTGCTAAAGGCGCTAACAGTGCTAACTATGTCAACAGTGCTGACAGAGCTAACGGTGTTAACCTGAGGGGGAACTGGAGGGTGGGGTCTACCAGGCGGCAACCTGCGGTTCTGCCGAGTGAAGCCGATGCTTCATGTGTTAAACCTGCATTCTCTCTAGTGTCCACCAGGGGGCGACTCCTCTGGTTGTATAGAAGTCTATAGAAAATGACTCTACTTCTCTCTTGATTTATTCCCTCAGTAAACATTGTAAACATGAGTTTATGTCTCAATCTCTAGTTTCAAGTCTTCTTCAATACAGCATGATGTTCATTTAGTACATTATGGTCCATTTAGACCAGAGGTAGCCAACACGGTGCCCGCGGGCACCCTGTCGCCCACAGGGACCACGTGAGTCGCCCGCAAGGCATGTTCTCAAGATAGCACCAGTCACCATGGAGCTCCGTCTAAAATTGTAGCTGCTGTTCTTTTTTAATCAAAAACGCATTGGTGTAGATTTTAAAATGACAATATTTCTTGACATAAGAGAGTTGGGCACCCGGAGGCGCTCGGCGGACAGCCAGGACGAGGCCGCCGCGCCGCACGAGGTTTTCATGTTCTGAATGGCGGGCGCTTCCCGTTGGCGCCAGACGCGCGCCGCGAGCGCACCCCGTCGTCTGGTCCGTAAATCCTCAGAACAGGCCGCGGGGCAATAACTCAGGGGTGGCGGGGGTCGAGGCGAGGCAACGCAATCTGACCGAAAGGGCCCAGACGAGAGGTTTGAACGCGGGCGCCCGAAGACGCTCGCGCGCCTCGGAGGGTTGGATCCCCGCCGGGCTATAGACGAGACTGGTTACTAGTTTCTTCGTGGAGAAAAAGGTACCGTTGGAAAAGCTGGTGTCGGTGACAACAGACGGGGCTCCCGCGATGACGGGCCGGCATGCAGGCTTCATTGCGCAATGCAAAGGTGACCCAGTCGTCACAACAAGTCTACATTACCACTGCATCATCCACCAGCAGGCGCTGTTTGCTAAAGTAACCGGCTTTGATCACGTGATGATACAAACATATCAGAGATGTGATACCTCTGACTTTCACATGTTGAAACAGATTAACAGAAATAAAAGTTGCATGTTTAAATATGCATGTGTAGCTGTACCATCATTGTTGTGGAAATCATGATTAATAATTATTGTGAGGAATAATTAATTGACATGTGATCAAACAGTCTCTTCACATATATTATTATTATTATTATTAAGGTGATCTGTGCAACTTTGTTATTCAGGAAGTTTGTATCAAATAAGTAGCCCTTCGTATACTCGGTACCCTTGAAGTAGCTCTCAGTTTAAAAAAGGTTGGTGACGCCTGATTCAGAGTCAAACACCATAAAGCAGGGGATGCTTTAGGGCGGGGCTACACGGTGATTGACAGGTCTCTACGTCACTCCTCCTCAGTCCAGATATGGTCACTTCTGTTCATGGGTTGCAAAAAAATAACATGGCGACGGCCGTAATCCAAGATGTCAACGGCGAACTCGAGGCTTCAAACGTTATGATGACTACGTCCACTTCTTGTGAATGAATTTGGGCGCCACGCTTTGGGACGGCGCTGTTATCAGCTGTAACCTCCGTATGAAAGCAGCGCAGAGAGCTAACCAGGGGGGCACGCTCACGTGCACTAACATGCACGTGCTCCGCTATAGTAAAACCCTGAATGTCGTAGAGAACCTTTAACTTTCCCTGTTGTCTCTCACTGTCGAGTCGGACAAACAGACGTTTATTTGCTGTCAACCTTGACCTTCCTCGTCATGGATGCACATGGCTTGCATGAGAACATTCTATTAGGTTCTTTGGTCGTGAGTCTTGTTGTAACGTTGTAATGTTGGATGTCCTTAAAGTCGTTTGACTCTAATCGAGCGGTGTTTTCAGCCAGACACTAGTCGACTTATTTCTCTTTCTGTGGTGTTGTGGAGCTCATTACCAACAAAGACAGGTGCGACTAACCTCACGTTGTTCTCCTGTCAACAAACGGTGAAATGAGAAGTTGGCTGGAGCCAAGATTCGTGCTTTATTCATAAGAAAGGAAACAAACATCAAACGGAACCGACGGAAAAAAAGAACTTTGAATCGACAAAATCAGCCCCGAGAGTGGAAAGGCATTGAAGAGACGAGTGGACGGAGGGACGGACGCCTCTGAAGGGGACAAACTGATGCGTCTGATGCGTCTGATATGGATTCACACACACTCGTCCGTCAAGTGATTAAAAGTTGTTTCTGTCTTTAATCAGCTGATGGGTGTCCAACACGTTGTCCTGAGGGGATAATTAAGGATCTGCTGCTGGTTGAGTCGATGTGTCATCACGTCTCACGGCATTTATTCATACCGAGTCACGTGTTCCCTTCACCTCTGCTGGGAAAATGAATTTCTTCTGCTGCTTTTAAAGATCTGACTTTTGGATTTCGTCCAAACGTCTCTGACGGGTCTGCCTTTGTATTTTCAATACTTTAAAACTCTTTAATAATAATAATTACAGCAATCAGCTGACGTGTCCTCAGAGTCTCTCTGCTGTCTGTCAGACTCAGAGTCAGAGATGATGAATGGATGTTTGCTGCATTATGTATGGGTGTTTTGTTGGGACCATGTTCATCTGAGCACTTAAGTCTTTCCGAACCTGATGAGCTCCTCCTTCAGGTTTCTGCCCCATTTCCCCTCCACTCCTCCTTTTCTTCTGGATATACTTCTGCAGCAGCATGAATGTTTAAATCCAGTGTTTTGTCTGAAGCGGCAGTTTGTTTTGTCATTAAATATAGACGAGCATGATCGCGTTGTTCATGTCCCTTTTTCTGAAAGACAAATCTGCAAAGTGAAATTACAGTAAAATATTAATCGGGTGAGTTGATTTATATTTATGTAACACTTTGCAGACAATAAATCAAGCTAAAGTGAGTGAGAGCAAACAATCACACCACAAGCTGTCAAACAGAGCTGCAGGAACGAGTCCTGAGACAGAGATGAGTCAGCGTTTCTCACACTTCCTGTTTCCTCGTCTTAAAGTCGATGTGTTTTGGTTAGCTGTCTGAAATAAGGTCCGTGGTTAGCACAAGAGCTTTCAACGTTTTGTTCTACTGTTTTGATATAAAATAAATACCCTTCTGGTGAATTTACTTCCCCAAGAATCAGACATGGAGGTCGACATTAGTGTCGCTTTCTCAAAAGGAGAAGAAGCCTTAAGACTTATTATGGATTACAAGATCTGAAAATATGTATTTGTTACTTCATCGGTTTTGTTTGAGGCGAATATTTGCAAAAAAAAAAAAAAAAAACGTGAAAGCATCTTGTTCCTGAACACAACACCTTCCGTTTAGTTCC
>CM051689.1:2233973-2251876 GCA_028022725.1 Lycodopsis pacificus | reverse complement strand
TCGACATGTTTTCAGTAAGACTCTCTTGACGCTTCAAATGTTTCAACTGAAGGTTTGAAAGAAGGAAATGTATGGATTTGAAACATTTGAGTGGAGCCTCCTGACTGACCGGGTAAAGGAACAGTCAAATCTGAGTACTTGTACAAATCTGAGGTACTTGTATTTTACGGTACTTCTTATGTCTCCTCCACTAATATCGCAGAGGTAAATATTACTAATACTGTACGAACTACATTTGTCTGATCGCTGTGATTAATAAAATCCATGCATCTCCAGATGTGTTTACTTTGAGTCATAGACTTCATATAAGAAGTGACGTAGTCGTAAGATAAGATAAGATAAGATAAGATAATCCTTTATTAGTCCCTCAGTGGGGAAATTACAGGATTACAGCAGCATCGCTCACAAGTAATAAATGAAGATAAAAAAAAACGTCGTGGTGATGTCACTGGTTTGCGGACTGATGTTTCGAACCCTAGAGCTCCGCGTTTTAGCCGTCGCCATCTTGGATTACGG
Organism: Lycodopsis pacificus; assembly: GCA_028022725.1. NCBI lineage: Eukaryota > Metazoa > Chordata > Actinopteri > Perciformes > Zoarcidae > Lycodopsis > Lycodopsis pacificus. The sequence continues at coordinate 2,251,360 of CM051689.1, read as the reverse complement.
CCGTCGCTACCTTGGCTTTTTTGTAACCAGTGAACAGGAAGTGACCATATATGGACTGAGGAGGAGTGACATATGAGCCGTTGTATTCGTCTCTGGTAGAGACCTGTCAATCACTGTGTAGCCCCGCCCTAAAGCATCCCCTGCTTTGTGATCGGGTTTGGTCAAAACAAACAAGAGACTTTCACCAAGGAGACCACTGTTCATGTCCCGTCTAAAACCAAGAGTCAGGGAGCCCCCCCCCCCCAAAAACCAACGTCTGTGATGGTTGAGAGAAGACTAGTTTAGAGGAGCCTGTACACTTTCAGCCTGTTCGTGACTTATGCTACCTTTTACTTTCGTAAGGTTTTTATTAGACTTTCAGTACTTTCACTGTGTGTATTCGTACTTTTACTGCAGTGAATGAGCTGAAAACTTCACCACTGGAAGGTACAAACTGTTTTTTAAATTCAAATATTTCAGTATTAATTCTGTCCATGAGACTATCGGGTTTACTTCACATAAGCGGTTAAGCTGAAACAAACTGTGAGAATCTTTTATTTGAATGTTCTGAAAACGCAGCGGTTTGTCTTCTTCACTGCTTTAGCTGCTAAACTGAACTAAGCGAACACGTGCTAACAGTTTCAGCTGCTGTGTTAGCTTTAACGTTCTCTGCTTATTATACTGTCAATACTATCGTGGAACTTCTCTGCATCTGTTGCCAAACGTATTTGGACTTCCTCACGAGAGATATTCACAATGTTTCTGACAGCTTTGTTTTAAACAGGTCCTCTGTTCATAACAAGTCACAACTTTGATACCCAATTTGTGTAAAGAGGAGAAAAATGAAAGAGGAGCAAAACTTCAACGTGCATAACAAAGAGGTTTCATAATATTCCCTCAGCTGTTATTGGAAAAACATCCACTTCTGTGAAGTCCAAGTTTCCTGTGAGATTTCCCCAAAAACAAGAGCTGATTTTTAAACTGAACTACAATAAAAAGGCTTTGTTCTGAGTCTTTGTATCGCTGCTCCTCTGTCAGTTGTGGGCGAGAGGGAGAAAAATAACAACACCCTCCCAAAAAAAGAAAAAAAAGGAAAAGGAAATGGCAGATTGATGAAAAGCCAAACTAGTCCCAGGATGACTCGTTCTTCTTCTCTCCACAATATTAAAAACTCCCACACGTTTCAGGAGGAGGGCAGAATTAGCCTTGCCGGGACGCACTGTAAGCTGCCGTAATGACTCATTTGTTTCATCCTGATAGATGGCTCTCCGGATGGAAGAGGACCTCGTTTAAAAAAAGGAAAACGAGAACGCGATGAAAAGGCGGCGGGCGAAGGACGACGCGCCGAATCACGGCGAAGGTCTTCGGCTCGCCGCTTCAAAGACCGACTCAGACCGCCGGGGGTCGCTCTGAGGGGCGAAGAGGACGAGATCAAAATCCTCTAAACAACGAGCCAACACACACACACACACACACGCATACACACACACTCACACACACACACACACACACACACACACTCACACACTCACACACACACACACACTCACACACACACACACACACACGCATACACACACACACACCTACACACACACACACTCACACACACACACACACACACACACACACTCACACACACACACACACACTCACACACACACACACACACTCACACACACACACACACACACACACACACACACACACCACACACACTCACACACACACTCACACACACACACACACACACACACACACACTCACACACACCACACTCACACACACACTCACACACACACACACACACACACACACTCACTCACTCACTCACGCACTCACACACACACACGCACTCACACACACACACACACACACTCACACACACACACACACACACTCACACACACACACACACACACTCACACACACACACACACCTACACACACACACACACTCACACACTCACACACACACACACACACACACACCTACACACACACACACACACACACACACACACTCACTCACTCACTCACTCACACACACACACACTCACACACACACACACACCTACACACACACACACACACACACACACTCACTCACTTTGAAGCTGCTGTTAAACAGCGTGCAGGCGGGCAGGTGGTGCTGATGAATATTCAGACGGCGGGTCGGCGCTCTGCTGCCAAACAAACCGCCTGTTTGCTTTCTGTCACCTTCCAAATTCTGATAGATTATTTTTTTCTTTCCGTGTGACTCAGATCAGATGTTTGATGTTTGTTTCCTTCGGTCTGGACCACACAGGGGCTCAGGTGATCATCAGGTGATCATCAAGTCAATTACCAGGTGATGTTCAGGCGAGAGCTCAAGAGAAACCAGGCGGCAAACCTCCGGTTCTGAAGAGTGAAGCCGATGAGGAAGTGTCTCAAAACCTGCATTCTCTCTAGTGGCCACCAGGGGGCGACTCCTCTGGTTGTATAGAAGTCTATAGAACATGACTCTACTTCTCTCTTGATTTATTCCCTCAGTAAACATTGTAAACATGAGTTTATGTCTCAATCTCTAGTTTCAAGTCTTCTTCAATACAGCATGATGTTCATTTAGTACATGATGGTCCATTTAGAGTCACACAGACCATAAAGCAGGGGATGCTTTAGGGCGGGGCTACTGTGATTGACAGGTCTCTAATAGACCATAAAGCAGGGGATGCTTTAGGGCGGGGGCTACTGTGATTGACAGTCGTATACGGCGCCTCTACATCACTTCTCCGCATTCCAAATTTGGTAACTTCTGTTCATTGGCTGCAAAAAACAACAACCAGACATCCGAAGTCCAAGACGGCGAGAAGCCGAACTCAAGGCTTTAAAAGACCCACAAACCGATGATACGTCCACTTCTCACAAACAGCCTGTGAGAGGAACAAACAGCCAACTTCATCTGCGGAAACAAAAAAACCTGTTTTCATCTTTGTGTGCAGGTGGACGTTTGTGCCGAACTTGAATGGACTGGACGGACGGACAGACAACCCATCATGCCGATGTACAGGCAACCTTCCTTAAAATGAGTGAGAGGATATTTGATTATATACAATACAGTATATATATATATATATATCTATATATAGATATAGATATGGATAGACTGTATATATACTGTGGCCTCAATACTGTCTTGCCTCGTTTCCGCTTTGAGACTGTTAATCCGAGGCTCGTGGATAAAGACATTAAAATCAATAAACGATTCCTGCCTCCCAATAACGGACTCGTCCAGATGATTCTCCTCCTCAGCTCTCTGTCTCTCCCAGGAGCTTCCCGATGGTCCTCAGAGATCCTCTCTCGGCTTCCCACGCTCCTCGTGTCCTCTCTGGTACCTGCAGCTCCGAGAGACCAGCTGACACTGACACCACCTGTGGAGGTGAGCCGGTCTGAAGACCACTGCTTTTTATCTGCTTCAGCAATGAATCTGTTCTTAGATCAGAAACCAAACGGGAGAAATGACGTCCCCTAGTTTTGCATTGATTTGACAAATTATCGTCAGATGTCCGACTCTGTGAAGGAAAACCTGATTATTATTATTAAATATTAATACAGCGGTGCATTATCCTTGTACCATAGGCAGAGTTGTACTTCTAAAAAGGTGTGACACCACAGTTTAGAAATATTGAAATGTTTACTTAAAGGTGCAGTGTGGAGGATTTGGCGCCATCTAGTGGCACGTTTTCAGATTGCAACCAACTGAAACTTCTCCAGTCGGAGAACTACGGTGGGCGCCGGCAGTGGGGAAACGTGAATGGTCCTGTCTAGAGTCAGTGGTGGGTTTGTCCCTTCTGGGCCACCGTAGAAAGACGGCGGCCGGCTCCGTGAAGAGGACGTGCTCCATGTGTAGAAATACACGAAAACACAAAGACTCTTATTTTCACAAAGAGAACACACTTCATACAGGTTCTCTGTACGACATTCAGAGCATTAATATAGCAGCAAACAACTATTAACTCAGAGGAATGTTTAAAGTACCAAAAGTACCAAAAGTAACAACAGTAATATATACTATACTCTTATATTATACATATTCATGCATTAATGTGTTCATTACTTTAAATATCAACTGTTAAAAGTCAAGCTCATTATAATTGATTTATATACTGCTGGGTCATTTCGTTCATAATAATTGATCAACATTTATTATTTGATTATATTTTAAAGATATAGATAAATAATCTGACACTTTAAAGTAAATGTGGTGCAGTAAACAGCACAATATTTCCCTCTGAGTTGTGTTGGAACGGAAGCATGAAGTAGCAGAAAGTGGAAATGTGAATATAAATATGAATATAAATATGAATATAAATATAAAGCGTTTGAGTAAATGTACGTTCCACCGCTGGTTACACTCACGGAGCAGGAAACATTACAGAAGAGCCTTTAAAAAGACGGATTTACACCTTTTCAACATCTGACTTGAATGAGTCTGAAAGCTCCTCCAGAGGAGATTTAAACGATCAGGTTTCTCTCCGTCTGAGCTGCTCTTCTGCAACATGCTCTTTTTATTTTCATGTGAAGAACAGCTTCTTCTCTGCAGCCTCTCAGCTGTTAAATCAGATCGAGCCACAGACAGAGCTGTGAACACACAGAAACACACACACAGCTGCTGAGCGTTAGCGTTAGCGTTAGCGTTAGCGGTGCTTCATGGCGGGACTGTGAACATGCAGCGTGTTGTGGAGCTGCAGCATGATTCAGACCGACTGGTTTACAGTGGAGGTGACGGCGCGTGGAGCATGTGGGCAGCAGATGACTCTGATCTGCAGCTTCATTACAGAAGAACACAAAGCTGCACACCCCGGCGACTGGAATCACCACCAGCATCGACCGGCACGTCTGCTTTTGTTCCGTGAGACAAGGTGACACGTCTTGTTTCTTTAAAAGCTTCTCGGGGACAATAAAGTCCTGATGTCACTTCCTGCAGCTGAATGGAAACAGATCTGCTTTTATTAAGTGCAGGACTGTCAAACATCGAATTAAGAAAACGTTGCAGCGTCTCCCCCGACGCTCGTATTTAGAGAAAGTTTTACTGTTTTCACCTGTCAGACATTACACGAAGCTGACCTGCTGCCAATCGGGTTTAAACTCATCAATGATTCATAGATGAGAATTATTTATCAAAATAATAACAGTATTAATGACAACAATAATAACAATAATAATAATAATAATAAAACAATAACTCTCCAGCTTACTTTTAACAGAAAAAAATCCTTTATTGCTACATATATACAATAATTATTAGTGTTAATAATAATAATAACAATAATAATAATAAAACTGATAATAATAATGAAAATTATTCTGATAAAATACTTTCCAGCTTATGGTAAATAAATAAAAATCCTTTATTGATACCAGGTTGACCAAAGTGTTTCATTAATTAAAACTCGTCAAGTGGTCACATGACACGTGACATGTGACACATGACATGTGAGACATGACAGTGAAAATGAGTGTTCTGGAACAAACTCACACATACACTGGCAGATTAAGAAGAATATTAAATCACATATTAATAAAGCGAGGTCAATAGAGCGCTGCAGCAATGTAGTCCAACAGGAAGTTAGCTTCACGCTGGTTGCTGTCGGGATGCCAGTCCGAACCCGTTCAAACCCAGACAGAGAGAGGGCTGATGGGAAATGTGGTTCTCGTTAGTAGAAACATGAGTGCTGATGTGTGTGTGTGTGTGTGTGTGTGTGTGTGTGTGTGTGCGTGTGTGTCACTCTGGATTACATGATGACAGAATAATGAGTGTTGCTGAGCAGCAGTCGGGCTGTTTTCTACATGCAGCACCTGGACTGTGGTGGTCTCTGATAAACGGATCCTCAGCTGTCAGGACCTCAAACCTCCTCCAGCTGTGACCACTTATGATGTCACGCAGGTCGCCCTGGCCATCACGTGACATGAAGTCAGCCCCTGAGCTGCAGGAAGGTGGTGGATGATCCTCAGATTGTTATAGACAAGAAGCCTGCGGACATAAAATCTGAAGGAGAGAAGTCAACAACGACTCCCAGGGTGCATTTCACCAGCACAGAGCTTCAGACTCCGCTATGTGCCTGCTAACGGCTAGCTGAGGCTAACGATTACGGTGTCGAGAAAACGGATTTATGATCTGCAACAGCAACTATGTGATGGCTGTCTGAGTGCAAACCTAAATACATTCCTTCCATTGCAATAATTACAGTTTTTCTATTGCAATTATTCCAGTGCAATAATTACATTTAAGTATTCATTCAATCATTATTGATTTATTGTTTTACGACATTTAATTAAAGTCAATTTGGTCCTTTAATGTCAAAGTCTAAATTGATTATAAATATAAATTACATGGCTGCATAAGTACTCACATCCTTTGAAAAGACAGTGTTAGAAGTATAAAGTAACATAAAATGGAAATACTGAAGTAAAGTACCTCAAACCTCAAAGTTAATGTACTTTACTTTCCTCCACTGGCAGGTCCAGTTAACAGTCCTGAACACGATAATAATATTCAGATAAGCTGACGATGAAGAACAAAGACGGCTTTGGCTCAACAGGACTGGATCCGTCCCAGCCGATGTAACCTGGTCAGTGTTGTGGTGAAGCAGACTCTCGAACAGAGACACAATCCTGCAGGCGGATCCTCTCGATCAGACCCAGATCACAACAAGTCTCCGTGACCATGACGTCCAAACTCTCGCCGGCTTTCAGACGCTTGTTAATTAATTGTCTCTGCACCAACATCTGCCGTCTCTGGAGTCCCACTGTGCGCTGCTGCGATTCAACATTTATACATGAATCCTTACAGCAGCCGCAGTTTTAATGATGAAGCATATGGAATACAGCCGAGCAGAAGAGGAAGTACATTCAGGCTGCGACGGCTCTCAGCTGTGACAGAGCTGCATCACCAAAAACATCTTGTGGACGGAAAAATGTGCTGATTAGGTTTGAACAGTCAGGTGAAGGTGCAGCCGAGTAGCAGAATGTTTCTGCAAACCACAGATATGTTGAACGTTGACTTCTTTTAATTTAGTCTGCGGAGGAGTGACGTAGTATATCCAGCCACCGTGGTATGGAGGGTGCAATGGTCAAACAAACAGGACTTCCACCCAGGAGATTGGTGTTCGTGTCCTGTGTGAAACCACAAGTTGACCGAAGCCTGGAGTTCAGCATTTTGGCCGATGCCATCTTGTTTTTTACAACCAGTGAACAGGAAGTGACCATATCTGGACTGAGGAGGAGACGTAGAGACGCCGTCTACGTCTCTGCTAGAGACCTGTCAATCAGCGTGTAGCCCCGCCCTAAAGCATCCCCTGCTTTATGGTCTGTGTGACTCTAAATGGACCATCATGTACTAAATGAACATCATGCTGTATTGAAGAAGACTTGAAACTAGAGATTGAGACATAAACTCATGTTTACAATGTTTACTGAGGGAATAAATCAAGAGAGAAGTAGAGTCATTTTCTATAGACTTCTATACAACCAGAGGAGTCGCCCCCTGGTGGCCACTAGAGAGAATGCAGGTTGAAGCAATGATTTCATTCTTTATACGTGAAGTTTGCCACCTGATTTACGCTATAGTTACCGTTGTTATGTGAAGGTGTAACATCTTTACGTTATTGTTTAAACACCACAATCTTTTTTCCAACCATAACCATGTAGTTTCGTTGCCTGAACCTAAATCAATCGATTTATTGTTAAGCGTACGAAACTGATAAGAAACATGTTCATGGAAAACAACGCGGGGCTCGGAAACATTCACATTCATCGAATCCGGTGGTTTGCAGGAGCGTAACATGCCCGACTGTTATTCCTGGAAGGTGGGGAGCGCTGCTTTGGTTGGACCAGGAACAACAAAACAGCCAGCCTGTAGTCAGACAGCAGCAGCTTCTCCAGTGAACGATGCAAACCTCCACTTGGTGATGCCCGGACTACAAGATATGAGTCCAATTAGAGCTGGACCAGCCAGAGTGTGTGCTGTAGTGGATGGTAACCGACGCCGCATCCGGGACGCGTCGAATCGTCCCGACAACGTTCCCTCACGTCTGTAACGTTGACCAATAGGAGCGCAGACTCTTCAACTGTGAACACGGGGAAGCCAATGAGGAACGACGTTGGTGCTGTGAGAAACAAGGAAAGTCGCTTTTTCTTTTCTTTTATTAGACTTTTCCAAACACAACACAGCCGGCATCGAACACACGTCGTTCTTTGTTTACATTCTGGTTCCTTCCCGATGACATCACGTGTTTGGTAAATAGAAAACGGTGCACTTCTGTTGGTTGGGGGCACACCTGTAGTCTGTCATGTCTCTTAGCGTATACATTTATCACTCAATAAGCTGACACAGCGACTGTCGTAACGGACAGAAGTATCGCGTAGTCTGAACCCGGCGAGGTGGTCCAGACGTCCGTCTCACCAGCAACGTCCTGCAGCTCCTTCTGGGAGGATCCCGAGGCCAGATGGGATGAGTCCGGGGTCTCCTACCGGCTGGAAACCCTTCACGAGGACCCTGATCAGATGTTCAAGCACCCCGACCGGCTCCGTTGGACCTGGTATCTGTTGAAGGTGTTAAACATGTCCGGAGGGAATCTTTAATGGAAGTAAAGGGATGTTTGTGAATGCGAGGCGATCGAAGGCTCTGGATGAACTCGGTCAGATTCCTTCAGCTGAGGATGACGGCAGCGTGTTCGTCCTACATCTGTGCTCCTGCAGGAGACGCCTGCAGAGACTCAGCCACAGGAAGAGATTCTTCCACCCACCTTAACTGGCAGCACGGCCTGGCCCACATCCCTCGGTGTGTGTGTGTGTGTGTGTGTGACTTCCTGTGGTCTCATTATGTTTGCCTCGTTTCCCTCCAGCGCACATCAGATGTAACAAAACCAGAGGACAAAATAAGAGCATTACTTTTTAAAGACGTGTCCTGAAGAAGGGAGACGGTGATGCGCGCTGACAGCGGCTGCTAATTGGAGTAAATTAATTTACCTCGGGCGCCGATGTTCGCACAAAGCGCCGCTCGCCGCGTGAATAAGTGATGATCGGCAGCGCCCGTATAAGCCCCGACTTTTTGAATCATTTAACGCCGCAATCTGCTAATTAGCAGGGAGAAAAGCCAGCTTTCAGCCACAATTAAGATAGGCCTCTGTCAGTCAGGGGGGGGGGGGGGGGGCGGTGGAGAGGGAGCGCTTCATTTATTCATCCTCTGAGCAGATGCTGAGTGCAGTGGGGGTTTGGATGGAGAGATGCAGGGATGGAGATGGAGAGCTGAGGGATCTGAAGGGCCTGGATGGGGATGAGGGAGGAGGAGGGGGGGGGGGGGTGTTGGCGTGTGGTTGTGGAAGAAGTTTTCCAACCCCCCCCCCCCCACCCCCCCTCACCACCTCTCCCCTCTTTTTCTTTTTCTTCTTCTTCTTCTTCTTCTTGTTCTGTGAGCCTCAGAGGAAGCCAAGCAGCGTGGAGGGGCCCGCCACCAACCACAACAAAAGCAAAACAAAAGACCTGATATGTGAGGAGGAGGAGGAGGAGGAGGAGGAGGAGGAGGGAGGAAGGGGAGTGTAAGAGAGAGTGTGTGTGTGTGTAGGGGAGGGGGGGATGAGAGGAAGGTAGTGCTTTAGCATCTAGAGGCGAACGCACTGAGGGTTCCTGCTTCACGCGCAGAGTGTTAACCAGTTGTACAGCCCAAGGTCAAACACGACCCGCAGGTTCCCCAGGTCATAACACCAACACCCCCCCCCCCCCCCTCCTCCTCCTCCACCCAGCAGCAGCAGCTCCTTCGCTTGGCACGGATTCAAGTGAGCGTGCTGGTGGAGGATCTCTTAAAGTGGCTGCTCGGCTTCATGTGAGATCGTCGAGTCTTCCTGCTGTAATCTGGATGTTTCAGTTGCTGATTTGTGTCTGAAACACGCGTCTCAGTCTGAACCTTGCAGACATTGTTGAGATTGAGGTCTTCTGAACCCCGACCTTTACCTTTGAGATACAAGCGGAGAGCAGACGTACTCTTCAAGTATCCATCACGTCCGTGCAGACGCTCACAGCTGAGAAGTTCTTCGTCTCATTTCATATTCACCGTCGGTCCGACTGATGACATCAGTACTTTTAAGCTGCAGTATTTAGAACGTGTCCTCGTGTTAAAGGGCCTCACTTTGTGTCCGTCATGCGTCATGAGTGGAGATTTTATTTGTAAAAATAATTCAATAGAAGAGAAACAAATCTCTGCAAAGCTTGTAACATTTGGAGGCGATGATAAATGAATACGTTTTAATACTTCATAATAAGAAGACATTAAAATAAAGTTCCTGCCATCAGCATTGACACGTTGCAGGAACGGGCCGACGTCGGGCTGATTTAGTGTCCTGTGATTTGCAACATTTGAACATGAAGGGCCACATGCAGAAGAGGAGGAGAGCCGTAAAGCTGAGAAACGAGCCGACTCTCACGCCGCCGCTGTAAATAAGAAGCTGTCCGTCTGAACATGAACACAGTGGATCACAGCCAGGGTTCGGGGATCTCCTCGCTCTCATTACGACACGGAGCGACCCGGTCAATTTATTCACGCGCAGGCCCGGGGAGCCCCTGCCCCGGACATCCGGCGCCGAGCATTAGCGCTGCTTAGCACCTCCGACTTGGAAATCAGCGGTGAGCCGAAGGGAATGAATATGTTAAAACAGGAAGCCCGGAGGATTTATGTCCGACACAGAGCTGTGAATGTATGCATGCGAGGCTGATGTTTATGCAGAGAGGACCGACTCGCTGGCCTGTTGACTGCTGATTATTTATTGGCAGAGGAGGAAGTATTCACATAACGGAGTTGTACCCCAAACCGGACAGTTTTTAGCTAATGTTTCAATACAATTCACTTACAATGTTGATAAAAATGGTCGTGTAATGTTTTCAGTTGATTTAATGGTGTTAAAGTGAAGTTAAACTTCGTACCTTTCAACGAAATATTGTTGTAATTATTACAGTTAGCTTTGCCCTTACCAGAGTCGTTAAAACGATGCTAACGCGGGTGAATTAGCCGTGCACTGCTATTGGCCTAATCCGTAGGGACTTCTATCCTCGTTGTAAACACTGGCTGCTGCTGGTTTTTCGGGATATTCGCTTGTTCCAGGGTCGCAAAAATGACCATCAATGCTGTCAACACATCCGGGACCGTAGTTCTGTCCTTCACAATAAGATGTCACGCTTCAACAACTCCAAATGATGCAATAAAAGCTCCTTCATTTCCGTTTGAGCCGTTTGAGCGTCGCGCCCGATCGTTCTTTCTGCTTCCTCTCATCAAAGTCACTTTCCTATAGTATTTAGACATATAAACGTCCATATATATTCATGAAATTTGACACGTAGATTATTTGATATGTATGAATTAATATTATTTACGTTTGGTTGGCGATCGCCGAAGAAAATGACAGCGTAATGACCGGAAAGGGCGTCACGACGGAATCGTTCGAGACAGGCCAATAGCTAGCGCCGACCGAGGCAGGCCATCGTTACGTTACTGCAGTACAAATACTCTGTTACGAGTAAAGTACGGCATTGAAAATATTCCTTCTGTAAAAGTACGCGAGTCTACTCGTGAAATAGTTTCGAGTATTTTAACTGTGACCGTTCTACGACATCGCTTCACTTCAACCTCATCACGCGACAGACGTTGAGAGCCACCGTGTGCAAAACACAAGATATTCATTATATTAGTATTTATTTATATTCATTAAGTAACACAGAAAGAAAAACATTGATATGTATCTTTCAGGACCTTTTCCTCACTCAGACGCCACCTTTAAAATAAAAACACAACTTTAGGAGCAACGGAATTCAATTTCCCTCAATTTACGACTTTAGTGTCGGATATTCTGCTTCTCTTGTTCTGGGAATATATTTATTTTATACCTATCAATACTTGTAACACAGTCAACTGTTAGCTTATCTGAACAAAGATTTTTTTAAATCATTTTTAGTAACAATACCATTTTAAAATGTTCATGATTGTCAAACTGCAGCTTCTCTCTCGTTGTCACATTTTAACTGAGTAGAATTTTACGATACAAAAGTATTTCCTCTCGATCTCCACTTCTGACCCGCTGTCAGCGTGAGGAGGCGTTTGTATCTGCAGAGACTTTTATTTTGTTGCTTTGTGACGTTTCTGGGCGTGAAACTCTTATAAAAACGCAGCAGTCGTGTCTGATTGTCCAACAAGAAGCAGCAACAAACATGGCGGAGACATCGAGGCGCAAAAGCCTTTGAGTTCCTTCTGGAGTCAGAGTTTCTCTTTCATGGGCCGCTTTCATACCTGTAGTGACAGAAATATGCAAACTATCTTTCTATAAATACGCAAGAAAACAGAGAGATTCATATCAAGCGACTGTTGGAACCGAATCAAACGTGATATTTACACAGTTTCAGCTGCAAACATTGAGTTCAATAAGATCTATGTATTCTGTATGTTTATTGTACACAAATGTGTAAAGTAGTAAAATAGTACTTTTTATCTGAGGGGCAGTAGAAGTATAAAGAGCCTTGATAAGAAGAAACCTCAAACAAACCTGGATGTGTATCGCAGCGCTGCATTAAATGCACTCAGTTACATTCCAGCACTGACGGTCCTGGATGGTTCTCTGGATGGTTCTCTGGATGGTTCTCACTCAGCTTGGCAGCGCCGCTGCTGAACCCCCCCCCCCGCCCATCCCTTCCTAAAATAAAATAAAAAACCTCCTCATGCTTCCTTCGGAGGCTGAAGTCTTTCACTTTGATCTGAAAGTCTTTGCAGCCTCATTGACTGTAATGAGATCTGGAGAATCCGTGAGGACGGCGGGGATTTGACGCCGAGCCGAAAAACTCCGGCCGGGAATCGGCAGCGGGCACAAACAAAATCGAAAACGGGAGAAAGAGGAGGAGGAAGATCTCAGATGGCTTGGCAAGCGCTTTGCCTTCACCCCCCCCCCTCTTCCATCCCAATGTTAATTTCCCCAATGTCTGAGATTCCAGGGTAGGTGGGAGGAGGGGGGGGGGGCGTTGGGATGGGGGAGGTGGTGGGGGGGTGGGGGACTGGTTGGCACCAAGGCTGCTGGATGTTTCTCTTTGCAGCGGCGTCCCCAGACGAGGAGGCGGCGTTTCTGTAATCTCACCAGCTGACTGCCGTCCAGTCCATTAATCAGTCAGTCAAGGTCTGAAGGGCCCTGAAGACCCTCACACACCCCGAGGTGGGAGGGCGGGGGAGGGCGGGGGGGGGGATGTCCGCCGGCTCTGGGTCAAGGAGACGACGTCGGTGTCACCGACACAGAAACATTTTCGTCGTTGTTGTTTGTTCCCACAATGCACTGCAGTGTCTCTCCGATGTCCGCAGAGTCCGCGAAACAGTTCCTCCACCAATCACAAGTATGAACCGTCGCAGCCAATCAGGAGTCGACGTGGCGTCGTGCCAGCGAATTCAGAGTTGTGTCCCAGTTGTGGCTGAACACTGAGTCTGGACACGTGATGGTACTGACGTCCCACAATGCAACACTCAGCAGGAGAGGCGTGACGGGGGTCGAATCTGAGAGGAAGTAGGTTCATTTGAGAAAAACAGATTATATTTATATATTTATGTTCGTATGAAGGAGTAAAATAAGATGTATTAAATCTCCAGGTAGAATATCAGTATCACCTGCTGCTGAGAAGCAGAGGTCAGGACGCTTCACGTCGTGGCTGCACGGTAAACATCCGGAGGACAGAGCAGCAAAAACGTCCAAACCAACTGAAAAACATTTTGAAAACAAGACCATGATATTTAGTTTCCCCATCACACACAGGACTGTGAGCAGCGTTGGTGTGACACTAGATGACCGGCTACCAGGCAACCTCCGGTTGAAGCCGATGCTTCATGTGTTAAAGCTGCATTCTCTCTAGTGGCCACCAGGGGGCGACTCCTCTGGTTGTATAGAAGTCTATAGAAAATGACTCTACTTCTCTCTTGATTTATTCCCTCAGTAAACATTGTAAACATGAGTTTATGTCTCAATCTCTAGTTTCAAGTCTTCTTCAATACAGCATGATGTTCATTTAGTACATGATGGTCCATTTAGAGTCACACAGACCATAAAGCAGGGGATGCTTTAGGGCGGGGCTACACGCTGATTGACAGGTCTCTACCAGAGACGCCGTCCCTATACGTCACTCCTCCACATTACAAATATGGTCACTTCCTGTTCATCGGTTGCAAAAAAGCGAAGATGGCGACGGCCAAATCGTCAAACTCAACATCATAACATCAGCACGCAAACCAATGACACCACGACTACGTCACCACGACTACGTCTTATATTTACAGTCACTGCCAACAAAGCTGTTCTTTCTGGGGAGAACTTAAAGGAATAAGAAAAAGATTTAGATCTTAGACTATATGAAGGAAATACATTATGAATTACTACTAATAATAATACTGTCGCAAACGTCGGTGGCTGTAGGTCACATCAGCGTCACGACGTAATTCCGTAATGCCCTCTGACCTCTGCAGCTCATCCAGAATGAAGCAGCTACACATCTTCAGTCTGAAAACTCACCTGTCCACACTAGACTTTGGCATTTCCTATTGTCTCTAAATGCAGCACTTGAAGTAAATCAAGATATTTGATGAAGTTGATGATGATTCTTTTGTGATTGTCTCCAAACGCACTTTGTGTCACTCAGATAAAAGGGTCAGCGAAATAAATGCACCACACGTTGTCCCTGCTGGAGCATTTGAACGCACCACACTTTGTCCCTGCAGGAGCATTTGAACACACCACACTTTGTCCCTGCTGGAGCATTTGAACGCACCACACGTTGTCCCTGCTGGAGCATTTGAACGCACCACACGTTGTCCCTGCTGGAGCATTTGAACGCACCACACGTTGTCCCTGCTGGAGCATTTGAACGCACCACACTTTGTCCCTGCAGGAGCATTTGAACACACCACACTTTGTTCCTGATGGAGCATTTGAACGCACCACACTTTGTCCCTGCAGGAGCATTTGAACGCACCACACTTTGTCCCTGCTGGAGCATTTGAACGCACCACGCTGCTCCACATGTCACACTGTGATAATGTTGTTGTTGCAGATCTCACCTCCCTCCTGCCTTCACGCCACCGTCACTAAATAAACTCTTCCTGTGCGTTGTGGATTTCACGCAGCAGTTTTTCATTTCTTATTAACGAGCGTGTAAATAATAAGGGGGGTTAAATCCGACCCCGAGGTCTCCGGCTGAATTATTGTGTCGGTGTTTTGGCTCTTTGGGGGTCTGAAGCTGCTCAGGACTGAATCCCATCAGCATACGTTCAAACCTCCGACCACAGCGTCCTCCTGACCTTCTCTCTCTCTCTCTCTCTCTCTCTCTCTCTCTCTCTCTCTCTCTCGCTCTCTCTCTCTCTCTCTCTCTCTCTCTCTCTCTCGCTCTCTGTCTCTCTCTCTCTCTCTCTCTCCACTATTTACTTAAATAAACATAAAGATACAAAAACTAACCTTATCATAGCAGTCAACACTTGACTTTCCTTCTTTATCAGGTGAAACATGATGTTGTTGATAAATGAAGCAGCACCTGAAGATAATAACACAGCATCACAGGAGAAAAGGTGCTTTTGATTATGTATCGAAAAAATAAGTCCAGCTGCGAAACAAGAATGTTACAGAATCCATCAGTTCGGAAAACATTTGGTAAATTATGGTCCATTTGGAAGCAAATAGAACATAAAGCAGGTTTGCTTTAGGGCGGGGCTACCTCGTGATTGACAGGTCTCTACCACGGCGTTGTCTGGGTTTTCATCTTACAACTTTAAGGGTGAGTGTGTTTTCACTTCATCAAAGTTAATTGTAACATTTTGGTCCCCTAAAAATTCAGCGTTGGGTTTGTACTTAGCTCCGCCCTCTCGTGTCACTTCCGGTTGCAAAAAAACAAGATGGCGACGGCCAAAATTCCAAAATAACAACACATTGTTCAACTCGATGTGTTGTTTCCAATAACATGCAGTTGATGTGATTGGTGTTTCTTCAGACCCTAACCATGCACGAGTGCATACAAATGTAAAAATTATTCCGTTTGAATCGAACTGTTTATAAAACTGCTTTAAATATTCGGGCTTCAGCTGTAGCGCCGAATGCTTCTGCAGTAGCGCCGAATGCTTCTGCGGTAGCACGGAATGCTTCGGCGGTAGCGCCGAATGCTTCTGCGGTAGCACGGAATGCTTCGGCGGTAGCACGGAATGCTTCGGCGGTAGCACGGAATGCTTCGGCGGTAGCGCCGAATGCTTCTGCGGTAGCACGGAATGCTTCGGCGGTAGCACGGAATGCTTCGGCGGTAGCGCCGAATGCTTCTGCGGTAGCGCGGAATGCTTCGGCGGTAGCACGGAATGCTTCGGCGGTAGCACCAAATGCATTGTCTGAATTGCCGGTTGCTGTAAAACACATTTCCAAGCTTCACGTTGCAAACGGAGACGTTTAGTTCACCAAAAAGCATGAGCACGTTCAATAAAAGGGTTCGTGCTCAACGCCGACTCCTGCACCTCTGAGCTCTGAGGTTTAAAAACACAGCACTTACTCTGCTGGATGAGAACGTTTCCACTGAACAGTTCAATAAATTAGCAGCATATAATCTTACAAACAGGATATAAAGTGTTTGTATTCGATCCTGCAGGAAAGACGTTCCAGAATCTAATTTCCCACAAGCACATGCACAATAACGTGTGAATAAAGTTGCTTGTTAATAATCTCATGACCCTCTCAGATTTATCTTGTGACCCCTCAGAGGGGCCCCCGGCCCCCAGGTTGAGCATCCGGCACTCTAAACTGCAGAAGATGGATTCAGGTGTGTTAAACCTCTGGATGACAGTCTGTCTCCGTCTCTGTGTGCAGTTTAATTAAAGCAGTGTATGAGTAGGAGAGGTCATTAGCGCAGAACAGATGGGGCCCTGGTCGCCATGGAGACGCATCCTCATTGTTTACAGCTCCCCGCTCTTTTGTTTGGCAGCCTCCCCCCCCCCCCCCCCCCCAAATGAGCCGCTGCTCCGGCGACGTGGGACGCTACAGAGTTCGCCGCCGCTTTTGTTTTCTCTAAATGTTCATTCAGTGCAACATCTGCACCTTCTTTTCATATTCTGTTTGCAGGGGTTTATGTTAACTACCTGATGATGATGATGCTGACGGTGGAGCAAAGGGGTCACGCCCCCCCCCCCCCCCCCCCCCCGCACCGGGGCCTGAACGCTGTTGTGCCCCGCGGCCACCAGGAGGCCGCAGGATAAATAGGACGCAAAAACCCCCGAGGTGAAGATTTGAAGAGGTCAGAGACCGAGTCAACCGGCCTGGTTCCTGTCTGCATGTGGATGTGAGCTCACCTCCTCCTCCTCCTCCTCTTCATCCTCCTCCACCATACACGCT
>CM051689.1:2198973-2231473 GCA_028022725.1 Lycodopsis pacificus | reverse complement strand
CTGAGGGAAAGACGTCTCAACCTCACACAGAGTTTACTCAAAGTACTCAAATCCTTTCAATAAGCGAGTAATTGTACAGTGTAAAAAAAATCTAAACTCTTACTTATTAAGTAAAAGTTGTTTTCAAAGTATTCGAAGTAAAAAGTACTGTGTGTTATCCCATTTCATAGTGTTGTATAGAAGTACATTTTTACATTATTATTGCTGATGCATTCATGTTTAATTAATGTGCATTTTCCCAGTGGTCGGAGTACTCTGATCCTACTTAAAAGTACAAGTAGTAGTACACACAGTGTAGAAATACATTCAAGTACAACTGTATCAGCATTAAATACACACACACATAGACACACTCACTCACACACACACACACACACACAGACACACCCACTGTTTCCCAGAGGGCCGTGCTGCTGAAAGGAACAGGAAGTGGAGGACGAGCTCCGACTCCATCTGGACTCAGTCACCTGACACCCGAGCCAGGGCGCCATGGCAACCAACGAGTTCAAACCCAGAGAGCCCGCCGCTATGGCAACCAAGGAATCTGATATGAAGCACCTTTAAGACTTTGTTTTATTTATTCATTATAATCTTTAGTCTCTTTAATGTAAAACTCACTTATTCTCGCTGCTCTGATGCCTCAGGGAGTAAAGGTGTTACAGTAGCAGACGGGTGGGGACTCCTAAAGCTTCTGGGTAATGTAGTTTGTTTTAACAGAAGCGGGAGTCGGGAACTCGTTCCTCGTGTTTCCTTTTCAGTAATTTAACTTTTAAAAATGTTCAAACTTCAGAATCTGATTCCTTCTGGGAAATAAAAAAGGTTGCAGCTCCATAAACCTGCAGGAATTTCTCAGCCCGGCGTTTCTGTTAGCGTCCGGAGAGCCGACTGCTTTCCCACACCTTTCTGTGGTTCCACTGCAGGCCTCCTGCTGCTTCCTGTGATGAAGTCAGTAAATTATTGGCCTCCAGCTGCAGCGTTATGGATTAGCACGCTCCATTCACTCCGTGATTTACAGCGCCAGCAGAAATATATGATCGCTTTAACACAAACCTCTAAAACCTGCCGTTTGGAGTTCAACTTGGCTCGTAACCAAACTCCATTTCCCCTAATTAGATGTGATTGCACAATCAAGCTGCACAAAAAATGGGTCCGGGTCGACTCAAAGCCGTATTTTCAGCGCGGGAAAAAGATGGCTGTCTGCCGGCCAGCGGAGTGACCAATCAGAGGACGTTCCCAGCAGACATCCATTATGGCGCCTGCTGTTTCTGGCAGCTCCAGGAAACGTTCACTTCTCGCTGAAAAATGGAGCGTTTGGCTTCCTGTCAGGAAAGAGTTGTTCTCAGAGAGGCGTCACTCTGAGTCGTTATCGTGCACCAGGACGGAGAGGCGTCACTCTGAGTCGTTATCGTGCACCAGGACGGAGAGGGGTCACTCTGAGTCGTTATCGTGCACCAGGACGGAGAGGGGTCACTCTGAGTCGTTATCGTGCACCAGGACGGAGAGGCGTCACTCTGAGTCGTTATCGTGCACCAGGACGGAGAGAAGTCACTCTGAGTCGTTATCGTGCACCAGGACGGAGAGGCGTCACTCTGAGTCGTTATC
The DNA here is from genome assembly GCA_028022725.1 of Lycodopsis pacificus. Lineage (NCBI taxonomy): Eukaryota > Metazoa > Chordata > Actinopteri > Perciformes > Zoarcidae > Lycodopsis > Lycodopsis pacificus. The sequence goes on along the minus strand of CM051689.1, from coordinate 2,229,871 downwards.
GTGCACCAGGACGGAGAGGCGTCACTCTGAGTCGTTATCGTGCACCAGGACGGAGAGGCGTCACTCTGAGTCGTTATCGTGCACCAGGACGGAGAGAAGTCACTCTGAGTTGTTATCGTGCACCAGGACGGAGAGGCCTCACTCTGAGTCGTTATCGTGCACCAGGACGGAGAGAAGTCACTCTGAGTCGTTATCGTGCACCAGGACGGAGAGGCGTCACTCTGAGTCGTTATCGTGCACCAGGACGGAGAGAAGTCACTCTGAGTCGTTATCGTGCACCAGGACGGAGAGAAGTCACTCTGAGTCGTTATCGTGCACCAGGACGGAGACTCTGTGATACTTCTTATACTTCTACATCACAACATCTCACAGTTAAATATTTTACTTTTTAAAGTGTCCATGCTGACTCCTGCCGGCTGTGATGCATCTGCAAACCTCCACATTAAACACAGACGTCTTTACAAGAACTGGCACTTTAAATATCAAAAAGGTGAAAATGTCCTTTGTTTTTCACAGAAAGAGATTATTAGCACGAGATACATTTCTCAGAGTTTTCTTCTCCTCATCCAAGCCAATTGTTTTCTATTTTAAATGATATTTTGATTGTTGGCCAAAATAAATACATTGTATTTGAATTTTAAGTTTCTGCATTACATGAACGATAAGAGAAATGGCTGTTAAGAAGTAGAACAGCCACCATATTAACGGGTTTGAGCTTCTTCTTCTCGAGATTCGAAGTCTGGACTATTATTCCTGTGTGCTGTGCTGTTCACAGTGAAAAACAGTATGTTGTTTGACAGTATATTGATATCATACCAACAGTTTTGATATCCGTATCTGTTTATTTTTTAACTCAGCACTTTGTTTCCATTTAAAAATAAAAGCACTTCAGCGTCTTTCTGTGGACAGAATCGCTTCATCTGTTAACACTGTGTTGTGTAAAATGGAGATTTACTGACCTATTTTATATCATAGAACATAAACAAACACTTATCTCAGGCATCACATTCAAAGAACATACTGACTTCCAGACGAGGGAACAAGAAGCAAAAATGCTGACTCGTTACTGGGTTTTCAGGACTCGTTCCTGCAGCACTCTTCAGGGTTTCACATGAATCTACAATACAACTTTCCAGTCATGCTCACGTCACTGTAGTTTCTTTTCTGGAGATTTTGGAGTATTCTACATTTAATTAAAACAAAAAGTACAAAGGACCTTCCAGGAAACGTCCAACACATGAAGGCTGTTTACAGGCCGAAATTTTAGTTTTTTTTACGTTTTTGTGTTGATGAAGAAACTTTTTATACTTGACTACATTTTCTCCTTGTTCTTCTTTTCTGGTTCCCCATGATGTTCTCCGTCGGTTTCTCATGTCCAATGACCCCTTACAGTGATAGAGTCCGATCACCCCTCACAGTGATGGAGTCCGATCGCCCTTACAGTGATGGAGTCCGATCGCCCCTCACAGTGATTGAGTCCGATCGCCCCTCACAGTGATTGAGTCCGATCGCCCCTCACAGTGATGGAGTCCGATCGCCCCTCACGGTGATGGAGTCCGATCACCCCTCACAGTGATGGAGTCAGATCACCCCTCACAGTGATGAGTCAGATCACCCCTCACGGTGATGGAGTCCAATCACCCCTCACGGTGATTGAGTCCGATCACCCCTCACGGTGATGGAGTCCGATCACCCCTCACAGTGATTGAGTCCGATCACCCCTCACAGTGATGGAGTCCGATCACCCCTCACATTGATGAGTCCGATCGCCCCTCACAGTGATTGAGTCCGATCGCCCCTCACTGTGATGGAGTCCGATCGCCCCTCACTGTGATGGAGTCCGATCGCCCCTCACTGTGATGGAGTCCGATCGCCCCTCACTGTGATGGAGTCCGATCGCCCCTCACTGTGATGGAGTCCGATCACCCCTCACAGTGATTGAGTCCGATCGCCCCTCACTGTGATGGAGTCCGATCGCCCCTCACAGTGGAGTCCGATCGCCCCTCACAGTGATGGAGTCCGATCACCCCTCACAGTGATGGAGTCAGATCACCCCTCACGGTGATGAGTCAGATCACCCCTCACGGTGATGGAGTCCGATCACCCCTCACGGTGATTGAGTCCGATCACCCCTCACGGTGATGGAGTCCGATCACCCCTCACGGTGATTGAGTCCGATCACCCCTCACGGTGATTGAGTCCGATCACCCCTCACAGTGATGGAGTCCGATCACCCCTCACAGTGATGAGTCCGATCGCCCCTCACAGTGATTGAGTCCGATCGCCCCTCACTGTGATGGAGTCCGATCGCCCCTCACGGTGATGGAGTCCGATCGCCCCTCACGGTGATGGAGTCCGATCACCCCTCACAGTGATGGAGTCCGATCGCCCCTCACGGTGATGGAGTCCGATCACCCCTCACAGTGATTGAGTCTGACGGCTGAACCGGGTGGAAGCGTGAGGTAATTGCAGCCCATTTGTAGCTTGACAGCTGGGCAGAATTCAGGATTGCCATTTGGCCCAGAGTGGAGGGGAGGAGATGCCACATGTTCTATTAAAATGTGATGATCCTGGCTCCCGCCGCGTCGCTGCCTCCACCCGGTTTGATGTCCTGCTCTTTAGGGCCTTAATGGGAGACGACTCGGCTGCCGTGTCACTCCGCGTTCTCTCACACGCTTCACGACGCTTATTTACGCCGGCAAGTTGGCTTCCTGTTTTATGAACAAGCGGCTGCGTGTTTTTTGCGACGCTCTTGTTTGTGTCCAGATGTTCGTGGTCGGGGCGCCGCGGGACGAGAAACCGTCATCCATTTTGTTTTATTTAAGAGATGTGAGAGCGGGATGCGCCGTGGAAAACTAGTTAACAGGAAAAAGGTGACGGATATAAAGCTGACATGTTTGTTTCTGTCACTTAAAGGCAGGATGTCACTCTGTGTCGGTCTCCATGTTGAATCGGCTGAGAGAACAGGAGGAGGAGGAGGAGGAGGAGGAGGAGGAGGAGGAGGAGGAGGAGGAGGTGCAGATGGTGTTTCAAATGGAAGATTTGTCTGAGACGTCGACTCACTTAGAAGTCTAAATGTGTCGTCGTGTTGTCTCACATCACAGCAGCAAACAGTCAAAGAAGTGACACTTCTATCAGAAATTTATTATGGCGACATTTTATATAAATGTGGATGCAGATTCTTCTTTTTTTATGTTACATTCAGTTCATATGGCTGCGTTACGGTTTGTCTCTGATTCTTTATACAACCGTGGAATTGGAACATTTTTCTGTTTTTGAGGCCGTATTACACAAACTGCATGGGGATTATATAAATATACATAAAAGTTAAACAAATAAAATAAAAAAATAGCAGGGACACATGCCTTGCTAAAGGGCACACACACAGCAGCAGCAGCAGCAACACACTTAAATAATCAAACTCGTCGCTTGTTCAACTGAGCTTCCTTAAACTGTCGACACGTATACAAATATATATACAAATATGTATTCATATATAATATTAATACTTATGATCTTCGGTTTACAAAATGTCTCCATGCACACAGAAAGTCTCAATAAAAACAACACAGTTCATTCAACCCATTTTTTACTAAAACAGTCACAAATATTAGAATTATCAGTGAGTCGAGTTTATAGTTCTACGGTCTCTAACTTCTTGTCATTGTGAGGTGCATGAAACAAGTCCCCTCAGTTCAGATCCTGCTCCTTCATTATGTTCATGTGTAGTGCAACATGACAGAAGTCTGTCACTATATTCTTTGTCTTCTCTGTGGGATAATCATAGCTAGTCGTGTAGCTTGAACTTGAGTGTCATTATTCCTATATTTGTTGACATGAAGTCAAAGTATCTCCATTTAAAGTGCGCTGAATGATTTATTGTCAGCTCATGTTAACAGTGTACTCACAGATTAACAGAATATCACTGGATTACTTTGATACTGAAGAAAGCTTGAAAACATAATGTTTCTCAGGCAGGTTCTGCAGCATCTTTCCTGTGATTCCTAAGTGGATTTATTGTGGATGGACATCAGAGAAATGATGAGGGACATTTAAAAGTTTCTTAATCAGCTCCATGAGTGTCTGAACTTTCCCTTTGCGTTAACAACTAAACCTCCGAAACATGTTTGTATTTGAGCTCTGAAGCTGCAGCAACATTAACAGCTGTAGCAGGAAGCCGTTAAACCCGTAAACACCAGTTAAATGAATACAGTCTAATGATGTGGAGGGAGCGAGGTGAGCTTTTATTACACCTACAGCTCCTCGCCTCGCTGCACCCACAAACAACCCTCCACCTCAAATCAAAAGCAAGGACTGTGAACGGCCCCTGAGGCCACTTCACTGCAGTCCAGCACGCTACAGTTAGCGTTGTAGCATGTTAGCGGCGTGGCGTTGCTCCCTGCTGGTCACCAAAAAAAAGCATGCAGGAAAAACGGCGCTTCGCTGAGTTCAGGTAAACATCCTAAATACCTCGGAGCCGAGCGCCACGCCCTGCAGCTCAGCCCCCCCATCATCGTCTTCATCACCCCCAGCCGAGCATGCTAACGGTGCAGCCCTCCCCCCTCCCCCCCTCCACTTCTCCCAAACCTCCACACTTTCATTTCATCTCTCCGTCCTCTCCTCTCTCTCTGTTTTTTCTCTTCTTTATTTCCCTCTGGCTGCGTCTGCTCTCTTTACAAAGCCCCGGAGCATTATCAGAACATTACAGCGCGCAGCATGTGTTTGATTAAAAAAGTGTAAAGTTACAAATTAGTTAATAAAATCATTTAGGCCGATCGCTGCAAATGGTGATAAATGTCTTCCATATGTTCCCAATAAAACAGCAAAGTGCCATGTGCCCGTCCCCTCTGTCTTCGCCATAAACAAATAAATTAAAACAATTACCGCGCCGAGCGCCTTCCGTCTTTAATGAGAGCGCGGCCGTGTGAAATATGTGACAGCTCTCGTTTGCCCAGAACGGCGGCTGTCTCTATCGAGAGGCCGGCGGCCATCTTTGTGATAAATCGCTCCTCCGCTCGCAGTTTGGTCGGTTTTCTCTGCTGAACCACCTGAGATTACCTGCTGGGGTCCCCACTGGTGATCAACATGTGGTCATGGGCCACCAAGGGGTCTGGAGGATCTATCTACCAGAGGCTCCAGAGGATCTACCAGAGGGTCCAGAAGGGTCTCCAAGGGGTCTAAAGGATCTACTAGAGAGTCCAGAAGGGTCACAAAGGGGTCCAGAGGTTCTACCAGAGGGTCCAGAAGGGTCTCCAAGGGGTCTAAAGGATCTACTAGAGAGTCCAGAAGGGTCACAAAGGGGTCCAGAGGTTCTACCAGAGGGTCCAATAGGGTCACCGAGGGGTCCAGAGGATCTACCAGAGGATCTACCATTATCAGCAGATCGGCAGAGGAAGACCATGTGAAACGGTTGAAAGTCCCGGTGAAAAGCCAGTAGGTGGACCTTTAGTCAGGAATGATTTGTCAAACTGTTTCCAAGAACAATCACTAACTTTTAATGTTAAGCAGAGAGTCTCCTAATGAAAAACACTATATGCAGGTGCATTATGGGAAATGTAGGATATCACAACCAACACAATTAACATCTGTTTAGTTACAAACTCTGTGTTGAACAGTTTTGTTGTTGAGTCGACTTGTAGTCTTTTTTAACTCCCTGCTGTAGTTTTATAATCTCACCTGCAGAAATTATTGATTTCATTTCGTCTGTCTGTGTTTTTAATCTCTGTATTTAATCAGTATGTTTGTGTGTTTTTCGCTAATTAACTCCATAAATCAAGTGCAGCAGCTGAGTGGGATGTTTCCTGGCTTCATGTTCTCGTTCTGTCTTTGTCTTCAGTCTCGTATCCGTCCTGACTCACAGTGACCGAAACTCAGGGTTTGTAACAGATGTGTTTATATTTTAAACATGTTTAATTATTGTCTTGATCAAAAGTTTCCTCAAAAAACGTTTGAATTTTCAGATACAATTAGTTTCACATGAAAATATTTGACATTATATCAAACAGCCATACAGATTACCTGTTTATAATGAATTCATATATGTAAATATATGTGTCTGAATTATTGCTAAAGGGTGTGAATTCATCTCGTATGTTGAGTTCCTGCCGTGTTTTATAAGACGTTGTTAAGTTCAGTGATTAAACGTTGACGTGAAGGTTTTAACTGGTCGATCTCATCTGAACTGCTTCAAAGCCTGACAGCAGATCTTTCATATGTCGGACAGATCTTTCACATCTGGAATCTCACGTTGTCATATCCGACACATCTGGAGTCTTTACCGCCGTGAACAGAAGCATTTCTGTCAGCTCGTTCTGATCTGCAGAAACTGAATCTGATCGTTTTTTTTAGTCCGAGGAGAAACAAGCATTACATTACACTACATTACATTACATTACATTACACTACACTACATTACATTACATTACATTAAACTACATTACACTACATTACATTACATTACACTACACAACATTACACTACATTACATTACATTACATTACATTAAACTACATTACACTACATTACATTACATTACATTAAACTACATTACACTACATTACATTACATTACACTACACAACATTACACTACATTACATTACATTACATTACATTAAACTACATTACACTACATTACATTACATTACATTACACTACATTACATTACATTACATTACATTAAACTACATTACATTACACTACATTACACTACATTACATTACATTACATTAAACTACATTACACTACATTACATTACATTACATTACATTACATTAAACTACATTACATTACATTACATTACACTACATTACATTACATTACATTACATTAAACTACATTACACTACATTACATTACATTACATTAAACTACATTATACTACATTACATTACATTACATTACATTACACTACATTACATTACATTACATTACATTAAACTACATTAAACTACATTACATTACATTACATTACATTACATTACACTACATTACATTACATTACATTACATTACACAACATTACACTACATTACACTACATTACATTACATTACATTAAACTACATTACACTACATTACATTACATTACACTACACAACATTACACTACATTACATTACATTACATTACATTAAACTACATTACACTACATTACATTACATTACACTACACAACATTACACTACATTACATTACATTACATTACATTAAACTACATTACACTACATTACATTACATTACATTAAACTACATTACACTACATTACATTACATTACATTACACTACATTACATTACATTACATTAAACTACATTACACTACATTACATTACATTACATTACACTACATTACATTACATTACATTACATTAAACTACATTACATTACACTACATTACACTACATTACATTAAACTACATTACACTACATTACATTACATTACATTACATTACATTAAACTACATTACATTACATTACATTACACTACATTACATTACATTACATTACATTACACAACATTACATTACATTACATTAAACTACATTACACTACATTACATTACATTACATTAAACTACATTATACTACATTACATTACATTACATTACATTACATTAAACTACATTACATTACATTACATTACATTACATTACACTACATTACATTACATTACATTACATTACACAACATTACATTACATTACATTAAACTACATTACACTACATTACATTACATTACATTAAACTACATTATACTACATTACATTACATTACATTACATTACATTAAACTACATTAAACTACATTACATTACATTACATTACATTACATTACACTACATTACATTACATTACATTAAACTACATTACACTACATTACATTACATTACATTACATTACACTACATTACACTACACAACATTACACTACATTACATTACATTACACTACATTACATTACATTACAGTCATTCAGCAGACGCTTTCATCCAAAGCGACTTACAATAAGTGTATTCAACATCGGTATTCAAGAGAAATACGAGTCACCAGAAGTCCTGAGTGCATCTCAGAACATAAACCAGAGCAAAACACAGAAACAACTAATACTGTAGCAGGACGTGAATCTGAACGTTTCACACTTTCATCTTCCAAAATCAATGACAAACAGTTGTTTCTGTCGCTGGTATTATTATTAACACAGGAGTAACCTGTGTTACGTTCACGGCCAAGAGTTAAGATGAGATGAGTTAACATAAAATAAGATAATAAACCTTTATTGATGTTTCGGTGTTGCAGCAGAACAAAGACAGGAACACATGCAGACACAAGAGAAACAACACATAAATAATGATACATTCAAAATAAGAACATAGAAACTATACAAGAGCAATCAGCTAACTCAACATTTCAAGACATTTCAAGGCAATTGTCCGTTTCACGATAACGACGTGACGTTAAATGAGGCGTGAAAAGCCTTGAATGTGTAATAATGGCACTCAGAAATGTCGTGCTATTTAAACTTCTTCATGGGTTGTCTTCTCATCTTTAAATCTTACACAGCAGTGAGTGAACAGGAGCTTCTCCAGAGTTTCTGCACAGATCCATCACGTGTTGCTCTTTACCTGTTAGCGTCTGTCTGAAGAGTTAACGTCGTCTACGTGTCCATATTTAAGAAGCTGTGCAGGATTCACACGTTCATACGGGTGAGCTGGTGTGTTCAGGCCTGAAGTCACCTCAGTGTCTTTCCTTTCTGTGTCACAGAAGTCCAAATAAAGACAAACTTTTCTTTAATAAAATGATTTAAATACATAAATGTGAATGTGTGATTTCACCTCTGAAGGTCTGTTGGAGGGGGGGGGGGGGACTTTATGAGTATTTGGGACAAAGCCACAGCTTTAATGGGACTCAGGTAATGGTCCTTACACTGGCTGAGGGGGGGGGGGGGGGGGGGGGGGGGAGACAGTCCAGGTTTCTGTCCACTGACCTTCACAGCGTTTCAGCGCTGGAGCCGGTCATCTGGACTCAGCAGATCAAAATATATAAAACACCGAAGAAGCAGATGAGAGGAAATGAGCCTTTTAATTGAGGCGTTTATTAAAGGTGCAGAAGAAGAGAGCGATGGAGGGGGGGGGGGGGGGGGGGGGTCAGCCGAGGTCAAGTTCACGAGGACGATCGGATCAGAGCGACGTGGTTTAGTCTGAATGTGGGGAAATTATGTTTTCTTCACATTTATATTTCTTATTCATTCACATCTTCCCGTCATATTTAATATCTCAAACTGTTCAAAAATAAATGAAATATATGAACTCTTCATTGTACTCAAGGTGTCTCAAGGTTCAACAACTTTCATAAAGCGTGGAAACATTAATATATAATCTATACATTTCTACTGTGCAGGTTTGAACACTAAGAGATGAAATATGAATATAATCATCAACATGAAGCTCAAACTGTGATTCTGTTGAAGCAGCGATGAAACAAAAGAGCTTTCACTTCCTCAAAGACCTTTAAACTGTGTTCAGACACAACCTGAGGTGATGGAAGAGATGCAAATTGTTGAAAATGTGCATCTTTATGGCGACGAAACACAAACATGCAGCAGTCCGATTGATGAGAATGATAGAACATTATCTTTGACACCTCGTTGCACGTCTATATCTACGGACCTCGAGAACCTCACTGACCCCTCAGACCTCCTGATCTGCAGAACATTTCCATGGAGGATTTTCAAGGACCCACATCCTTCTGCACGGTTTCACTCGGAACGTCTGACGCAGTATCCTGAGCATCCCCGGGAACAACAGCGTCCCATCTTAAACATCGGAAGTATATTTCAGATCGGCGGCGTCGTCCTCCACTCTGTCACTTGTGTTTTATTCCCGACATCCTCAGTAATAGTAGTATTTTTTAAAGCACAGTTGTGTATTTCCATATATTCGTGTAACTAAACGGAACACCGAGGAGCTGTTTAAAAGGAACCGTTTAATAGAAACGTTCCCCTCGACTCCTCCAAGACTTCCAGGGTTTTATCAGACCGGAGTGATGCACAATCTCGTTTTTTCATGCATCGCTTGTCAACAGGAAGTGTCGCCGAACACACACACACACACACACACACACACACACACACACACACACACACACACACACACACACACAAACAGCCTCAGTGTGTTCAGTTGATCAGCTTCTGATGAAGGATCACACACCTCCACAAGGTTTGTCCCTGAGAGCTGCTTCAAGGAGCTGAGAGTGTGTGTGTGTGTGTGTGTGTGTGTGTGTGTGTGTGTGTAGTGGGAGCAGTGGGAGACAGGGGGGAGGTGGGGGGGGTGAGTGAAAGAGAGAAAACTGCCTCTTGTCTTTTCCAGTTTGGGGCGTCCAGATGGGAAGTCATTTTTTATTCGTCTTGAGGCGGCTCTTCACATCTGTCGGCCCAGATGCCTAATGAATACGGAAGCAGGCCGTGCTGTCGCCTCATTAATACTGCACTCGCGCGGGGAGCCCGGCCCGGCCCGGCTGCGTCGTACCGCCGCCGCCCACCGCGTCCCGGCGCGGCGCCGGAGCAGAACGTGGCGCCGCAGCGGCGTTCCTCTGGGCCCGGTGCCGGCAGCTGGCGCCCCGCAGGAACAAAGCTGCCGCACTTTGTCGGCCTAATGCCTCCCTGTGTTGTCACTTAAGGTCTTTATTGGTATTAATTGATACGATCGGAGCAACTTCGCCTCCCTGTCTCCCCAAACATCATCACCCCCAACTCCCCTCCCTCCCTCCCCCCTCTCCCCCCTCTCACCCCTCTCACCCCTCACTGAGGCTTCAAACAGGTGGACAGGAGGCAGCCTGTGAGGCCTCGTGCTGAAGGTGAAGCTTTTTTGGGCGTAAACACTAAAATCTGTGTTTCACAGACGTTCCATTAAAAACAACTTTTATATTTTCTGTGCAGTATGACTGGAAACTTTCACAGGAAAACAAATACAATTCAACACAACAGAGGGAATAAATATCACCTTTCATGTGAAAAAACACAAGTGGTTCATCGTGTTATCAGGTCCTTTCCCTCTGAAGGTCTTTGACTTCTACAGTCAGTTAATATGTGAATATGTTAATGTGCTAATATGTTAATATGTAAAGTAATAAAGAGACACAGCTGATGTGATTCTGACCTTCAGAGCTCACTGATCCTTTAACATCACTTCCTGTCTGACATTTAACATGAAGCTCCGTCACATGATCAGAGCTTCATGTTCATACAGCAGTACATTCAGTCAAGTACTCCACCTCAGGACATTTCAAGGTGCTTTCTTCTCCTCCACATCTCAGAGGTACATGGTGTGCTTTTTACTGTACTACATCTCAGAAGTACATATTGTACTTTTTACTCCACTATATCTCAGATGTACATGGAGTATTTCACAGTGTGGTATTAGTACTTTTACTTTTTAACCTGGACAGATTTCAGCATTAAGACTTTGCTGATCTGATTGCTGAGACGATAAGTTTTTATTCCAAAATATGTCGAGAGCATCTTAACATGTTTAAAAAGATGTTGGTAAATTGGCCATAAAGTAGTTAATCTGAGAGGCAGATTGAAAACAGAATGGTGTGAATCAGAGCAGCAGAGCTGGAGATGTCCAAACACACTGGATCCTACGTTTCCCATAATGCACCTGGGTAATGTTTTTCATCAGAGCCTTCCTGCCAGTCAGGTCTGTCTGACTCCATTCAGCTGGTGCTGAAGTACGAAGCAGAAACAGCAAAACTTGAACTTTATTGTGAAACTTAAAAAAGGCGACATGTTGTCTTCAAAGTGCGTTTCCTGTTTCCTGCTCTGTGTGTGTACTTCACTGACCGTCGGTCACGGGGGGACTCTCACTAATTTCAGAGCATTTCACAGGTCGTTTCTTCCTCATAACATATTGATTCAGTCATTTAAAGGACACTCCCGCGCCGCTTTGTGCACACGCTCGTCCTCTGCGTCTGTTTTCCTAAACTGTCTGAAGGGGGGGGGGGGGGGGTCATGGTATGTCGATTTGGCGTCCCTGCAGATTAACGTCCTGGAATAAACTGGGACTGTGGCTGTAAATATGCTCTTCATATCACTTCCCTCTCACACTGTCATCTTTACACTACAACATGTAACACAATGTGTTGTCTGTTCATTTCATTGCCTCTGTTTATTGCTTTACGTGTGCTGCAACACGAGAGAACAAACTTCTCTCTCTTTGGCAGCATGAGGCTCGAGAGCAGCGCTTCTTCCTGGTTTTTAGACTGGGAGCTCACTGATTGGTCGCCTCTCACAGGTGCAGCCCATCAGCTGATAGACAGCCAGCAGGTGAAGCTCACGTGACAGAAGTCTAACATGTTTATCACATTTAATATTCCTAATAAACAATAAACCTAAAATATTACATTCCTGACTTTACTTAATGCCACAGCTGAACATATCTTCATCAGATATTCCAGAATAAAATGTGTGTGAAGTGAAAAAAAGATCCCATTTGTTCAATTTACAGTGAATTAGTGAATGTAAACTCGTCATTATGAACGTTAATAGATGTATATTTCATGGATTAAAGTGTGTCGGAGATCATTTTTACTCTAGCTTTTAATTAACAAAGATAAGAAATAAAAACGAGTGTTGATGAAGAACAAACTGATGAAGACTGAGACGCTGTGGAAACACGTAGAACTCTTATTTAAAGCGTTTCGATCTGTTCAGTCAGTTCCAGGTTTTCAGATGAAACCACGTAACAGCATCACGATCTTCTTTCATTGACACGTTTATTCGACAAGAACAACGTGCAACACATACATCAGACACAACAAGCTTTTCCTCATTATGTCTCTTTCAAACATTTCTGCTGTTGCAAATCAGTGTAAACAGGATTGTTTGTATTAATTTGATGTTTTCGGCTAATTTTCCAGATTTTGTTGGAGACCACAGACTGTATTTAGGAAGTGGACGTAGTCACCGTGACGTCATCCACTGGTTTGTGAACTGCCGGTTTGAGGCCTCTATTTTGCCATTTTGGCCGTCGCCATCTTGGTTTGGAAGGAGAAGTGACACGAGAGGGTGGAGCCAAGAATAACCGCCCTAAAGCATCCCCTGCTTTATGGTCTATTAGAGACCTGTCAATCAGCGTGTAGCCCCGCCCTAAAGCATCCCCTGCTTTATGGTCTATTAGAGACCTGTCAATCAGCGTGTAGCCCCGCCCTAAAGCATCCCCTGCTTTATGGTCTATTAGAGACCTGTCAATCAGCGTGTAGCCCCGCCCTAAAGCATCCCCTGCTTTATGGTCTGTGTGACTCTAAATGGACCATCATGTACTAAATGAACATCATGCTGTATTGAAGAAGACTTGAAACTAGAGATTGAGACATAAACTCATGTTTACAATGTTTACTGAGGGAATAAATCAAGAGAGAAGTAGAGTCATTTTCTATAGACTTCTATACAACCAGAGGAGTCGCCCCCTGGTGGCCACTAGAGAGAATGCAGCTTTAACACGTGAAGCTTTGGATTCACTTCTCACAACCGGAGGGTTCCGCCTGTTAGAGACAGGAAGCACTAATCAATGTTTCATCCATTCGGCGTTTTTTCCTCAATCAACTGTTTTGGTTCACATTGTAATTAAATAACAGCTAAAAAGTATAATCAACAAGCTGGAACCACATCAGCTTCTCTGGTGGTCCAGAGGTCGGATGATAACTTCAGTATTTGTCTCAGACATTGTTCGGTTCTTATGAAGTGCGTCTGGTCGCAAAAAAAATCAAATAAAAATAATAACAGTCCAACATTCCGGAACACAAACACTTGAGCTTTACATTATTAAAGGACATTATGTCAACCTGAACTGGTCATTTCTTAATATCTATATCTTTATTTATGATAAGAAGTTAATCAAATCAATGATTCCTCCTCATTCAGACCGGGCACTTCATCGGCCACATGAAGGAAAGTGGACTTAAAGCTCTTTGTCTTGGTTTGTTAGAGTAGAGACAGTAGAGTCTGACTTCAATGCTCTCTGACGTGCACACACTGACGTGCACGTGACACGGGGGACTAATACCTACAGCAGGAAGCAGCGCTCGTCACAGTGAACGTGATCTGTTCTCAGCCCTCGCAGGTCACATGACACGCTGGATGACTGACACGCGTTGGTGTTCGAGGTGAAAACAAACCGTCCTAAAAGCAGATTATATGAATTATACAAAGCTGCAGAAACGGCTTTCAGAGATCTGCTGTTCATCCCTCAGGAGGTCGATATCAATTCTTACCATGACGTGATCTGCAGGAAAACATCAGAGACACATTCACGCGAATGCGTCTTTAAATATACAGTGAGATCAACAATAAATCCTGACTTCTTCTCATTGTAGCCGTGCTGGTGGATGGTGATGTCAGTGTTGGATAAACAAGGTGACTCTCGTGTGACTCTCTGACAGACGCGTTGGAAACGTTCAGACTCTTTTCCTTTTCATAATTGTTTTCTGATTTCAATACTTTTATCGTCTTCAGGTCGTTTCTTATTTCTGCTTCTGTCATAATACAAAACAACACACAGTAGATTTGTGTTGACTTGAACACAATCATCACATCAACAAAGTGAAACACGTCTTGATTTCATGAGTTATCGTCTTCATGTGAAGAATCTTGTTGTTCATCACGTTGGTGTCCTGAAGGCACCGAATACTGGAAAACTCAAACGTGTACTTCATTCAGACCCGGAAGGATGATTCTGCTGAAGGGAAGACATTTATACAAACGGGGGACATTTGTGCAAAGCAAGGACAGCGAGGACATTGAGGCAACGTTTATTCCTGCAGTCTAATTGATTGAGAAGTTTTACTTTTGTTTCATGGCCCACGATCAGAATATCTTCCCTGACATCTGAAGAGGTCTGGAAGTCGGACATTTGTGGTACAGATTTCCCAGAATGCCGATCTCTGCAACCATTCACACACGAGCACCATGCAGGAACATCTCAGGGACAGACATTTAAAAACTAAACAAACTTTCAGGTCTTCAGTCTGTCCTGTTATTATTCGGGGTGGGGGGGGGGGGGTCGGGGGGGTGATGTGGGAGCTGAAGGGCAGCTCGTGGCAGCTGCTCGGCGGTGCTGTTCTGCGGGTGTCGGTGCGTTGGAGGGAAAGGTCACCTTATCCCTTATATAGACCTGCAGCTCTCAGGCAGGTGGCTCCGGCTGCCGGTCCAGATGTTGGTTTGTCCTCTTTAGCTTCCCGTAGATGTAGTCCGTGTCGACACGCGGCGACCCCGGCAGGAGGCGGAGGTTCTGATCTTCAGCTCCGAAACACATGTTCGCCTCCGTCGCTCTGAAAAACGCCCTCATTCAACTTCTCCCGGCGCAATGTTTCTGTACTTGTTTTCATCGAAGAGGACGAAGAGTTTCACTGATGATGTGAACAAGATGCGTGAAGAACCAGAGACAGAAACATCTGTACAGTACATCACATCTATGACACTGATATGAATTACTTTGTTCGTTTGTCGTATTGTATTGTATTTGTTCATGTATTTATATTTTTAAATGATGTCTTATACTATTGCACTGTGTTTATCGTCACGCACCAATCACCAAGTTTCTGCTGTTGTTGTTTATTTATTAGTAGTTATTTATTTTGACCATATATCTATTAATAGCAAAACTTTGACTTAATCTGTAGATATTTTCGGTGTGAAATGTGATATTATATTAATTCATAATTCACATAAGTAGATGTGGTTCATTAAATGTGTTTTATACATTTCCAAAGTACAAAAATTAGACTTTATGAATTTCACAAATAGCATCACACATGAAGCACATGTGATGAAGTGATGATAGACGTGCCCCCCCCCCCCCCCCATCAGCGTGTTTCATCAATAAAGGATGGGTATAAAATAAATAAGGCATCCTGACATGTATGACAGATGAATAATGGAAACACTGTTTTTCTTTACGTTCCTTTGTCTCTGAACTCGACCTGAAGGCTTCTTTAAATGAGAAGTACACATCACACACTCGCTGCTCGCTCGCTCTGTTCTGAACAGGAACTCGGCCTCGCTCTCTCGCTCGCTCTCTCGCTCGCTCTCTCGCTCGCTCTCTCGCTCGCTCGCTCGCTCCTTCTGTTCGCCTGCGTGGCTTCAGGGGGAAATCAGAGCTTCACAGAAACAAACACACAAATATGTAAAGCTGCGAATCACAGCCCGGGAAAAGAACTCCACACTGACGTTTGTGGAAGGTGAGGACGTTTGTCTTATTTAAAATGGGGGACAATAACTTCAGACAGGATATTTGTGTAAATCTAGGACATTTGTACAAAGTGAGGACATTTATGTAAAGTGAGGACATTTATGTAAAAAGAGGACATTTATGTAAAAAGAGGACATTTATGTAAAGTGAGGACATTTATGTAAAGTGAGGACATTGATGTAAAGTGAGGACATTGATGTAAAGTGAGGACATGTATGTAAAGTGAGGACATTTATGTAAAGTGAGGACACGTATGTAAAGTGAGGACATTGATGTAAAGTGAGGACATTGATGTAAAGTGAGGACATTGTTGTAAAGTGAGGACATTTATGTAAAGTGAGGACATTGTTGTAAAGTGAGGACATTGTTGTAAAGTGAGGACATTGATGTAAAGTGAGGACATTGATGTAAAGTGAGGACATTGTTGTAAAGTGAGGACATTTATGTAAAGTGAGGACATTGTTGTAAAGTGAGGACATTGCTGTAAAGTGAGGACATTTATGTAAAGTGAGGACATTGATGTAAGGTGAGGACATTGTTGTAAAGTGAGGACATTTATGTAAAGTGAGGACATTGTTGTAAAGTGAGGACATTGCTGTAAAGTGAGGACATTTATGTAAAGTGAGGACATTGATGTAAAGTGAGGACATTGATGTAAGGTGAGGACATTGATGTAAAGTGAGGACATTGATGTAAAGTGAGGACATTGTTGTAAAGTGAGGACATTTATGTAAAGTGAGGACATTGTTGTAAAGTGAGGACATTGATGTAAAGTGAGGACATTGTTGTAAAGTGAGGACATTTATGTAAAGTGAGGACATTGATGTAAGGTGAGGACATTGATGTAAAGTGAGGACATTTATGTAAAGTGAGGACATTGATGTAAAGTGAGGACATTGTTGTAAAGTGAGGACATTGATGTAAAGTGAGGACATTGATGTAAAGTGAGGACATTGTTGTAAAGTGAGGACATTGATGTAAAGTGAGGACATTGATGTAAGGTGAGGACATTGATGTAAAGTGAGGACATTTATGTAAAGTGAGGACATTGTTGTAAAGTGAGGACATTGTTGTAAAGTGAGGACATTTATGTAAAGTGAGGACATTGTTGTAAAGTGAGGACATTGATGTAAAGTGAGGACATTGATGTAAAGTGAGGACATTGATGTAAGGTGAATACATTGATGTAAAGTGAGGACATTGATGTAAGGTGAGGACATTGATGTAAAGTGAGGACATTGATGTAAAGTGAGGACATTGTTGTAAAGTGAGGACATTGATGTAAAGTGAGGACATTTATGTAAAGTGAGGACATTTATGTAAAGTGAGGACATTTATGTAAAGTGAGGACATTGTTGTAAAGTGAGGACATTGATGTAAAGTGAGTACATTGATGTAAAGTGAGGACATTTATGTAAAGTGAGGACACGTATGTAAAGTGAGGACATTGATGTAAAGTGAGGACATTTATGTAAAGTGAGGACATTGTTGTAAAGTGAGGACATTGTTGTAAAGTGAGGACATTGATGTAAAGTGAGGACATTGTTGTAAAGTGAGGACATTGATGTAAAGTGAGTACATTGATGTAAAGTGAGGACATTTATGTAAAGTGAGGACATTTATGTAAAGTGAGGACATTGTTGTAAAGTGAGGACATTGATGTAAAGTGAGTACATTGATGTAAAGTGAGGACATTTATGTAAAGTGAGGACACGTATGTAAAGTGAGGACATTGATGTAAAGTGAGGACATTTATGTAAAGTGAGGACATTGTTGTAAAGTGAGGACATTGTTGTAAAGTGAGGACATTGATGTAAAGTGAGGACATTGATGTAAGGTGAATACATTGATGTAAAGTGAGGACATTGATGTAAGGTGAGGACATTGATGTAAAGTGAGGACATTTATGTAAAGTGAGGACATTGATGTAAAGTGAGGACATTGTTGTAAAGTGAGGACATTGATGTAAAGTGAGGACATTGATGTAAGGTGAGGACATTGATGTAAAGTGAGGACATTTATGTAAAGTGAGGACATTGTTGTAAAGTGAGGACATTTATGTAAAGTGAGGACATTGTTGTAAAGTGAGGACATTGTTGTAAAGTGAGGACATTGATGTAAAGTGAGTACATTGATGTAAAGTGAGGACATTTATGTAAAGTGAGGACACGTATGTAAAGTGAGGACATTGATGTAAAGTGAGGACATTTATGTAAAGTGAGGACATTGTTGTAAAGTGAGGACATTGTTGTAAAGTGAGGACATTGTTGTAAAGTGAGGACATTGATGTAAAGTGAGTACATTGATGTAAAGTGAGGACATTGATGTAAGGTGTACAGGTATCTGTTGCTGTGTTTGAACCACAGGTGAATAAGACCAGACAGAAGAGGACAGACTGAGAGGTTTTTGATTCCACATGTGGACCTGCTGATGTTGCTGTGATGGAAACATCTGACCACCAGGGGGCAGTCAACATGAACACTCACACACACGCACGCACACGCACACACACACACACACACACACACACGCACACACACACACACACACACACACACACACGCACACACACACACACACACACACACGCACACACACACACACACACACACACACGCACACACACACACACACACATACACACACACACACACACACACACACACACACTCACACTGCTGAGGGGCAGCAACACAAAGAAAAACTGAGAAAATGTTACACACTGAGAACAGCCCTGATGCTGCAGGAAGACACATGAAGACGTGTTGATGTTTGGAGACCTTTTGTCTGTTTGGGGCTGTCGACTTGGTTTTGTTTTAAGCTCAGGGAGAATGTGTTTAGTCAGTGAAGATGCTCACACGTGTAGAAACGAACATCTGTCCACACAGTCACATTGTTGGACTGTCCTTTTGTCCCCATGCGGTTCCAGTTTGAGGTTAACAGTTTGTATTTTTACCGTTTTGGTTGGTCTCAAGAGAATGAAGTCAGTCGATACAATGTCCTAACAAGTCACATTTAATCTGTGTGTGTGTGTGTGTGTGTGTGTGAGAGAGGATGAAGGAAACAAAATGCAGTCTCTACTGTGATTCTGAACTGTATTCTACTGTTTCTTCACTATATTCTCCTGTTTCTTCACTGTATTCTACTTTGTTTCTTCACTGTATTCTACTACATTTACTGTATTCTACTATGTTTCTTCACTGTATTCTACTGCGTTTACTGTATTCTACTTTGTTTCTTCACTGTATTCTACTACATTTACTGTATTCTACTATGTTTCTTCACTGTATTCTACTGCGTTTACTGTATTCTACTTTGTTTCTTCACTGTATTCTACTACGTTTACTGTATTCTACTGTGTTTCTTCCCCTGTATTCTACTGCGTTTACTGTATTCTACTATGTTTCTTCACTGTATTCTACTGCGTTTACTGTATTCTACTGATTCTACTACATTTCTTTACTGTATTCTACTGTGTTTCTTGACTGTATTCTACTACATTTCTTCACTGTATTCTACTGTGTTTCTTGACTGTATTCTACTACATTTCTTCACTGTATTCTACTGTATTCTATTGTGTTTCTTCAGTGTATTCTACTGTGTTTACTGTATTCTATGTGTTTCTTCACTGTATTCTACTGTGTTTCTTGACTGTATTCTACTACATTTCTTCACTGTATTCTACTGTATTCTATTGTGTTTCTTCAGTGTATTCTACTGTGTTTACTGTATTCTACTGTGTTTCTTCACTGTATTCTACTGTGTTTCTTGACTGTATTCTGCTGTGTTTCTTCAGTGTATTCTACTGTGTTGAGTGTATTCTACTGTGTTTCTTCACTGTATTCTACTGTGTTTCTTCTACTGTGTTTACTGTATTCTACTGTGTTTCTTCACTGTATTCTACTGTGTTTACTTACTACTGTGTGTCTTTACTGTCCTCTACAGAGTTTCGTTACTTTCTTCTACTGTGTGTCTCTACTGCACTTTACTGGGTCTGTTCTCGTTTGTTTTACATTCTTCAGCCATAATTTGACCTCATACAACCGATAGTGGTCAACTGAATGTAAAAAACATTATCTTTGAGTGTCAGACCTGAAATATCTCCAATTTTAAACTTTCCTCTCTGTAACTTGTGTTCAGTCCAGCACTTTATATTCTCACCAGTAGAAGTTAAAACCATGTTGATCTCCACCAGCTTCTCAGATCCTTAAACTTTCTCTCAGATGTTCAACCAGCCTCCTGACGTTAACCTTCTCTGTCTCTCAGTGAATATTTCGCCTGCGACCGACGTGTTAAAGAGGTGTCACCCCTCCACGCCGGCGGCGTTGCTTTGATAACACTCCGGGTCGCTGGCAGACACAGCGGAGGGGCTAATTAACCCTCGTGATTACTTCAATTAACCCCGACACATTAGAGCTCATCAGAGTAGTGTGACGAGTTTCCCTCCTGAGCCCGAACTCAACGCCGACGTGTCGGAGAGTCTCTGCAGGCCACGGAGGCTGCAACTCACCAGAGGAGGCAGGAAGTGATGTCAGAGCTGCATCAGACAGAAGCTGGTGGAGTAAAACTGTCTGAACACGCCCACAAGTGTCTCTGTAGAGATTTACAAAAAAGTTAATAAAAAGTCATAACATTTTGTAGAAATTGAAAAAAAAATACTTCATAACTTGCTCCAGAAGCACTATGTACTACATAAAATAACAAATACAATAATATTAATATTAACAATATTAATATTCACATCAATAATATAAATAATAACGAAAGTTTTTAACGATAATAATAAAAATGATTTAACCACCCATTCAAACAATAAAATTGTTTCGAAAAAATGAACAAAGGACAGGAACATCCTTCAATGTTTCTGGTTATTTGTCCCTTTACTCACAGACTTCTCTGAAGAAGATCAGAGAAAACACTAGAGAGCTCAGGAGACTCGTCCCCCGTCTGTCTGCTCAGGAGACTCGTCCCCGTCTATCTGCTCAGGAGACTCGTCCCCGTCTATCTGCTCAGGAGACTCGTCCCCGTCTATCTGCTCAGGAGACTCGTCCCCGTCTATCTGCTCAGGAGACTCGTCCCCCGTCTATCTGCTCAGGGTGACACACAAGCTGTAGGTGGGAAATAACAAGAACAGAAATAATAAGAAAGTCGTTCCGATTAATAGATGGAGATAATTCCTATAACGAGATTATAATAAGTCTGATATGAGTGAAGCGTTGAAAACCCCGGGGACGATCACACGTCCTGTTGTTGACATGAAGCCGCTCATGTTTTCATAATCCTGTTATGATTTTATTAGTGAGAAGGTGAACTTTAAATCTGCTCCGGCAGCAAGAACAAACGCTCTGAACAGACACGAACGGTCACTGACGTGATCGTCTCACTGCTTTGGTTCACATGTAGACTCTGAAATATGAAGAACTTGTGTTGTGATGGACCAAAGTCTCCTCTTTCTCAAAGGTGATGTATGGTGTTCCACAGGGATCAATGCTTGGAGCACATCTGCTCTTTTTTATGGTCGTACATGCTGCCACTAAATGATGGCATAAATAATAATATATAATATGGTTACTATGCTAAAAGACACAATCTATCTTTCTTTGACAGCTTGTTGGTCCATTGTTGGATGTTTTAAATCGTATTCCTCTGAGATGGTCCCTTCATGTTCGGCTAGCAACACAAATGTGCCTTTGGTGTTGTGTTCACATTTTTAACTTAAGTTTAAGTTGACTTCATAAGAAAATGTCCATGAATACAGCATTGTTTTTGGACTTTGGTTCAATTCTGTTATGTGTGGGGTTCCCCTGGGCTCAGTGTTGGGCCCATCATTGTTTAGGGTTCATGCTTTATGAATCTCTAAAACATATAAATTCTCTGTATTTGTAGATGATAGATTAATTTAGCTGTGATACAAACATGGTAAATAACATTTGGATACTGTTGAATTGAAAGTAAAGACTTGGTTTGACGTCAACAAACTGAATTCAGTAAAACATCAACTCGTAATCTCTGTTTACTTCAAGACAAAATTAAGCTTCTTTTTTGAGAGAATTTGAGTGATAAAAGAAAACAAATTGTGCAGAAAACAACAGAAATGATGTCAAAAACATTATACGAGTTATAAGACGTATGCGTTACATGCTGTGTAGAAGTTTATATAATAAATAGTTTTTATATATTATATAAAAACAAACTAACGTTCACCCACCTGACTGTTAATGGAGGTGGACGTTGATTAAAATATGTCAATCCTGATGTTTCAGGTTGAGGTTTGATGTTTTCTCTTCAGGCTGCAGTTCGACTGATCAGCATGCTGGAGCTCATCTCACTGTTAATGAAGCACACACGTTAAAAAACACCATCAGCACTGAGAGAAAACCTGCCGCAGTCACAGTGTGATTTTCTCACCTGAATTTAAACGTAAACGTCAGAGCTGCTGACATGTTGGACCTTCAGCTGATGTTTTCAACAGCAGGAAATCTGTTCATGTCTATGTGATGAAAGTGTAAAAGTATCCGACAGCACCACTAAAAACTACAATTTAATAAAGCGAGCTACTGTATATACGTGTAGTTTACAGCCAGTTAACATCACTGACTAACAAGCGAACCTTTCTCCTTCATCTTAACGAAGCAGAAAGCTCTCCAATTAAGTACACATTTGAAGTACTAGTACTTGAGTATTTCCCTCTTCTACTACTTTATACTTCTACTCCACTACAGCTTAGGTAAATGTTATTTAGTTATTGTCCTTATGTGTTTTATAATTATTTTAGTTCTTTCATTGATACAATTAGCTGTCAGTGTTCTTTTTCACAAAGAAAGACACTGGTGGCATTGTGGGAAATGTAGGCGTCAATGCTTTTTAGGACTAAAACTCTTCAACTTGTTCCGTCTTTATGGAAGAGACAAACTGAATCTCTGGCAGAGTGAGTGAAGGTTGACTCGTCTGAAGTGTAAATCCTAATTTGACCCTCATCTGTCAGCTGACTGAGTGTGAGGAGTGGCGAGGTCTCACTCCGAGGAGGACTTAACGTGTCTGTGATCTGAATATCAAACCCCGTCCAGGTCGTCTGGATGGGAACTGTTTCCGACCGACGGCAGAAACACGTTGCTGAGATTCCAGATATAGAGAAGCTCACGGGTTCATTAGCGCCGACTCGGTTCTTGTCATTAAAAAAGTCAAACATTAAACAGGGATTACCGCCGGCTTCGTTCCCACATCCAGCCGCTGAAGTCTGCTTCATTAATTACAGAGACGTCCTTCAACCGGCAGACGGAGTTTCATGAACCAGAGATCAACGTGAATCCAAACCCCCTGATTGGGTCTGAGAGGAGGTCGCAATGCTTTTATGTTTGATATGTCAGGAGCTCTCAGTGATTCAGAATAACTGGCTGTTTGTCAGAGACCTCTAAAGGAAATGCATCTGTTCTCTGTGTGTGAGAGTGAGGCGTCCAGAGGGAAACCAACGCACCAACCACCGAGGTCGGTTGACTTGACTCTGGTGTGGCTGAGACCAGTGTACTGATCTGATTGACGTCGTTATAATAATAATAATGTTAACTCAAGCGCAAAGGTGGAATAGAGAAGGCGTCGAGCATTTGACTGAATTATTTCTAAAAAACACTTTTAGCAGGAGAGACGAGAACGGGAAGGCTGAACACAGAAGGTGAGAGAAGGAAGAGTCGAGGAATGAGCAGAAATAAAGTAACGTGAAGGAAGCAAACACTCACACACAGATACACAGACACTTTATATCTTCACCACCTTATATATTTCATTCTGCATGTAGTCACTACATCAGGTATTTGAGCCTGGATATATTTACCACAGCAGATGCTTTGATTTTGTGAATATTTACGCGTTTTAATTGGGAAAATAATATCTTCAGATTAATATTGTGACCGAACACTGCGGATGAATGGCTGTCTCTGTATCGTCTACATGTGAGTTAATATGAGCAGTTTGTTGGTTGGAGGAGCAGCAGGAGGAACAATGAGAGAGATTTGATTTGGTCGGCTGCAGAAGGCAGATGCCTCTGACATCTGGGCGATGTCAGCGTGTTGTCAACACATTGTTAGCGCCGCAAATGTGCAAACAGATTAACAGGAAGCAGGAGAGCCTCGTACTGCTGCAGAGAGAGAGAGAGAGAGGAGCGCAGGGCGAGAAACAAACCTGAGACAGATTCAAACTGTCAGAAAGAGACAATACACGTCAATAACAGCAGCACGTCATCGCAGCACAAACAACACAACAACACGGAGGAGGAGCAACCTTTTGAAAACACTTGATCCAAAACAACCTTCCTCATCAGAAAATCCAATCAGATTCAACGAGAAGATTTAAAGCCTTCACACGCATGTGGAATAAATACACAAAATATTTAAAACACAGAGTAAATATGTGAATTTGCGACAGTTGCAACACTTTTTCAACAAAAGGTTTGAATAGATTCCTGCAGTTAGACGACCAGCGATATAAACAATGGTTCGGTCAAATACATTGCACTGAATCACAGGAAAAATTGCCCGTAACGCTAGAAATTCATACACAAACTTAAGAAACGTTAGCTCTCAAGCTGAACAATGTTAGTTCTCTCGTTAGTTAGACGAACGTTAGAGGATGAACAGCTGAGGTCTCTGCTGTGACATTTGGAGTATGAAATTAAAAAAGCTTCAGTAAAAACTGCAGTAAAGTCTCACAATATAGCCGACATGCTGAGTGCTAATTTACTGAGCTAATGTTAGCTAATGCTAATGCTAATGTTGTTGATTCGACCACGGCTATCTCACCATCTATCGTTCTTGTGATTGGAAATGATTTGTCAGCCGATCCTTTTCCTTTGCTCTCTCTTGATGCTGGGCGAGAAAAAAATACATCGATATGAAATAAACAATATTATCTCGATTATTATTCAATTTCGGGCCCATCCACAACTCTTCATTTATTTAAACTAATTGTCCAGAACTGGGGTGGCACAGTGTTGATTTAAAAGCTACCATTACTTAGCCAGAGAGCTAACATTACAGTAGCTTAGCACAAAGACTTGCTACAAATTGGTAGCATAATTAAGACAGAGCTAGCTGACAGACAGCTACATAGCTCAATGTCGTGGTAGCGGTGTGTCGCTAACTGCTGGTGATGTTGAACCTAGCTTAGCACAAAGATTCTCGCCCTCGAATGCATCACTGAGAATAAAGATGAAGACAACTAAAGGTGGACTGTGTTTTCGGAGTTTTCAAACTTTAATGAGAAGAAACAAAAGTATGAATCGTTTATCTGGAAGTAAAACAAAAGTAAAAAACAAGGAGCAGCTTCGGTGAATGTTTCCTGCAGGCCTGTGACTTTAGTGTGACTCTGAGATGAAGCCGGGGAAGTGAAAGCTCTGGATGTCAAGAGTCTGTTGGTGAAGTTGACTCAGACCTTGCAGCGTTTGACGCTCAGCTCTGTGAGAAAGTTAAAAGTCCCTTCAGACCTCTTGTCGGTGGGATCCGAGCGTTTCCTCGACACCCACGTCGCAGCGCCGCGCCCCGGACCGCCGGACAATACACCGCAGTGTGCTTCAAACCAGCCGGGAGGACGTGGACGCCGGCCAGACCTTCCCTGAATATTCCCATCAGCTGATGAGCAGGAAGGGAGCTGGGAGAGGCCCGGCCGCTCCCTGAGTCTGGCAGATATGGCCACAGCTCGTTCCCCATGACGGGTTTCACTCTAATGCAAAGCAAACAGACAACACAAAAGAGCCGCTGTGACTCCCTCCGCCTCACGTGGTACGTTCGCCTTAAAGTCAAGTGATCTTCTCTTCTGGACTTGGACGTCTCAGAGTTCTCCGAACTCTCTGTCCATCTCATCAGCGCCAGCACGGACTCCCTGCAGACCCGGGCCGCGTTAATCACCTCCAAACAGAGAAACAGAGAAGTCCACATGTTTGTTCTGGACCTCTGGAGGAGGGAGCGGCAGCGTCCTTCAAGGCACTTTGAAAACAAAGCTGAAGATGCTTGACTTGGACTACATTAACCGCCAGTATTCAAAACCTGCATTAAATAAAAGTATTATCAGCTAAATGTAGTGAAAGTACCTTTGTGCAGTACAATGTCATTGTTTTACTATTATATATATATATATATATGTATATATATATATATATATATGTGTGTATATATATATATTTCTGGATTAATATCACAGCTGCATTAATGTATGAGATGTAGTGAAGAACATGAAATAACCTTAGATTTGTACTGCAGTAAAGTACTTGAGTAAATGTACTATATTTCCACCACCGCTCTCTTCTTCTCTTGGTTCTGTCTGTTTTGTCCGAACGTCTTTCCTTCTCACAACTCGTCTCATTATGTGGCAGCATGAACATTTTGAGGATTGATTCCCAGTTTTGGCCGTGATTATTTATCTCCATCTGTCTTTTTCTTCCAATGCTGCTTCCTTCTCTCCTCTTTCTCATTCCTGCTTCCTCCTTTCCTTTCCTTACTTGTTTCTGTCCTTCTTTCCTTTCAGTCAGAAAATCTTGCAAAAGGAGCCCAATTGTAAAGCTTTTTTTATTAAGTCTACTACTTCTACTGGGACTGCTTCCTTATTTGTCCCATATTGTTTCACTTTCCGACTGTTTTTCCTCTGTTACTTCCTCGTTTAGTTCCCTTCACTCTTGATCCCTTCCTGCCTTCCTTGCTTCCTTCTTTCCTTCTGAGGAAGCAGGAGAGGTGGCAGTATGACTTGCTGGTTCGGGGCCCTTTCTCTTAATTGTACGCTTCAGTTTCACACCGCTCTGACAGGAAGGACTGTGACTTGTGATCCATGGAATGTGGTGAATTATAAACACAAGATCTCATTTTCCTTCTTCCTGACTTCCTCCTTCACTTCTCCCTCTTTTTTCTTTCCTCATTTCTTTCATGCTTTTTGTTCGTCTTTCCTTCTTTTAGGAGTTAACGATGTAATAAAGGTTGAAACATGTTCCTGCTGTGCTTGTTTTTACATTCTCTTCCCTTGTCTTTCTTTGTATCCCTTTTCCTCTCGTTCGACCTCATTTCATAATCATTTTTACCTGATTTGATCCTTTTTTCATCTTATTTTGACTTGTTTGCATCTTTCTTTCATTATAGTCCTCTCCTTCCTCATCTAATCTTTTTTTATATGTGCATAATCTTTCTATTTTCCTTCGGTCCTTGCTTGCTGCCGGACGGCGCTGACTGAGGCCCTTCACTCGTACTCCGTGTTGTGACGTCACAGCAGAGACACGCGTTCACAATGTCGCGTCTCTGCACAACTTCTCCAACTTCTCAGTGAATTTCAAACACAGTGCTTTCACTTCATGTCACCATGAATATGTATGTTGATGATTTCAGTTGCGTTGTTTGGTCTCTCTTTGTCTCGCGCTCGTTCACACACATGTCCGCTCCTCCTGCAGGATAATTACGTCTTATTTTGAAATGTATATGTGAGCTGCTGCTGCTGCTGCTGCAGGATCCCGGTGTTGGTTTTAATTGTGTGGAAATTCACATGAAGATTTAAGAAAGAATCTGGAGCCAGATGTGATGGCGAGCGAGTGAGGGGGGGGGTGGGGGGGGGGGGGCAATTTGCATTTCATTTTAACGCCGTCGGCAGATTCCTCACAGCGGAGTGGTATTGAGATGCAGCGAGGAAAAAGCTGTTCGCGCCGAGTGTTTGTGGGGTTGTAGGTATTGTAGGTGAACAGGGGGGGGGGGGGGGGGGGGCTCCTCCTATAGTAATTAGCGGTGGAGGTTGTAATTGGGCAGAATCAGTCTTACTAAGTGATTTCCTGACTGTCAAACGAGCCAAATTAATTTGAGTGATACTTTTCATTTAGTTAGCATCAAACAGCCCCTCCACTCGGCCTCCATATGGGCGTCTGATGCAACGCTCGCCATTAAACCGCCGCAGCCAGATGTTCCCCCGCAGCCCCGCCATTATCAATGCAAATTTATTCATTAAACAATTTAATTGTGTCAATGATTGACAGGCGGCGGCGTGATGACGGAGGAATGTTATGAAGCTAATAATCTGTTAGTCTTATTAACTCCCTGTGTCAGCAATATGGCTGTCAACATTTATGTGGATTAACCCTTCTAATGTCGATGCCACACACACACACACGCACACACACACACACACACACACACACACACACACACACATCAGATGTGACAACAGACGGGCTCACCGGTTGGTCGGCACGTTCACAAAACACGCCGCCAACGCCATGGTCACCAGACTCAGGTGATGTAAGAGTGTGATCACCATTCAGGTGAGCTTCATTGATGATTGATGACATTCAATGATGGGTTTCTTTCTGTACAAACACACATGAACACACACACACACACACACACACATGTGTTCGTGCTCTGTGACATTAAGTCCAAGTCTAAACCGGCAAGCAGCCATTTGAAGAAGATACGAACAAACTCAACGTCTCCCTCTCTTCTCATCATGTTCACGTTTTATAAAAGATATTACCACGATTAAAAATGTTTTTAAAAAATGGCTCCATGCTCAAGAGTTCCCTCAAATATCCTCATTTTACCAACAATATCCTCACTGAAAAAATCATAAAATACAAAATTACACATACTAGTGTAACTGTGTAAGACAGCGCTAACGTTAGCATGCTAACACCTGACTTGTAGAAATGTTGTTCAGCCATGTTCAGGTAGAAGTTATCACCACTATCATGTCGTCCTCATTCTAAACTGTATGAATACTCAGGTGTCATACATGTACATGAATAAAACACAAGCAGCATTAATGATCACGCTCTTATCTCCAGCGCGTGAGGATATGAGCCGTTCTGCCTTCGATGCCTTTCCACCGTTCTTACTTGTCAAATTATTTCTATGTTCCAGTTTTAATGGAGCAACGCGATCGCGTTCACTTCATACGTCGCCGACATGACAAGCAACAAATGTGACGAGAGGCTGCAGGTCCGGGGGGGAATCCAGTCTACGTTTACTCAAGTACTGAACTCAATTATGATGTACAAGTACTTCCCTCGAGTGTTTCCATTTCATGCTGATTTAATAATAATACATTTTTACATTTATAGTTGTGCTCCACTACACTTCAGAGGGACTCTTATAGTTCCCATCATTGATACATATAACATATGATATACTTGGGGTACATCATTTGATGCAGTACTATGTATACTACTTGGTAGATAAACTCTCTAAAATTGGCTCCAAAACGACAAACTATGGTGTTAAAATGCTCCGACTTGCAGACAAGACAATAGTTTATAATATATTTAATAATACAACACTGTGAAAGGAGCCATGCTGCATGATGAGTACTACTTTTGATACATTATGATGTATTTGTGATGGCATGAGTATTTGTACTCCTCCATCTCTGTACAGGTGGAAACTACTGGTGTCATCCGATTCATTTGCAGTTCTTCAGTGAGAACGGAGATGATTATTTTAAACGCTGACAGTCAGATGGCCCGGCTGTGTTTTTGTTCCTGCTGCAGCTCGTCCTCCTCTGATGGACCGCTCTCCTCTCAGACTCACGTCGGCCATAAACCTCTGATTTCATCTCCATCTGTCCGCAGAGTATCATCCACCTGAAGAACATTCCCCCAAAACCAGAGGCCGTTCATCAGGCTGCGTCCGCGTAATGGTGCACTAGATGTTAACCATTTTGTACTAATATGATTTCCTATTAAATAATGGCACCCTGCTCGCAGTTTTCTTTTTTTATTCCCGACCTGCATCTCTGTTGAATGTTTCCAGCAGAGTCGCGGCGGAACGCAGCAGCTCAGTTCAGCTGTGTTTTTATTGGCAATAAACGCTTTATGCTGATGAACACTAAATTCTTATGATAGTGCAACAACATGAACATGATCGCGCTGATGTCAGATTCTTGCTATGCAGGTTCAAGTTGTCTGATAATGTTGATTTTTTTGTTTTCATATTCTGTCAAAAAGAGCGTAGTTTAGCATAAAAACCTGAAGCTGCGTCACAAGAGGAGGAGAGACGTGGCTCGCTGGCACGCTTCTCATTTGCAGCCATTTTTAGAAATAGAAAACCAATTCTTGGCCTTTAGTTGCCGTCAGTGACAACAAACAGCAAAACATGCCCCCAAAATATACTAAAAAACAAACATTTGTTGCATTACTGATCTTTAAATGTTGGATATTATAGATGTTGGAGCCACATGTTGGATCCAAGCCTTCAATGGCGAAGGGTCAAAGTGAATCAGCACAAAAGGTTCAGAAAACCAACATCTGAAAAAAAACAGTTCCCACAACTTTCCCGACTTTATCGAGTAGGTCGTCACTTTAAACAATAAACGCTCAAAAACATACTTATTTTGTAAAAAATTCCAAAAAAGTCCACATTTTCCCAAAGCCTTTCCAAAAATATTGTCAATTTCCAAACATGTCGTCACTCTGAAAATGTTCTCAAAATGTTCCCACATTTTCATTATCAAGCTGACAGAACTGCATCATATCTTCATTAATCAATCAATCATTTAGAGTCAAACAGACCATGAAGCAGGGGATGCTTTAGGGCGGGGCTACACGGTGATTGACAGCTCTCTACCACGCCGTCTTTTGCTGATTTTTGCAGATTTTTGTCTTAGAATCTTAACCCTTTTACAGTGTTTCATATTGCTATTGTAATATAT
>CM051689.1:2188973-2193973 GCA_028022725.1 Lycodopsis pacificus | reverse complement strand
TGTTTGGGATGAAAATCCGTCCTCCGCGTGAAACTGCTTCCCGTCTCTTGCTGGTCTGCTGCATCATTTTGGACACGTCTCTCCTGAAAGCTCAGCCTCTTTGTGAACGCCTCTGGAATGTTAAATAAAGTTGCGTGAGTTTGAATGAAACAACGGGACTGATGATGATGGTGACAGTGAGAGCTGAGGAGATAACTGTCTGAATAAAAATGATAAACTCTGCAGCTCCTCAGCTCCACCGGCTCGAGTCCCCAGCCGGTGATTTCGGCCGCAGGTTCAAATCCCACAACACACACACACACACATAGTAATGACCCCTGGCTCCTCCCAGCATGCACTGCTGCAGTGTTTTATGTTTATTTATGGGGGGAGGGGGTGGACTGACATGTTTATTGTGGCCCTCGGATCAGGAGCCGCCGGGGGCCACAGGTGCAGAGTTTTACATGAGGAGAGATTTACTGTATGGTCGCCATGGAGAGGGGGGAGACACGGGG
This sequence comes from Lycodopsis pacificus, assembly GCA_028022725.1. Taxonomy (NCBI): domain Eukaryota; kingdom Metazoa; phylum Chordata; class Actinopteri; order Perciformes; family Zoarcidae; genus Lycodopsis; species Lycodopsis pacificus. The sequence goes on along the minus strand of CM051689.1, from coordinate 2,193,479 downwards.
GGGGGGGGGGGGGGCTGCTCCAGTATCACTAACAGATACTGGAGTGTAGCTGAGACAGTCTTAACAATTTTATATTTCTTTATTATTTTGAGTTCCAGCATTTTCTAGTAAAAGCTGTGAAGATGTTTGTGTGTTTTTGTTTTTATTATTTTCATTATTTTAAGTGTTTTTGTTTGTTTCGACCAAATCTCCTTTTCATCATGAATAAAAACGCTTCGTTTCGTCGCCTGCACGCAGTACTGCACGCTTCACTCCACTACTTCTATCCGACGGTTACATATTCAGATTATTAGAACAAAATAAATCAACTCATAAATGATGATGTATTATTATAGGTTTAACTACTCAGCAGAATATAAGGTGATTAAAATGAGCTCCACCTTTACCAGCTGCAACATTGAAGTGATTGATACATTAATGCATCAATAATCATAATAAATATTATTCTGATTCACGATGAGTACTTTCACGGTCAGAATACTTCTGTGCTTATCAGTAAAGTTGTTAACCGCTGCTGCTACACCGAGCCCCCTTACTGTCATCATACTGATTTACTCTGCTGTTGTTTTATCATTATTATTAAGCTATTATTTTATATTGATGTGGTTATTGCGTCACACTGACAAAATAATGAAAAAATATTTCTACAACCGATCAAAACAACCTGAAGAAACTCTCCACACGGTTGTGGAGCGAAATAAATTTTAATATTTTTTATAATTGAACTTTTATTAATATGCTGTTTATTACTTTTTGTATTCAGATGCACATTAAAGTCACTTAATATTTCTTGTTAATTAAGTTTGGAACAGATGCAGCTGGACGTGTCTGATCTTCAGCCTGAGACTCGCTGCAGTCTTTTAATATATTATTTATATATCTTTGTAAGGTTGAGATATTTTGCTTGATTATTTGAGGAGTTCATCTTCCAGCTGCAGTTTCCATGGAGAGGGAAACATCAGTAACATCAGCATGAGACCGACATGAAGCCGCTTCACCTGCGGATGTGGAGCAGCTGACGTTACGTCTCACGGTCTCCCGGCAGCAGGAAGAGAAGAAGAAGAAACATTTGACTGCTGACTTGTTGCTGCTGAAGTCGTCCCGTCGCTTCACTCTCAGGCGGGAAAGACGGGAGACGTCCAACACGATTGTCTTCACAACACGAGGACAGTGTGGAAGTCCACTGCAGGAGATCGTCCCAAGAAACATGAAACACGTAAAGACACGTATTTGACAGGTTTCATGTTTTTCTTTGTCGTGATGTAAAAATCACAATTGCACAACAAGCGGTAAGACGAAGCTCTTCCGTGTTATGAAGTTGCTGAAGCTGCCGTCTAATGTCTCTTATCTCTCATCTCTCCCTTTAGCTCCTCAGCGCTCACCTTCATGTGTTCAGCTGTGTTGACTTTCTACTTTTCTTTTTCTTGAGTTATTCACTTCAATTGAAATATTCTGAGTTTCCTGTAAGAAATGAAGCAGAGCTGCGTCTCCAGCAGATGTGAGATGCGTCACATTGACAGCTCATCACACCGGCGAGCTGCTTGACTTCAGCTGCTACTGTAACGCTGGAGTTGAATTCAGAGAAACTAAAATAATTAAACACCACTTCCTCCTCCTCCTCTCTCTCTCTCTTCTTCCCTTTCTCTTTACGTTTGTTCACATTTCTTCCTCTTGTTAGCTCGTCTTCTCTCTCGTTCATACCTCTCCTTCCTCCTCCCCTCCTCATTTCCTCTTTTATCCCTCCTCCTTCCTTTTCCCCCCGGCATCCTCCCATCTCTCCCTCTCCTGTATTTTCCACCCCTCCTCTCTCACGTGTTCACACCTCTTCAGATTTTCTTTTTTGCTAATCCCTTCCTCCTCCCCTCTCTGTGTCTTCCTCCCTCCCTCCATCTTTACATTCTTTACACCTCCACCTCTTAAGATTTCTCTTTCCTAATCCTTTCTCTCCCTCCTCCTCTCTCCACCTTTTTCCCCTCCTTCATTTCATTTTCTGACACCTCTTTTATTTGCCTCCTTAGATTTGCCCTAGATAATCCCTCCCTTTCCTTTCTCCCCCTTCTCCTCCCAATCACGTCTCCCCTTCCTCTTACCGACCTCCCCTCCACCCTTCCCTCTCCGTCCTCTTATATTCATATTTGTTTCTCACATTTCTCTGTATTTCCTCCCTCCTCTCCATCCTCACATTTTCCACTCTCCCTCTCTCCTCCCTCCCTCCCTCCATCCCTCCCTCGCTCTTCACAAACACGCCTGTAACCATGCCCTTTCCCTCTTCAAACTAATTACCTCGGCTACCTTGTACCCGCCGCCCCGCGGGACTCCAACAACTGTCAGACCAGTATTATTTTTGAAATTTAAACAATCATCTTACGTGCGCTGCTGCTAAGATCCTGGCCTTTTCGGCAGCTTCGACCTTCAGTAATTAATACCCCAGGGCCCATTATTGGCAAAGCCTTTATCCTCTGGGCCAAGAAGCCTCTAACCCGCTAATTACGGCCAAGCAGCTAATCTTCCAGCCGGCTGATTGACAGCTACACCTATTCTACTAATTGCCTGTTGCAGACAACACCTGGTGAACCGCAGCGCCGGGGGAGAGCGCCGGCTCCGACAACGCCTAGGAGTCCTGAGGGAGGCCAAACAAGTGAGAGGAGGCTCTGTGTGTGAGAGAGAGAGAGAGAGAGGGGGGGGGGGGGGGGGGGAGAGAGAGAGGGAGGGAGAGAGAGAGAGAGAGAGAGAGGGGGGGGGGGGGGAGAGAGAGAGAGGGAGGGAGAGAGAGAGAGAGAGAGAGAGGGGGGGGGGGGGGGAGAGAGAGAGGGAGGGAGAGAGAGAGAGAGAGAGAGAGAGGGGGGGGGGAGAGAGAGAGGGAGAGGGAGGGAGAGAGAGAGAGAGAGGGAGAGAGAGAGAGAGAGAGACAGAGAGAGACAGAGAGAGAGAGAGAGAGAGAGAGAGAGAGAGAGAGAGAGAGAGAGAGAGGTTTGTATTGTCTTTATGTGCAGGAGGAGGAAGAGTGTGTGACGGAGAGGAAGACAGTGTTTTCGTACAGTGTGTGAGGCAACATGTTGCTTATTGGACACGAGAAAAAAAATAAAACACCATAATCTCATGTGAAAACATTTAGTGAGGTGTTTCATTGGTGTCTCGGAGGACACCTTAGAGTCCACCCTGTGTCTGAGGACACCTGAGAGTCTATTCTGTCTCTACGAGGACACCTGAGCGTCTATTCTGTCTCTACGAGGACACCTGAGCGTCTATTCTGTCTCTGTGAGGACACCTGAGCGTCTATTCTGTCTCTACGAGGACACCTGAGCGTCCATACTTAAGCTCGAGGACACCTGAGAGTCTATTCTGTCTCTACGAGGACACCTAACAGTCCACTCTGTCTTTAAGAAGACACCTGAGATGCCATTCTGTCTCAGTCTATTCCATCCCTGAGGACACCTCAGAGCCTATTCCGTCTCAAGGACACCTGACACTCAACAAGTGTCTCTCTCTCTCTCTGAGGACGACCCAGTTTCTTGTCTCAACATGGATATCTGACAGTTGTGGGCATCTGGGAATCTGTTGCTGTCTCTACGGAGACGCCTGTGTGTCCACTGAACACCTGGAAGTGCACTATTGTCTCTATGTGGACACCCGGTTGTCCATTCCGTCTCTTATAGCATGTCCACTTCCCAAAGAAACAAGCAGAACATTTTAAACTTTCCCCTTTAGCCCTGAAAAAACATGACGAGTTCAGAAGAGTTCAGTGGAAACGCGACTTTGCATCTTTGCATCTTTGCATCGCTCCGTCTGACATCACGAGTTGAGTCCTGTGAGTCCGAACAAAAGGTCCTCGAGTTTAAACATCTTTTCACACTTGTGTTAAATGTTGCTCTGTTATCTCGTGACCGAACGTTTGAAGTTTGTTTTCCATTCTTTGTGCTGATTCCACAGTAAAGGTCACCCCCCCCCCCCCATACTCCTGACTCTCAGTTTTACTACACCGGGGTCTTTAATCGGCGAGTTGGCGAGTTGGGGTTTGGAGAATAAGTCGGAGTGATATCTGAGCGTCTGACAGCAGCAGACGAGGAGGGGAGTGATGTCTGAGCGGCAGCCGTTGGGGGTTTGGGACTCGCTGTCAGTCTGCCTCCGTCTGACGGGCTGGCGAGGGGAAAAGGCCAGAGCTCTAAAGGCCCAGCGTGGGGGCCGCAGGCGTGAGGAGGGCGCCGCCCGCCCGCCACGACGACAGGTCGCCTGCCCGGTCCGACGGGACGCCCGGCGCCACCGTGTTGTGCAAATGTAACCCATCACCCCCACGGCTCCTGACCTCAAAACTGGCAGCGCCCGGCGTGCGTGTGCCGATCGATTGATCTAAATAACATTCTGATGTGATTAACATAAACGGCCCGTGGAGGGGCCCGGGCGGGGCCCCGACAGGCCGGACCACACAGCAGGCAGCGTCACGGCGGAGCGACGCCACGGATCAGAGAGTCAGAAGAATCCATCTGGAGAGTCTCCGCTGCGGCCAAA
>CM051689.1:2168973-2183973 GCA_028022725.1 Lycodopsis pacificus | reverse complement strand
TCATATAGCGTGTGATGGGTGGAAAGTAGAAAGATTCTCATGTGGAGGTTGTTGACTTGTTCATGTCATCAAGTCAGTTGAAAGAGTCAAATGAAAGTGCGCTGACAAAAAAACACTTTTTTGGGTTCAAGCGAAGGGTCAACGACGACTTAGAGGTTTAATTCAATTTGAATACTTTATTTGTCCCCGACGTTAAACAGAAATACACAGACAATTCATTTACACATTCAAATCTAAAAGGTTGAGAAGACGCCAACTGAGGAGAGGAGCAGCTTCTACAGACCGACAGGTGAACCGGACCAGCTGATCCTCCTCTCAGCCAATCGTCTTCTGAGCTCCAACAGTAGATTGAAAGAAGCAGCTGAAGACGTTCTTGCAAGTTCAAAAGAGGTTTTATTTGATTGATTTCTGTCACATGTGAACTGAGATTGTTGTCTTTTTGTTTCACCTGTCAGCCCATTTATGTCGTTCATATTTTAAAGTTTTGTATATGTGTGTTTTTGACGTTTTATTGTTGGATTCAATGAAAGCACTTTGTTTGCTCGATGAAGTGTAAACGCAAACATTGCTGATTAAATGTGTTGTACAGAAATGTTGGCGGTGGAATTCCTCACCAGCATTACGAACCACAGAAGTAATAAAACACATTTTTAAGAAATGTTTCGATATGGAAGAGGATCACACGTGTTTATCTTTGTCGTATTGAAGTATTGTAAATACATTATGTCGGCAGCAGATATTGTTGTTTTTTACAGCAGCTGATGTGGATCTAAGTAAATAAACAAACGTGTGTTTTTTGTACCAAGGCAACGCATTAACAAACAACAAACAATGAACGGGATTAAAACAGAGCGAGGCAAGTCACAGACCTTAACATCTTCAGAGTCCGTTTCTAAACACGTGAATGTCTCTTCTTCTTCTTCTTCTTCTTCTTCTTCTTCTTCTTCTTCTTCTTCTTCTTCTTCTGTGGTATTCATGTGTTGGTGCCTCCACACTGTCAGAGCTGGAGAGAAGAAGAGGAGCTGCTTCATTATTCAGAAGCTAAATTAATGCATTCAAAGAGAGGAGCTGCAGCGCTGCGAGCTCTGAGGGTCAAACACATGCAAATATTAGCATGTTGGGATGCTCTTTAAACACTCCATCACGTGTGTGTGTGTGTGTGTGTGTTATATAACCGGTGTGTTTGAATCTAATTAGCGCCCTACTTACAGCCTGATATCAGCTAATGAAGCAGCAGAGTGTCTGTCGGTGATGAATGGGAGGCGTCACCTTAAAACATGATAAATCGGACTCGGCCCCTCTGGACATCAAAAACACAACGGCGTCCGAGCGTGGGATCATGGGTAAATTAGACCCGCACGGCTCCCTCGGTGGGGGGGCGGGGTGGGGGAGGAGGGAGCCGTCGTGGGTGGAGGTTGTGTGTGGAAATCACAGGGGCCGAAAGGCACACTGAGCTGGAAATGTCAGGCCCCTGAAGAGGAGCCCCGTCTGACAGAGAGCTGAATAACACACAGAGAAGAAGAAGAGGAGGAGGAGGAGGAGGAGGAGGAGGAGGAGGAGGAGCTCAGCCTCACTTTCATGTGGAGACACAAAGAGGAAAAAAAAACACACACGAGGAAGAGGAAATATACAAATGATATGAGGAGGAAGAAGATTCACGAATGTTTCTACAGCCGACAGCCGACTGAGAGTTGTGAAACAGGATCCGGTGAACTTTTTAAATCTGATGAATTTCTCTGTGTGTGTTTCTTTGTGTTCTGTTCGGCACAAAATGGACGTAAAGTTTTGGATTGCGCGTCGGGGCCGTCGTGCAGCAGCAGTTGTGTCTGTTCTTCTGTCAGACTCGCAGCCTAATGACACAGAGCAGACATTTAATGCACCTACCAAGACAGTGATTATCACCTCTGTAATCCTACAGTTCATTAGCCCCCCCCCCCCCCCCCCCGCCCCTCCCCCCCTCTCGTCATAATTAAGTTGGAGAAGTGCTGGGCCCCGGGGACCCTCCTCCTCCTCCTCCTCCTCACTAATGCACACATTAACACTCAGCCTCTGTTGGACTTTCAGGTGTGTGGAGGATCTGGTCTGTCTCCGGTCTTGTTCTGGGGGGGTGTGTGGGGGGGGGGGGGGGGTCTTGTTGGCGTTGGTTTTACGGGCGTATCGATCAGCGGTCGAGGTCAACGAGCAGACGGGATGTTTTTCATAATTGCACTTTATGTTCCAGTTGTGGAAACGTTTTTTGGGTTTTTTTTATTTACAGAGTTGAAAAGGCTTTGACACGTGCTGTTACACTTCCTCAGGAGAAGGAGTTTTTTAAATCATAAGGACAGCTGTATGAGGACGCATTACAATGTTTAAGCTCTGCTGTCGGTGAAGACTCAACATGCCAGAAGAAGAAGCCTGTCGCACCAACACAGAGACAACAATGAGATCCTGCTGCGCTTCGTCTGAGCTCTTCTGAGGTCCAGACTGCAGCCAGTTAGACTGAAGCTCCAACATGAAAATGAATTATTGTTTTTATTCCTATTTGTTTTGTGAATGCAGCGCAGCGCGACCATGAAGACACACAGGGGGGGGGGGGGGGGGTAAACATAGAGAGAAGGGAAGAGGACGCTTTCCATCGGGTCATGTCTGGACAACCGAGCAGCACACACACACACAGACACACACACACACACACACACACACACACAGACACACACACACACAGACACACACAGACACACACACACACAGACACACACACACACAGACACACAGACACACACACACAGACACACACAGACACACACACACACAGACACACACACACAGACACACAGACACACACACACAGACACACACACACACAGACACACACACACAGACACACACAGACACACACACACACACACACACACACACACAGACACACACACACACACACACACACAGACACACACACACACACACACACACACACACAGACACACACACACAGACACACACAGACACACACACACACACACACACACACACACACACACACACACACACAGACACACACACACACACACAGACACACACACACACACACACACACAGACACACACACACACACACACACAGACACACACACACACAGACACACACACAGACACACACACACACACACCCACACACACACACACACACACAGTGGAATCTGTAAACATTATGAGAGAAGTCGACTCTCCTGCTGCCTCTGAGGACTCGCTGCTTCATGCATAATGCAGACTCAGAGTTTGACCGCTGGCCTGCAGCTGATTGGCCGTCTCGGGGTCGGGGTGGGGGGGGGGGGGGGGGGCGTGGTGGGGGTGAACGGTCCATCTCCAGCAGCCTGGAGACCCAACACACACACACACACACACACACACACAGAGACAGATCGATGCAGGTGGACTGAGGTGCTGCAGGATTATCTGACCACATCGACTTGGTTTCACTTTCTTTGTCCACATGAGAACGAAGATGAACAGATAACGAACCTCAAATCTCTGTTTGTTGGTTTCTCTCAATCAGGAACAACAGATGCGTGAACAACACATCAGAACAACAAATGAACAACAAATGTGAGCGCATGTTGTAAACAGACAGTGTCGTTTGACCCCGGACGAGTCGCCAAGCTTTAAATGTTGAATTAAAACTGTTCACAGCATCAACACGGCTGCTTGTTGCTTGTTTGGTTCGTCAGAATCGTTTGTCAGCTCCAGAGTTCAGGATCACGAGCGTTTCAGAGCAACAGGTGTGAAACTGATTCACGTGTTTGAAGAGGACGCCGACATGTTGTGTTGGTGCTTTCAAACGCTGCCGTCGCTACGAGCCACCGCGACGCATCGAGTCACCAAATAACACGGTGACGCGACACACCGGAGCATCTCTGTCTGCTCCACTGCTCCACTGCTCCACTGCCTTTGTCTACTCTAAACGTGCATGGAGTGAAGCCGGTGCGTCTCTTCGTGTGCCTGACGTTCTGTTCATGAACACAGAGAACAGCGCTGGATCATCTGGTGCCTTGTGGCTCCTGATGTCTCTCTGGTGGAACGTTGCACGCTGGGTTCCTCCACCAGACACACGGCTCCAAACACTGATGCGTTCTACACACAGCTCACAGCACACAGATCTGGAAAGTCACTCTAGTGTCGGTTGCATCCTCCGTCTTTGGTGGTCAATGTTCTTGCACAGCTTGACGAGCTGTTGCCCTTCTGTTGCCACAGGTCGGTCGCTCGTCATTGTTTAAACTGTACATTTACTCTGCAGGAAGACCTCACAGAGACCAACCAACGACCTCACGCCCGTTCATCTCACTCGTCTATCCTTCGAAGAGCAGAGAAACATTCCTCACAATCTGCGTTCAGTTTCATATTCCTGTGCGCGGATATGAAAGTGCTCCTGTTGGAGTCATCCTCTGGGGAGCGAGAGTTTCCCGCTTTGGTTTGTTTTTCATCATTTATTATGAAAAGATGCAAGTCCTGCTTTTTGTTGTCGCTCCCCCGAAAATAATTATGTTTCATGAATTTAACTTTATTGCTGCTACAAGGAATGCACTTTGGTGAGCTCACAAGTACAACACGACGTTAGCAAATATCCACAATATTACAATACATGCACAGAAGTTCAAATCGGGGAGGGTTTTGTAAATTTAAGAACATTTTGTGTTCTTTCTGTGTTATTAATGAGACATTTCCTCATTCTTTTATTATTTATTTACCAGGTTTTGGTGAAATAAACTTCATGTTCATGAATTTTAAATCTTTTTTTGCAAAGTACTAATATCATTTTTGACCTTGGAAATTGTAATTTGGCAAAAGAATCTGAACTAAAAGCAGAAATGAGTAAATGGTTCATGATTTATGACGTAGCACATGAGCAATACACAAAACCTCAAGAGCGGAGGTGAAGATATTCAGGATGTTTATTTCATACTTTCTACGTTTTGTGGTTTCCATCAGCTTCACTGGTAACATGTGATCAGAGAAGAAAAGATCAAATAAGATGAACTGCAGCACAAAGTAGGAAACGAGTGCAAATAAACTAAATACAAGATTGTCAATAAGGTGCAAAAACCGAACGCGCACAATCCCAGACTGATGCGCAGGTTGATGGCATCAATGCTTTACAGTGGACGTCAGCGGAGGAAGTCGTGCGCTGTTTTAAGCGGATTTAAAACATGAAATAAAACCTCGTGCGTGTGTTCGGAGGCGTCTGTGAGCCGTTTAACTCGCTCTCATCTCCTCGTCCTCCAGTTTGCTTTGAAAACCAGCGCCGAGGTTTCTCTGTTTCCATCTTTAGTGGAGACGTGCGCCATGATTTATTCAAATGACAAACCTCTCCTCTCTCTGCTTTTCCCTTTGCTGAGGTATTAGTCACTGGGTGCTAATGTCAGATTACTTTACTAGCCATTCTGCTCTTGATAAATGACTGAGACAGGCCGTAAAAAATAGATCAAAACCACTGGGATGAGAAAAGGGAGGAGGAGGAGGAGGAGGAGGAAGGAGCAGAGAGGCCGTTAAATCATTTCCCTCCGCCGCCCGACAGGCCTCGGAAAATGCCACCCATTATTCCAGGGCTACGGCTAATCAAAGCTTCCAGAGTGATTAGAGAGGAGACGCAGCAGCAGCAGCTCCTCCTTCCTCCACCTTAACAAGCCATCATCGCTGCGCTGCGCTTCACCCGCTGGAATATGGAGCGCCTCCGCGCGCGCGCTGCATCACAGGGCGCAGCGCGCGCGCTGACTGTGTTCTTACACCTGATATGTGCAATTAAGGAATTCTTCTCAAGGAGCTGAGCGACAAACAGCTGCTTCAGACATGTGACACGGGGAACAGGAAGTCAATTTAGGGTCAGGAGACAAATATCACTTTTGTTTAGAATCACACAACATAACACAGAAATGAGTCAAGAGTTTTGGTTTGCAATTCAAATTTAGGAAAATGTTGCTCTCCAAGTCAGAATTATGAGACACTTTATTGGAATTTGCACTTTGAAAAGTCATAATTGTGAGATATTAAGTCGTGCTTCTTACCTTTTCTCACTTTAAGTCAACTTGATGTGATTCTAAGCACTGTTTTACCGTTATCATTTAAAAACAATTACTTTTTATTGGTAAAACGTGAAGTTTCAACGATGAGAAACGTAGTAAAATAAATTACTTTTATGTCAAAGCAATGGGTATTTGACAAACCCGCTATTCCATTATTAGTTTGCACTCAAAATGACGAGATACTCTGTCAAATATTAAACTCTGTAAGTCAAAATTGTGAGACATGTTTTACTTTGTAAGCCAAGTGAGGTAAAACATGTCATGACTTTTTAAATGTCCTGGTATTTAAACCTTTTTATCTCTTGTTGTCACTTGCTATGAAAGCTTGAACCTCTTTTACAGCCACAATCGTAAAGACAACATCCTAAAGATTGATCTTTACTTCAAAGAAAAGTTTGTCCTGAAGGTGGCGTTAGAGGAAATATCACAGGGTCATTAAAACATAAAGGGTTCAACCTCTGGAGAGCAGGAGGGAGATCAGAGATATTTCAGGACATTTTCAGCTTCTCAAAACAAACAAAGCGTCATAAAAGGTTTATTCCTGAAACAGATTCACAAAATATAATTATATTGCTTTTGTTTTCAAGCATGTGACGACATAATAAGACCAGTTTCTTTTGTTTTATTTTATTTTAGAACAAAAACAGTTGAATTATTTACAGCGTGGGTGGAGCAGAGCGACCTCTGCGCCGCGGTGACACTAAAGCTGAAGCAACTAAGTGAAGAACAGTGTTAGTGCATCAGAGTGTGAAGGAAACGATCAGCAGGCTGCTCAAAGAAGATCTTCACAAGCTGCAGCTCAACTCTTTCCTTATTTAAGTTTTGGAAGTAGTCACTTATTTATTTGTAAGTGCTTTGTGATTGCTGCACTCACTACATTTGCAATTATTGTTATGGAGCAATTTTATTTATATTTTCTTCATGTTAAAGAACATTTTGTTACCTCAGATTTAAGTTTCTGCAAAATTACCTTTAACGTTCTGACCTGGTCGTAAAAAGTTCAAGTGTAGCATAAAACGAAAAAAAGCTTCATACAAGCATTCTATATATGTATATATATATATATACATATATATTATATATGTATATATATATATGTATATATATATATGTATATTTATATATATACATATATATATTATATATGTATATTTATATATATGTATATATATAATATAAGTTTAATTAATGAAGTAAGTTAAGTTTGTTAAATTGTGTTGATCATTTTCAAAATATCATGTGAACAGTGACAATAACAACAGACGTGTAGATCACAGATGTCAGACTTTCCCAGCATGTGAATGCATTGTGTCATCAGGAACAGCTGGGGAGGCGGAGCCTGTTCACACCTGTTCAGCAGGTGAGACACACCTGACACCTGTTGTTGTGACTCCCAGCACCATGGTAACATCTGACAAATGCAATACAAAATGATGACAGTTTGGAGAACATTAGAGTCCAAACAGTTCACTTGTTTGCATGTGAGGTATGTGTGTGAGTGTTTGTGCATCAGATGAACTTTACCTTGATCAACACACACACGACAAACAATAGATGACGACCCTTCCTTGTGAGGACCTTGAAAATACTGGCAAACCTGTATTGTGGGGACCCTAATAGTAGTAACACTCCTTCATTGTGTGACGCCCCTAAAGTACTGACGAACCTCCATTGTGGAACTCTAAAAGTACTAAGGAACCTCAAGATCCCTCTTGTGGGGACACTAAAAGTAGTGCTGAAGCTCCCTTGTGGGGACCTAGAGGAAAGTGACAAACCCCCCTTGTGAGGACCCTAAATAAAGTGATCAGCCGTCATTGTGAGGACCCTGAATTAAAAGACAAACCTCCATTTTGGGGACCCTGAAAGTATCGATGGTCCTCCATTGTGCATCCAAAAGTAACTATTAAGCTCATTGATGGGGACCTAAAAGAAAGTAATCAACCATCATTGTGAGGACCCTAAAAGTAATGATGAACCTCCTTTTGTGAGGACATTAAAGGAAGTGACAACTCTTCCTTGTGAGGACCCTAAAGAAACTGGCAAACCATCATTGTGGGGACCCTAAAAGTACAGACAAACCTCCTTTGTGGGGACCCTAAAGAAAATGATCAACCATCACTGTGGGGACCCTAAAAGTGATGATGAACCTCCTTTGTGAGGACATTAAAGGAAGTGACAATTATTCCTTGTGAGGACCCCAAAGAAACTGGCAAACCATCATTGTGGGGACCTTAAGAATATTAACTAATCTTCCTTGTGAGGACCCTAAAGAAAGTGATAAACCTCCATTGTGGGGACCATAAAGGTAGAGACAGTCCAGCCAAAGCAATGATGAAGCTCTTTTGTGGGGACCTTAAAGAAAGTGATAAATTCAATTCAATTAATTTTGTATAGCCCAAAATTACAAATTTGGCTTAAAAACTCCCCCCAAAAAAGCCTTTAACCGAGATCAACCATCATTATGATTGTGGGGACCCTAAAACTAGTCGAACCTCCCTAACATCTTCCCATTGAGATGCAGACCTATGTTCCCTTAAATGGGAGGGATGGATGGATGGATGGTTACAAATAAAAGCGTCTTAAAACATACAGTAGGAAACATTTGACATTGACAGCACGGCAGCTTAAAGTGAAAAGGTGCTTGTGTATTCATTACGCATTGCTCTATTGCACTAAGATTTATAGGAGTTCAGCAGCTTGATGGAGGCTGCTACAGACTTCAAGCGGTTGGTTTTGCACTCTGGCACACGGACGCTGAGTGACTGCAATGATTTCTGTTGCATGTTTCATTGCTGCTCTCTCTTACAGGCTCTGTCTGGGCTCATAGTCTTTCTTCCCTGATACCTTTTAAAGCTGTTTTTTCTGCATTAATTGCACGGTTAAGTTGCTAAACAATGCTGTAGTTCCATATCTTATGATGCTCTGTGGAGTTATCCTCAATCGCCTGAGGAAGCGAAGAAAAAAAAGAGAAATTCACACAGCTTATCAATGTGTGTTTTCCTGCAGAGAAGGGCGTCTATGTGGACACCTCTGGGGACCATGAATGTATTCAGTTCATGTATAAGTGTTTGTTGAGATATTTCACTCTGAACCAAACTATCGAGCAGACAAACCTCCTCAGAGCTGCGAATGTGACTGAAAATACAAATGTGAAAGAAGACGGGATATTTCAAGCTTTTAAAAAAATACATACTGGAGTGTAAAAGTGTAATATGTGTTAATTCGTTGTCATTTTTTGGTAAAATAAACCTTCACATTACGGCGTAAACGTGGCCTTGAACAGCCTTGTTATGGAGGTTCAGAGAGGAGAGATGTGCTGGGTCATTATCATGGGCAGCGATCTCTCAGAGATGAGAGAGTCGGCTCTCAGTTTCCCCTCGATGGCAATTAGACGAGTGTGATGGGATGAACTTCACTGTTTTAGCCACGAGCGAAAAACTCTGCTGTCAGGCTGCTGCTGACAACCGGAGGAGAGAGGAATCAAATAAATCTGCCGCTCGGCTCCACGTAATCCACTCTGAGAGGCTGCGGTGCTGAAGGAAGTATCCTCTTCTGCAGTACAAGTATCACAGAGCACGACAGAATACAATACAAGATGAGCCTGATCATATTCTGTATTTATGATATTAAAAACACTGTAATGAGCCACACTGTTGCACTGACTGACATGTCCATTCATTACCCTGAACACATAAATTAATACAATTTGGTGTGCAACTTTCAATGATGATTAAAAAGAAACATGGTATTAAGTAAAAGCACGAATATATATATATATATGCAGTACTAGTTATAGTACTAGTACTTTTATGGTAACACAGTATTTATACAGTGTGGTACTAGTAGTTTGACCGTAACAGAGTATTTTTACAGCGTGGTAATAGTAAGAAAAGATTGTATTTACAGCGTGGTATTAGTAGTTTTACGGTAACAGAGTGTATTGACAGTGTGGTACTTGCTCTTTTACTGTAGCAGACTATTTTTACAGTGTAGTACTAGTGCTTCTACAGTAATTGTATTTTTACAGCGGTTTAATAGTACTTTTACGAGAACATATTGTATTAGTAGTTTTACGGTAACAGTGTATTTACAATGTGGTACCAGTAGTTTTGCTGTAACAGAGTATTTTTTCAATGTGGTACTTGCTCTTTTACTGTAGCAGAGTATTGTTTACAGTGTGGTACTTGCTCTTTTACTTTAGCAGAGTATTTTTACAGTGTGGTACTTGCTCTTTTACTGTAACAGAGTATTGTTTACAGTGTGGTACTTGCTCTTTTACTTTAGCAGAGTATTTTTACAGTGTGGTACTTGCTCTTTTACTGTAACAGAGTATTGTTTACAGTGCGGTACTAGTACTTCTACTGTAGCAGACTGTTCTTTACAGTGCGGTACTAGTACTTCTACTGTAGCAGACTGTTCTTTACAGTGCGGTACTAGTACTTCTACTGTAGCAGACTGTTTTTTACAGTGTGGTACTAGTACTTCTACTGTAGCAGACTGTTCTTTACAGTGCGGTACTAGTACTTCTACTGTAGCAGACTGTTTTTTACAGTGCGGTACTAGTACTTCTACTGTAGCAGACTGTTCTTTACAGTGCGGTACTAGTACTTCTACTGTAGCAGACTGTTTTTTACAGTGAGGTACTAGTACTTCTACTGTAGCAGACTGTTTTTTACAGTGCGGTACTAGTACTTCTACTGTAGCAGACTGTTCTTTACAGTGTGGTACTAGTACTTCTACTGTAGCAGACTGTTCTTTACAGTGCGGTACTAGTACTTCTACTGTAGCAG
Source organism: Lycodopsis pacificus (assembly GCA_028022725.1). NCBI lineage: Eukaryota > Metazoa > Chordata > Actinopteri > Perciformes > Zoarcidae > Lycodopsis > Lycodopsis pacificus. The sequence continues at coordinate 2,173,125 of CM051689.1, read as the reverse complement.
ACTGTTTTTTACAGTGCGGTACTAGTACTTCTACTGTAGCAGACTGTTTTTTACAGTGCGGTACTAGTACTTCTACTGTAGCAGACTGTTCTTTACAGTGTGGTACTAGTACTTCTACTGTAGTAACGGATCTGGATACTTCCCCTGTAAACTGAAGGCTGCGATGGAGGAGATGGACTTTAAGTTTCCTCACAGCTCAGAGGAAACTCTCTCAGGCTGCAAACTGCCAACAAGTCGTTCATTATTTACGTCAGCTGAGGGAGCTGCTGCCAAAACACCAGCTGAGCCAGAAAGTTTCCAGTTCAGCTCAGTCGGGGATAATACTGCTAATAATGAAGGACGCTGTGGAAACATGCAGTCTGCTTCACATGCAGTCAATGAAATACTGGTGATTAAAAACACAAGATGTTGCTTCATGAAGTCATATTTATAATCATCAGTGATACAATTTAAGTTCTTGATGTTCATATAAACCCGATGCTGTTTGTGGCGCAGAAGAGAAGCCGTGTGAAGATGAACCGAGGTCTTCCTCACTGATGGTGAACAGGTGAGCGGTGTCGAGTCATCACGAGGACCAATCACACCTGAAGGCAGCTCACAGAGCGGATTTACAAGAGTTCAACTCAGACATTGAAAAAATAAATAAATGTATATATATATATATATATATATATATATATATTTTTTTTTATTTTTTTTATTTAAGAAAATCATTTATTAAGGAATAATATGAGAACATAAAGATTACAATTGTAATGGCAAACTTATGTTCTTTATCTTAATGAAGAAAATATTAAATTGAATTATTCCAATTTCAACAACGGAGTGAAGAGCATAACTGTTAAATACAATGATTCAGTGATTCAGTGAGTCAGTGATTGAGTGAGTCAGTGAGTCAGTGAGTCAGTGATTGAGTGAGTCAGTGATTCAGTGATTCAGTGAGTCAGTGAGTCAGTGATTCAGTGATTCAGTGAGTCAGTGAGTCAGTGATTGAGTGAGTCAGTGATTGAGTGAGTCAGTGATTCAGTGAGTCAGTGATTGAGTGAGTCAGTGAGTCAGTGAGTCAGTGATTGAGTGATTGAGTGAGTCAGTGATTCAGTGAGTCAGTGATTCAGTGATTCAGTGAGTCAGTGAGTCAGTGATTGAGTGAGTCAGTGATTCAGTGATTCAGTGAGTCAGTGATTCAGTGAGTCAGTGATTCAGTGAGTCAGTGAGTCAGTGATTGAGTGAGTCAGTGAGTCAGTGATTCAGTGAGTCAGTGAGTCAGTGATTCAGTGAGTCAGTGATTCAGTGATTCAGTGAGTCAGTGAGTCAGTGATTCAGTGATTCAGTGAGTCAGTGGTTCAGTGAGTCAGTGAGTCAGTGATTCAGTGAGTCAGTGAGTCAGTGATTCAGTGAGTCAGTGAGTCAGTGATTCAGTGATTCAGTGAGTCAGTGGTTCAGTGAGTCAGTGAGTCAGTGATTCAGTGAGTCAGTGAGTCAGTGATTCAGCTGTCGACAGCATCATGATAACAACACATTTCATTTGTTTGTAACCGTAGACGGACTTTTGTTCCGACAATAACTTGCGACATCTTAACGTGAGTGAAAAGCTCTGACATGTAAAACTCCAGGATGTGTTTGAGTAATAAATAATCTGTGAAATGATCACGACTTGAATCCTCTCTCAGTAAAAACCAGAGCACGTCTCCGGCCTCTCCTCTGGAACACACCGGACCAACAATGTGCTGATCGGACAAATGCGTTTGTGATGAAGATGTTCTGACATGCGGCTCACCGTAACACCGCAATAAATTATCTGTGATGGAAAGCAACCAAGTACATTTACTCAAGTACTATTTAAGTACCATATTGAGGTACTTGTACTTTCCTTGAGTACTTCTATTTCATGCTAAATGATGCTTCTTCTGCACACTGATGCTCGAGCTAACAGGTGAGCTGATACGCACGAAGGAACCAACAAAGAAGAAGAAGAATGCTGGACAGTCAACACTGCTAGATTAAAACATGTCTTTCAATAAATATGCTCGTGAGGATGGAAATACATACGACACGTTTTCTGCACATTTTTTCAGACACAATCCCTGAAGTTCTTGCTGTGCTTTTATTTTGAAGTATCTGTTCCATGTACGGTAGCCTGAGAACGCCTGGGTTTCCTTTTCTTCTCTTTTTAAGTTGAGTATATTCACTTTTTATTTGTGTATTAATATACATTCTTTCATTGCATGACATACAATATATTGTGTATTTTGATGAAGTTTGTTTCACATCTGTAATGTTTCTTTTGTTCCACAATAAGAACAGTTTTATAACTCGTATATGTGGCTGAATATTCGACTGGAACTGAAATGCTTCTTTTTTTTGGCAAAAAGTACAAAAAAGTACAAAAAAGAATCACAAAACATGCAGAAGACTTCTGGAAAAGAGATGAATGTGTTATTTCAGATATTGTTGTTTCACCTAAAAGCAGAAAAGTAATAATTGATTTGAGCCGAAAGCAGCGGCGTCCTTGAGATGTTCAGAAGACGTCTGACATTAGTTCTGTTGTTGTTGTTGTTGTTTGTTTGTTTCTCCTCATCGGTTATCGATCAGCTGCAGAAAACTTGACAACCAGACGAATCCCGACAGACGGAGGCGAGATTTCAGGAAACAACCTGGAGACGACGGAATGAAGCGCCGACGTTGATTTATTCATGTGATCGTTTTCTTCTTCTGCTGTTGATTTCAAGGCGTCTCTGATATGACGACGGAGCGACTCGCTGTCTATTTCCTGTCATCTGATTCTCTTTTCAAATTCCTTTTTTAGTTTGAGATCTGGTTTCATGGTTTTGCTGAACACTCCAGCTGCTTCCTGTTTCACCTGTCCTGTCCTTTAATGAATACAAGGGTTAATAATGAAGGTGTTTTAACTTCTAGACATGACAACAACAATTTATCAAACAGAAGAACGTGTGAGAGCAAGAAAAAACATCCCCTGCTCTCTCGTTTTTCTACTTCAAAAGTGTTGAACATGAACCTGTAGCTGCTTAAAGCCACGTTATCTTCTGTGATAAAACATTTCTTAAATGTCTTAAAACAGATTGTACATGATGAATACGAGCGGTTACTCAAAGGCAATCAATACATTTGCATTAACAGCAAAAGTACATTTTTCCATCAAAGTAAAATGTGTTTGTGAAATGATTTCTTTTGCAGCATTTGCATTTTATTTCATTTAAAATTGTCTTTTCGATCATATATATCAATATATCTGTCCAAAATATCAGAGTAACAATACTTTGTATTTCATTAACATGTGAAATACATAAAATACATGTTTCAATGATATACTTCTACTACACTACAAGCTCGTGCCAGGCACACACTAGAAAACAAAGATCCATAGGTGGTTTGTGTGTGGGTTGACAGAATTGGCAGTGTAGAGGTTTGAGTGCAGCGTAGATGATCTCTGGGAGACATCGATTTTTAATGGTTTTATGAATGAATGTTCTTAATTGTTTTTAAATCTCCTTTTCTTTTGTCTTATGTTTTGATGCTTTTAATGGTTTTATGTGAAGCACTTTGAATTACCTTGTTGTTGAAATGTGCGATACAAATAAACTTGCCTTGCCTTGCCTTACACGCCACCAACAGACAGGGAAACGTGTTTATTCTCTTCTGAGCCAGATGTTCACATTGGTCGGCTTCTACTCTGAAGGAATATGAAGCTACAGCCAGCAGCTGGTTAGCTTAGCTTAGCATTAGGTCTAGCCTGTACTTCTATGAAGTATTCACATAACCAACATGTTCATAGGTGAGCTCTAGAACAGCTGGAAGGTGGATTGTGTTATCTTTAGAAAGAGCCAGGCTCGCGGTTTCCCTCTGTTCCCAGTCTCTATGCTAAGCTAAGCTAACCAGCTTCATATATATATATATACAAACATGAAAGAAACATCTGACTCTCGGAGACGCAGACAACAAGAGGGAACCGTGAATGTACTCCACTAATTTAAGTTGTATTTGCAGTAAATATTTGCTGTGAAGTAAAGATGTTTAATTAAAGGGCCAGTCCGCCTATAATGCAGCGGTTTATGTAAAACAGCCGGATTAACTGTGAGTTGATATTAACTTTCTATTCTCCTGCAGATTCTCTGTTTTTCCACCCAAAGAAAA
>CM051689.1:2157433-2163773 GCA_028022725.1 Lycodopsis pacificus | reverse complement strand
CTCCTCCTCCTCCCTCCTGTTTCATCCTGACCAGAGAGTGCAGACAGAGAGCTTCCACAACTCTCACATGATTTACTGGCCGAGCTGCAGAGTTCATCGTGGATCCAAGCCAGCGACGAGCCCCCTTTTAACACCAGCTTTGTATTCTAATGACCCCCTAAACTGCACACCAATCCATTTTCTGTCCATTAGCAGCCGCTAACGCCGCTGCAGCTAATATTCTTTAATTCACTCCACAAAGGGGGAGATTGTCCGGGGCCTCGCTGCACTTAATGCCTGCAATTACATCAGGTTACACATCCTGAAGTGACCCCCGGGGACCCCGAGAGAGAACCCCACCCCTTCCAACACCACCACCAACGCCACCCTCCTCCCCACCTACTCCGGCCAAGCACCTGAAACACCACACACGGCCGGCGCTGATGCACCTCCTGCAGGCAGACAACCCGTCTCCTTCTGTCCGTGTCTGACTTCCCCTCTGGCTCTCGTGCTGTCGCTCGCTTCCATGAAGGAATAAAACACGGAATGCGACTGGACGGCGCAGATGGCCGAAAACAAACCTGCAGTCAATTAGAGGCGGCACAATACAGGTTCTGTCCCGAGGAGAGGCTGGAAGGGAAGGGCTCAGCGTGTTGTTTTATGGCAGTTATTTATTGCCTTATAACTCAGAAATCAAATTAGTTCTTATTGAGGAGGTTGAGCTCCAGTCCGCGCTGATTGATTTCCCTTTGCGGGGTTGAGTTGATACGAGCGAGCCGGAGCCAAAGAAAACACGAGAACACAGTCGGTCCAGGGAAAGACTCAGCGAGGAGGAGCGAGTATCTGATCCTGTACTTCAGTCAGAGTCTCAGCGCCACAGTGGAGGAAATACTGTTACAAGGGAAAGTCCTGCATTTCAGCAAAAGTACACAGATGTTATCAGCACAAAGTACTCATTCTGCAGAATATTACACATAAACGTGTCCGCTGAGGTCAGAGGGTCAATGTTCTGCACTAACGAGCATCTAACGTCCTGTGAAGTTATTGCTAATTGTTATTTATTGAGTCCTAACATATATATAAAAGTAATTGGAAAAAGTTAAATTATTTCAACCTTTTTTTTCTTGTTTCAAGTACTTTTTGGGAATAGAGTGAAGAACATGTTACTCTATTTCATACGACTCATAGAACGAGTGACTTTCTTTCTGAAATGATCTGAGAAATAACCGATTTAAGAAAATATATTAAAAAAAGACGATCAGGAGACGTCTGCTCTGTTTATACTAAAGTACAAGAGATGGAGATGGAGATGGAGTATGAATGCACTTAAAAGCACTCAGGGACGAGGAGGAGGAGGAGGAGGAGAGGACGCAGGAGGAGGAGTAGAGGGAGTAGAGGGAGTAGGTGGAGGAGGAGAGGCAGGAGGAGGTGGCTGTTCATTACAGGTGATAAGTGCCCTCTGAGGATCCTGGATCCGGAGCCATGAGAGAGATCCAGCAGAGGGGGCTTCAGCCGGAGTCTTTATGGGGCCTCGTGGAGACCCTCATCCCTCAGCACCCTCTGGAGACCCGGGGCCGCTTGCAGGAACGGGCCCCCTGCCGCCAGTTCCACCGCCGCGGCCCCGAGAAACAAGCCAGCGGCGTGCCAATTAGACAAAGAGAATAAAATGGACTGCACAGAAATGTGACCCATAAATAACGCTCATGTCAGCTGTCGTGTTTTTACTCCGCTGAATTTTTATATCCCAATTTTTATCCGGCTGCTGAGTCTTAAATTGGTCGGAGCGAGAGGAGCCTTTGTTTGGAGAGAGGGGACGCCATTAGAGGAGTGACCCACTGCTCCACTGATGCCATTACTAATAGCATTGTTCTGGAGCTGCAGCTCGTAAATATTTAAAACACGTCACAAAGAGGCACTGTCTCGCAGCGCGGGGGACCGGGGTTCAGTTCCCGGGCTGCACAGCTTTCTGTGTGGCGTTTGCATGTTCTCCGTTAACGCATGTATGAATATGTATCTACGTATCTGTGCTGGGATGTATGCATCACGTCTGTCACTAAGTGAATTAGCATAACTCACATGTATTAATAAAGTATGTTAATATTGTATCATAAGACAGCATTTATTCCTTTGTACGTTTCTGTAAAAAGAGATGTGACATGAATACGTATCAGCATCACATCACGCTTGTAGAAAGACACAATGCCAGCAGGTGCAACACAGATGTGAATAACAACACAACAACACAACAACACAACGACACGCGCTTCACTTTCTGAAGCGGCTGGTTGTGTTGAGGCTGACTTCAGGTTTCTCCGTTCAACACCGAGCAGACAAACTGCAGCTCTGCAGCGTTTCCCAAACTGTTTCTGGTGTTCGGGGCTCAGCTGTCTTGACATCGCTGCTGCTGTTAACATGAATGTTGCTTTTCTGGCCAATTGTCCAACTTTGGAGCCAGAAAATCTCACAAGAGTCGAAGAGAAGAAGAAGAAGAAGAAGAAGAAGAAGAAGAAGAAGAAGAAGAAGAAGAAGAAGACATCCAGAGGTTCATGAAGAGACGTCACATCTGTCTGTCCACACATTAATCATCACTGACAGTAGAACTATACACACTATCATGTGTTGCTATACTTCAATATATATCAGACTATTTCAATTCTACTCTCTACATGAACGGATGAATACAAAGTTAGTGACAGTGATGGTTAACTTCTATTCTTATTTGTTGAATATAGTTATTATTATTAATAATTATTATTATTTGTATTATTATTAATAATAATAATTGTTTTCATTTGTTATTATTTGTATTTGTTATTATTTATAATTATTTGTATTTATTATTACTATTTTCAGTGTTCAATTATGTATTTGTTTATTTATTTATCCATTAAGAACATATGTATTTATGTATTGATTTATTAAATATTAGCACTGCTGCTGCAGCTGAATCTCTCCTCTGGAGATCAGTGATAGTTTATATTATCTTACCTTAATAAATAAACAGCCGTGACTGAAAGGTTAAATGATTCAGTCATTGATTAATGATTCATTATGTAAATCCATCAAGTCTGCAGAAACCTTTGAACAGACGGCAACATTCATAACTGCATTAAAAAAATAACAACAAATGTAACGTTTTTCATTGACGTGTTATAAACACGTCATTGACGTGTTATAAACACGCTGGAGACGCTTAATTACTGATTCATAGAGGAATGACAGAGAGGCGTGTTATGGATGGAGTCCTGCAGGGAAACTGTATTTGGAACAACAGAAGAAGAAGAAGAGCTGTAGTGACACATGACTAGTGGAGTAACAGTGTGAGTCGACCCCCCCCCCCCCCCCCCGACAGATGTTAGAAACATTACGAAACACGAAGAGAAAACAGAGCCAGTGTAAGTTTTCCACAAGAATGTTTTAATGGCGCTGCGCTAAGAGGAGAAATGTTGGACTGTTGGAGAAATTCAATTACAGCGTGATTGAGTGTTGACATTTCTGAGGCCGTAAGACAGGAAATTCATTAAAAGCAGCAGAGCAGCCTGGGAGGGAAACTCCAGCGGCTGTAAAAGAATCCGCCGGTCCGAGGTGATTATGGAACGGATCGCTGCTCGGGTCAGCCCGCCGCTCTCCCCGGCTCAGCCAATCCGGCGTGTTCAGAAGGCCCAGAACCACCCGCGCTCCCCGTATTGATTGAAAAGAAGCCACCGGGGACTCGGACTCACATCTGCACGGAGGGGAGGTGGAGGCTGGAGGGGGAAGAATGTGAGGCATTGATTCTGACACGCATGGTATTGTAATAAGCTAATCTGGGAGAGAAACAGTGCTGCAGAACAAGACCGGCCATTTGTGAGCAATTTATGACGACGTCTAATCATTACGGCGAGGTTAGGTCAACATCCAGCGGAGGAGGTCCCAGCGTTTCACTTCTTCTTCGACTGACACAATCCGTTTCTGTTCCAACTTCTTCTGGCGGTCGGAAACCAGAGTTTGTGTATCAGCGACAGATCGCACGGCCTTCGTGTGATGATCCACCGGTGGGTCTCAGTGGTTCTGCTGTTATTCATGTTTCTCTGCATTCACACGAGCTGCTGAATGTGTCAAACATATTTCCCTCACTTATAAATATATGAATAAATAATAATACATTTGAAAATGGTCTTTCGTGACACAGCCGAGCTGTTGTCGAGGTTTGAAGTCATTCTGTTGCAGGCATAGACGATAAGTGGACGCAGTCATCGTGACGTTCGTGACTTTGCCGTCGCCATCTTGGATTACGGCCGTCGCCATGTTGTTTTTTTGCAACCGATAAACAGAAGTTTACATATCTGGACTGAGGAGGAGACGTAGAGACGCCGTATACGTCTCTGGTGTCGACCTGTCAATCACTGTGTAGCCCCGCCCTAAAGCATCCCCTGCTTTATGGTCTGTTAGAGACCTGTCAATCACAGTAGCCCCGCCCTAAAGCATCCCCTGCTTTATGGTCTGTGTGACTCTAAATGGACCATCATGCTGTATTGAAGAAGACTTGAAACTAGAGATTGAGACATAAACTCATGTTTACAATGTTTACTGAGGGAATAAATCAAGAGAGAAGTAGAGTCATTTTCTATAGACTTCTATACAACCAGAGGAGTCGCCCCCTGGTGGACACTAGAGAGAATGCAGCTTCAACTCATGAAGCATCGGCTTCACTCGGCAGAACCGGAGGACTCAGCCCAGTACTGTGGAAGGTCATGAATATTAGTAATTAGTGATCTATTGTCTTTGTGAACAATGACACCAATTGTCATGTCACTCAGGATGAAAACAATGCCGATGGAAAATCAATTAGGCTGCGATGTTTGTGGTCGACACAAATTAAATCCACCACGTGACTCAGCAACGCTGAGAGGTAGTGAGCTAGTATTCACTATCGAGGAGCCCCACTTATAGTGGAGGTTAACGGGTCCAACAAACACAGGACACCGGTGGACGACGCCGCGAGTCCCAACGTGTTGTGAAGTGTCCGAGAGTTCTTCAGAGCCGAACCATAACGTTCCGTCTTCCTGAAAAAAACCCGTTGCAAGCAACACAAAAAGGAATCGAACCACAGATGCAGTTGATGGAACTTCCTGAGGTCTTCTTACTGTTTTCAGAGCTTTCAGCTGCACCCTGTGGACTTCATTCCTGATGACGAGTGTTTTGTGTCTCGATAGTAAACCTTCAGGATCAATCCTGGTTATTTTATACTATTCTGTTCATACTGTATTTATAATAAATATATGGAAACCAGTCTGTTGTCTCCCGGGACAGGAAATACATGAGAATGTCGTGATTCATTCCAAAACTTCTAATAAGAAGAGTCAGAGGCCAGAAAATCTGGTGGAATTTGAACCTTTATATTTCACTGATCTGCGTCCAAATCAAAGCCCTCCTTCTCCGTCGTAACTTCAACCGTGACTGCAGTTTCTCATGACCTTCAGTGACTCCATGAACATGACATCCTCTGATGGTTTGTGTCTTCTAAACACACATGTGTGTAATTATTTAAAATATATCTTTTATTTGTTTCTAATCAGAGCTTCTCTTCACTTCGTCACATTTTATTCAGTGTAGAATAAGAAAAACAAACAGAAGCAGAGAGCAGAAGGGACCGAACATCTGCTGGAGCTGATCTGATGTCTTTCATTATACATCATGTGCATGTCTCAGTGCAGCGGATCATTTCCCCAAATATATATATAAATAGATATATATATGATTCATTCATTTCAGCTTCAGTTCGTCCAGTTTGCTCCGAGCTCAGTCGCTGAAATCAGACGAGAAGGTTCATCGCAGTCATTTACAGAGAACGATATCGGGACAGAAGAAGAAGAAGAAGAAGAAGAAGAAGAAGAAGAAGAAGAAGAAGAAGAAGAAGAAGAAGAAGAAGAAGAAGAAGAAGAAGAAGAAGAAGAAGAAGAAAAAGAAGACAACGCAGAAAAAAAGGAACAAGGAAAAGACGACAAATAAGACAAAGAAGTGAAAGAGGACGATGAAGAAGAAGAAGATGACGATGAAGAAGAAGAGGAAGGTTTTCATGTGCAGACAGGAACTCTACTGAGACCAGAGTGACATGTAAAGAGCATAAAGAAATGATTGAGTAACACACAGCTGGAGCGGAGCCCTTTAATCAATGTAACATCTGTATTAAAGGAACGCAGTGAATGAAAACACGCGGATCAGATTCACAACATTATTTAGAAAACGTCTCCCAAAGAGGCAGCGCGTGCCTCGGTACATGCTGAACTCTTTCTTTATACGAGGTGTGAATGAATGCGCTGAGATCAAAGATAAAAGAGAATGAACTTCTCCTCACGACTCACTTTGACCTCTCTGCTTC
>CM051689.1:2132433-2152433 GCA_028022725.1 Lycodopsis pacificus | reverse complement strand
GCACGCACGCACGCACGCACGCACGCACGCACGCAGGCCCTGAAAGCCGATCCACCTGCTGAAGGGGTGGGAGGAGTTATTACCGGCGTGAGCGGCGTGTTGGGACATAAACACACAGAGGGTCAGGTAGACGATGAAAGCCCACCGGTCGCTGTCCACCTGGATTTACAGCCGCGGCGCTTCTTCCATTAAAAGAACGCGAACGTGGCCTGAGAGCTACAGTGAGACGAGGATTTATGAAAGGAAATAGCTGCACTGTGTTCTCTTTCTGTTTTATTATATCTTCCAGGGGAAAGTGTCACGTTCCAGCGCTCGGTGGGAACTGGACGCAGCAAGACGACGACAACATCTGGATGTGATTCCAGAGCCATGGAAGTGAAATATGAAAAGTGAAGAGAGAGCCTGACCCTCCAGCAGCTGGAGGTCAAACTGTGACACACAAACATTTAAAGAGATGTAACCTCCGTGAGGACCAACGGCAACCCTTCATATGAAGTACAAGTACTCAAGTACTGTTCTAAAGTACTCAAGTACCGATCTAAAGTACTCAAGTACTGTTCTAAAGTACTCAAGTACTGTCCTAAAGTACCCAAGTACTGTTCTAAAGTAACCAAGTAGCATTCTAAAGTACTCAAGTACTGTTCTAAAGTACTCAAGTACTGCCCTAAAGTACTCAAGTACTGCCCGAAAGTACCCAAGTACTGTCCTAAAGTACCCAAGTACTGTTCTAAAGTACTCAAGTACTGTCCTAAAGTACCCAAGTACTGTCCTAAAGTACCCAAGTGCTGTTCTAAAGTACCCAAGTACTGTTCTAAAGTACTCAAGTACTGTCCTAAAGTACCCAAGTACTGTTCTAAAGTACTCAAGTACTGTCCTAAAGTACCCAAGTACTGTCCTAAAGTACTCAAGTACTGTTCTAAAGTACCCAAGTACTGTTCTAAAGTACTCAAGTACTGTTCTAAAGTACCCAAGTACTGTTCTAAAGTAACCAAGTAGCATTCTAAAGTACTCAAGTACTGTTCTAAAGTACTCAAGTACTGTCCTAAAGTACTCAAGTACTGCCCTAAAGTACCCAAGTACTGTTCTAAAGTACCCAAGTACTGTTCTAAAGTACTCAAGTACTGTTCTAAAGTACTCAAGTACTGTTCTAAAGTACTCAAGTACCGTTCTAAAGTACTCAAGTACTGTCCTAAAGTACCCAAGTACTGTTCTAAAGTACTCAAGTACTGTCCTAAAGTACCCAAGTACTGTTCTAAAGTACTCAAGTACTGTCCTATAGTACCCAAGTACTGTTCTAAAGTACTCAAGTACTGTCCTAAAGTACTCAAGTACCGTTCTAAAGTACTCAAGTACTGTCCTAAAGTACTCAAGTACCGTTCTAAAGTACTCAAGTACTGTTCTAAAGTACTCAAGTACTGTCATAAAGTACCCAAGTACTGTTCTAAAGTACTCAAGTACTGTCCTATAGTACTCAAGTACCGTTCTAAAGTACTCAAGTACTGTCCTAAAGTACTCAAGTACCGTTCTAAAGTACTCAAGTACCGTCCTAAAGTACTCAAGTACCGTGCTAAAGTACTCAAGTACTGTCCTAAAGTACTCAAGTACCGTTCTAAAGTACTCAAGTACCGTCCTAAAGTACTCAAGTACCGTTCTAAAGTACTCAAGGACTGTCCTAAAGTACTGTTTTTAGCTACTTGGACTTGAGTAGTTTCATTTTCTGCTACTTTTATTTGTACTCTACTACATCTCAAACTACCATCAGTATATAAAGTTTGTAAAATGAGCTCAAACTTTACCAGCTGCAACATTAAAGTGATGAACACATGAATGCATTATTATTCATGCATCAAAGATATTTAGCATAATAAGTATATTTTGACGCCGATACTTCAAGGAATCATTCAGAACATTTACGTCTTTGACGTTAACTTAAATAATTGATCAGATTGTACTCAAGAGTCTCAAGAGAATAAAATGTTGGATCAGCTGTCACAACGGGCCCAGGTGTGTCTAAGGCCCAGGTGTGTCCAAGCCCAGGTGTGTCCAAGCCCAGGTGTGTCCCAGGCCCAGGTGTGTCCCAGGCCAGGTGTGTCCCAGCCCAGGTGTGTCCCAGGCCAGGTGTGTCCCAGCCCAGGTGTGTCCCATACCCAGGTGTGTCCAAGCCCAGGTGTGTCCAAGCCCAGGTGTGTCCCATACCCAGGTGTGTCCAAGCCCAGGTGTGTCCCAGGCCAGGTGTGTCCAAGCCTCAGGTGTGTCCAAGCCCAGGTGTGTCCAAGCCCCAGGTGTGTCCCAGGCCCAGGTGTGTCCAAGCCCCAGGTGTGTCCCAGCCCAGGTGTGTCCCAGCCCAGGTGTGTCCCATACCCATGGTGTGTCCCAGGCCCAGGTCCAGGTGTTTGTCAGCCCATGCCCAGGTGTGTCCAATGCACCTACCCTCCCACTGGTCTGCAGCCCTGGAGACAGAAAGCATCAGCTGAGCAAACAAACAAAGAATAATTCAGTCAAATGAACGACGTATTCCTCTAAAATGTAAAAGAAAAATGTGATCATACTATCTTTGTACCTTCAATATATTTCTTCCATCATTGTTACTTTGAATTATATTCAGCTGTTTTTCTTTGTCTGAAAACACTCAATATTTGGAGTGTTTCTGATCTAAAACATAATTATAATACAACATGTAAGTCATTAAAAACCCATTTTTGCTGTAATGGTAATCACATGAACCTGTTCAGTTTTAATTTGCTTCCTGAAACATAATTAGTAAAAACCTTTGCTGCCCTCCTTTTGTCTTCACTCGCCTGGAGAAGAACAGCAGCTCTCGGTGAAGTGGAGTCACACACACACACACACACACACACACACACACACACACACACACACACACACACACACACACCTATACACACACACACACAAAGCTGAAATGAAAAAAGGAAATATTGAGCAGCTGATGGAGGTTAACAGCTTCTCAGTGAGCGTGTTGTCGGTTTCCCCGCCTGTGTTTCATCATCGTGTTTGCGCTGCAGCTTTAATATCGACTGTCACCGGGGACACAGATATGTACCATCATCGTCTGAGGCGATGAAGAAACGAAGAACACAATAACATCAAAAGAAAACAAAGCGTTCGGCTCACTTCAGACCAAAAGAAAAACTGACACTTTACAGGAAAAGCAGCCGTGTTCATTTCCATAATAGATGTTGTTGAACCCCCCCCCCCCCCCCCCCCCCCGAGGTGTTCGGTCCCCGGTGAGATCCCCCCCCCCCGTCTGTGTTTCAGCGTCTGAGAAGTTTCTGTTTTCTAGAAAGCACAGCGTCTGATCGGATAAATCATGTTTCGGTCTGATTTGTTTTCATGGGTCCGAGGTTCCCTGAAGGCCCCGCGGAGTGTTTTCTCTGCCCGTTACGAATAACCGAGCTAATATTTTCAATATCCAGCCGCATGCAAGGCAAACATTTACAGACACATTTACATTTACGAGCTGAAAGCCTCCACTCTGAGTCCGCATTCCTTCATGAACGTCTGTGATGTTGACATTATGTTACAGCCAGAGTTTAATGCCATTTACTGTCGACAAGATTCCTGAGGAGGTTCTAGGCGTCCTTGAGAGCGTTCCAAGGGCCCCTGGGAGGCATCCAGGAGGTGTGTGAGTGCCTTTAGGGGGTATATGGGGGTCTGAGGGCTTCAGGGCTGTCGAGGAAGTTCCAAGTTATTTAATTTCCCCAAATCATGTTTTATTTTTCAACCCGTTGTCACTCCCAATGCGTTAAATACCAACGCTTGGTCGGTGGTCCTCCAGGTCTGACACGATGAACGTTTGAGCTTCGTTTAAACTCGTAGCGGAGCATGAACGGAGCCGCTTATACTCCGAGCGCTGCATTATCCTCCCAAACACCAGAGGGCGTACAAACAAAATGAGCTGCGAGGAATCGAAGAGACGAATTATTCAATTCACTTGATTGTTCATATTGGTGATGAGAGACGAGACTGGTCTGTGAAAGCCTCTTGACTTTACCAAAACACACGAGTGGACTGGCGTCATCGCTATTCGCCGGCCTTGAAAGGGTCTCTGAGGAGGTTGTGTGCCGGGGGTCCTTGAGGATCCTTTGAGACTACAGGCTCACTAAGAGGGTTCTAGTGGTTCTTGAGGGGGGGATAAGAGAGTACCAAGAGCGTTAAGAGTCCTTCAGGAGGTTTCTACGGTCTGTGGGGACCATTCTAGGTATCGTTACAAGGGTTCATGTAGTCCCTGAGGACATTCCAGGAACCAAACCTCATGGAGGTTTAGAGGAAGTGAGTTTGTTGCATGATGAGGTTCCTGGGGGTTCAGAAATCAGGATATTCTTGGGGTCATTGAGAGGGTTATCAGATCCCTTGGGGGTTTTTAAAAGTCAGTGATACTCTTGAGGGGTTTTCAGAATTCTAGAGGAGGTTTCAATGGTCCTTTTCGGATGCTGAAGAGGGTTTTGAGGATGTTCTAGGAGTCCTTGAGAGGGTGCTTATGTCCCCTGGATGTGCTCCAGGGGTCCTCGGGGAAGTGATCAGGGTTCTTCTTCTGTCGATCCAAAACTAACTGACAGAAGAACCTCAAACGGCAGAAGCAGAGAGATGTTTTCTCTGCGTGGACTCTGTTGATCTTCCCTGCAGGGTTTCCTGTTCTCCGACTGCTGCCGGCTCGACATTAACTCCAGACGACACCTCAGAGACTCATGAGAACAACATTTTCACAACACGAAAAAAAGAAAAAGGAAAAAGTCTTCTCTTTCTGGATGTTGTTCTTTAAAAGAAAACTCAAACTGTCAGGGGTTCCTGCAGCGGAAAACTCTCAGAGGTCAGGGAATCCCTAAGGAACATGTGGGGGGGGGGGACCCCACCACAAGAACCGGGGTCACATGACGGGTCGACTCAGTCCTGCATATGTGGAAGTTTGAGGAGGGGGGGTCAGAGGGAATTGAACCTGTAATCCTGGTTAATGCCTTGCTCTGTATGAACAGAACAGGATTCTAGGAAACATTAAACAATTACAAAAATAAAACGCCTTTAAAGCGAAAATACTCCTTTAAATTCTGCTAGAAAACTTCTTCCAAACACATTTTTAAAAAGAGATGTTGTCTTTTGTTTTAACCCGATACATTTTGGATCTTTGGACATAAAGTTCTGTGAGTTTAAAGAATAATTATGAAACGAAGCAGAAAACATTCACTTTTGTTCTGTCTTAAAGTCAAAACCACACAGAAGTGTGAGAGAGTGTGTGTGTGTGTGTGTGTGTGTGTGTGTGTGTGTGTGTGTGTGTGTGTGTGTGTGTGTGTGTGTGTGTGTGTCTGTCAGGGGACGTGGTCTTACATTAACCCTGCTGTGAAGGTTGAGAGGAGGATGAAGAGGAAGAAGAAGAGGGTTGCTCCACCTCCTCACTGCAGCGATGGAGAGAAAGAGAACGAAAACTGGAGTGTGAATAAAAGGTCAGGCGTCCTGTGCTGTCAACACACACACACACACACACACACACACTCTCTCTCTCTCTCTCTCTCACACACACACACACACACACACACTCTCTCTCTCTCTCTCACACACACACACACACACACAGTATAACAGTCGTCCTGAGAGGATTTGAGCGTGTGCAGAGATGTGATTGTGATTTTTCGGACTCGTGCATCAGATGCAGCAGCTGCAGCTCTGCAGTGTGTGAAGTCAGAGGAATATGTATCTTCAACTGTAAACATGGAAATGTATTTTAAAGACAAACACAGGAGTACAAGTCCTTTATTGGTTTGGGCAGGTGTCTTCAGGTGGTCAGCAAGGGTCCTTAAAGATGTTTTAAGAGTCTTTGGGGACATTCCAGGGGCCGTTGAGGACATTCTGCTCTTTGGGGGGTTAAAGGAAGTGTTGGGGACATTGCAGCGTTAAAAGGATGTTGTATGATGACTAAGACTCCTTGCAAGTGTTTCAGATATACTTGAGGACGTTTTTAAGGTATTGGAGGACATGTCAGGGGTTCAGTGGGATCTTATATGATCACTGAGAGTCCTTGGAATCATTTCAGATATCCTTGAGGACAATTTAAGGGTCTTTCAGGAGATTCCATGGGCCATTTAGGGCATTCTATGTGCTCTTTAGAGGGTTCAAGGAGTATTTGAGAATTTTTCAGAGGTGCAAAAGGATGTCATATGATCACTGATGGTCCTTGTAGAGGTTTCAGACAAGCCTGGGGATTTTAAGGGTCTCTGAGTATTTTGTCTGGGTTTTTTAGGGGGTTCAAGGAGTCCTTGAGGACATTCCAGGGTTCCTTCAGAAGGGTCCAGTGTCACCAATGGTCCTTTAGAGGATTCTAGGTGTCCTTTAGAACATTACGAGGGTCCGAGAGGTGTTAAGGATTGTTTGAGAGCATGAAAGTGTTCTTTAGGGCAATTACGGGGTCCTTGAGGACATTTCAGGGTTCCTAGATGAGATTTCCAGGGGTATTGAGGACATTCACTGTGTTCCTTGAGGACATTTCAAGTGTTGTATTGAAGATAATTGAGGACATTCTTTCGGGGTTCAAGGAGTCCTCGAGGACATTCCATGAGTCCTAGAAGGGTTTTGGGGGATATCCAGGGGTCCTTTGGGAGGTTCTTGGCCGCGATAATAAGGAGATGTCCTGGAGGACATTCCAGGTAAAGCTGGGAGGTTCCAGTTCAATATTAACATTAAACATGTTTGTTTTGGATCTTGTGCTCAATCTGTTCTCTGTTGAAACACGACCTATATTTTAAATGTTTAATTGTAAATGTTCCATCATGTCTCAATCGTTAAAGATAAGAATAAATAAAGGTGAGCCGTCCCCCCGCTCTCAAACAAGAAGCAAAGGATTCATCCGGCGGCTCCGCATGTCGTGAGTTAATTCTGCCGTGTTTGTTTTTAATATATATTGAAAGGTCTGTAATAATCCATAACTCAGAGCAGCCGTGTGTGTTTCCACCACGAGACGACAGTAATCATGTCCTGTCTAAGTGGTTTACATGCACAGTGTGAGGATCATTATTACGTCCCATCATTGGAGCACCGCGAGGCGACTCTAATAATAGAAACATTAACTGAGCCGCAAACAATCTCTGAATCCATTAAGACTCTGCTGCACTAATTATTTCCCTCTGTGCTGCAACACTTGTGTGGCGGGATCATGTGATCGCTGTCTGTCAACACAACAGTTCTCTTTATCTTGTCTTTGTTTCACACGGAACATCTGTTTAGTTAAAGGTTTCTATTCATGTCCGAGACGGACAAATACAGCTGAAGGTAAACCAGGTTTACGTTCAGCAGGCTGACGTCTTTGTCTTTGGAAGCAGGAGAGGATTCTCCTCCTGAAGAGGAAACCTGTGCAGGTGTGTCAGCTGATTGATTTCACCTGAGAATCGTTGGACTGAAGGAAACACGTGATCGGACAAACTGACCCTCAAACAGTTTTTATATATTTCGTGTTCTTTGTTCTGAAGTCTGACTGACCAGAAGATTTATAAACGTGTTGATCTTTATATTAAAAACAATCTCTTTTCAACTCAATCTGATGAAACATAAACTTACAGAAACAAGTTCATTTCGCTTCTGTTATTTGAGTTGAAACTGTCGGTCACATGTTAAGGTTTGTTTGTTCACAATATTTCAGCCGTCTGGATTTTAATGAAATGTGTCTTAATAAAGGTGATAAAACATTTTGTATTCATGAAACATACAGAAACTCTAAGAAATCTAAGATTAACCAAATAAAGAAAATGTTTTAAATTAATTCACAGAGAATTAAAATGGTACAAACAACAGATTCAGGATTCTTATTAGTAAATGTTCACTTTTGATAATGAAATTATGTGCAATTCAACCACAACTTATCATTTAGGATGTGTCTACAATAATATAAAAAGTTATTTTATGGAAGTTAATTAAAACATGAAAGTTATTCCCAAAAATTGAGAAGCTCCTGAAAACTAAAAAAACTACAAACACTGAACTAAAGGCTCAGTTTATGTTGATCACCTCCACTGAGTTTTGAAGTTGTAGTTCGTTCGTGATACATTTGCTACGTCCAGAAGATAATTCTGCCAGGTTTGTTCTTCGTTGGAGAACATTCGTGTAAATAAAGCAGATAACTGAAGTGTTCCCTTCAGATGTCGACGCCTCGCTCGGCTCTGAACATCAGCTCTGCGGCTCGTCGGCGTCCTGGCAGCGGCTTGAAGCCACACGGAGGAAACGTCATGGGAACGCAGCGCAGCGGAGCGGGCGGCAGGCTCGCCACATCAAATGAATCCCGGGGAAAAGAAATCTGGCAGAATTACCTCCCGAGTGTTTCTGATCCTGCAGCCAAATGAGGTTTAGAGTCAGAAAAGTGGCAGGAAGTCTCCTTCTTCTGGTGACCAAACAGGGTGAGAACAGGAAGTCTCCTTCTTCTGGTGACCCAACAGGGTGAGAACAGGAAGTCTCCTTCTTCTGGTGACCAAACGGGGTGAGAACAGGAAGTCTCCTTCTTCTGGTGACCAAACGGGGTGAGAACAGGAAGTCTCCTTCTTCTGGTGACCAAACGGGGTGAGAACAGGAAGTCTCCTTCTTCTGGTGACCAAACGGGGTGAGAACAGGAAGTCTCCTTCTTCTGGTGACCAAACGGGGTGAGAACAGGAAGTCTCCTTCTTCTGGTGACCAAACGGGGTGAGAACAGGAAGTCTCCTTCTTCTGGTGACCAAACAGGGTGAGAACAGGAAGTCTCCTTCTTCTGGTGACCAAACGGGGTGAGAACAGGAAGTCTCCTTCTTCTGGTGACCAAACGGGGTGAGAACAGGAAGTCTCCTTCTTCTGGTGACCAAACAGGGTGAGAACAGGAAGTCTCCTTCTTCTGGTGACCAAACGGGGTGAGAACAGGAAGTCCACGTGGACGGAGCAGGAATCGGTGGAGGGCGAGGTATTTCTGATCCATATAGGAGGAGACTTCACCTCCTAAATACCTGACGAGCTGCGTTACACGCTCCTGACTTGTTTCACATGTTGTCACATGCTGCTGCTCAGATGTTCCTCTCACGTGTTTGTCACATTATTGAAGTGGTTTTCAAATATTTCAGGCACAAAAATATAATGTGCTGTAATTCATAGATATCCCACAAAAATAATTGCGTATGTTATCCACAAAATCATTAATGATGACGTATAAAGACCCCTAAATCACACACAGGGTCCAGCAAACAGAGGTCTCTGAGCCAGGAGACCGCTGTTCGATCCCCACGTGAAACAAGAACTCAACGTTGATGTTTGTGTCACATATAGCGTACTTCAGTAACGCCACTTCTGTAGTTATTTTAACTCAAACGTGATCTTTCCCCAAACCTAAAGCATAGTTTTGTTGCCTGACTGAACAGAATTTCCTGCAACGACAGAACTTTATTTTGAAAAGATAGTTTTCATGTAACGAGCAGAAACTGACACGTCTTTCTGGACTTTAGCAGGAAATCGCACGAAAACATGAAAACATGTTTTAATACTAAAACACCTAAAATGAATGTTTTTTACAAACCTGGATGTAACTTAGAGGACGGATTTGTTCTTATGACATTTTGTTCTCTGAGCTCTCCTCCGTCAGTGAGTTAATGTGGAGAAGTTATTGATTGATGGAGGATGTTTGTCCGGCGTTGATCTCCAGTCTGTCTTTAGCTCATTAGCATGCAGCGCTCATCGCAGCCGGACGCTCTGATTGGACATCTGTCAATAGAGGAATTAACGTGTCGGACAGGCCTCCCCTGGACGGAGGTTAGACAATCCTGCTGAGGACGCCCCCCCCCCCCCCCCACCACCACCACACTGAGAGATTGACAACAGGATTAGAGACCCCTGAACCCCCCAGGTCTCTGAGAAAAACTCTGGCTTTAAGATTGACAGGTGAGACGAACACGAATATTCTAATGCTAAACAACGTTTTCTTCCTTTTCTTCTCCCGTCAGACCGTAAAACCACGTTCAGACGAATCAGTGCGGCATCGAGGACGATTTGATCTCTTTTTCCAGAGAAAAAGTAAAAGCATCACAAGCAGCACAGAAAAACGAGTCATGAAGAATGAAAAGAGTCGAGTTTGTGTTTGCAGTTATTTATTTCTAAAAGCTGCAAGAAGTAAAGAAAGAAATCTGACACCAAATAGACAAAAAAAACTATGTCCTGATTCAGGCTGGTCTCATCCAGCATCGAAAGCTAAACCTATAAAAAATGATGCACCGTAATTCGTAGATATCCGAAATCAATTATTTAAACATTGATTTATTTGTCACGCTATATGTGTAATGTAGCTACAGCCCTTCTGTGGTTATTTGAACCCAAACAACGATCTTTTCTTAACCCTAACTAAGTAGTTTAGTTGTCTCAACCTAACTAAGTAGTTTTGTTGTCTCAACCTAACTAAGTAGTTTAGTTGTTTCAACCTAACTACGTAGTTTTGTTGTCTAAACCTAACTAAGTAGTTTAGTTGTCTCAACCTAACTAAGTAGTTTTGTTGTCTCAACCTAACTAAGTAGTTTAGTTGTCTCAACCTAACTAAGTAGTTTTGTTGTCTAAACCTAAGTAGTTTAGTTGTCTCAACCTAACTAAGTAGTTTTGTTGTCTCAACCTAACTAAGTAGTTTAGTTGTTTCAACCTAACTACGTAGTTTTGTTGTCTCAACCTAACTAAGTAGTTTAGTTGTCTAAACCTAACTAAGTAGTTTAGTTGTCTCAACCTAACTAAGTAGTTTTGTTGTCTAAACCTAAGTAGTTTAGTTGTCTCAACCTAACTAAGTAGTTTTGTTGTCTCAACCTAACTAAGTAGTTTAGTTGTTTCAACCTAACTACGTAGTTTTGTTGTCTCAACCTAACTAAGTAGTTTAGTTGTCTAAACCTAACTAAGTAGTTTAGTTGTCTCAACCTAACTAAGTAGTTTTGTTGTCTCAACCTAACTAAGTAGTTTTGTTGTCTAAACCTAAGTAGTTTTGTTGTCTCAACCTAACTAAGTAGTTTTGTTGTCTCAACCTAACTAAGTAGTTTTGTTGTCTCAACCTAACTAAGTAGTTTAGTTGTTTCAACCTAACTACGTAGTTTTGTTGTCTCAACCTAACTAAGTAGTTTAGTTGTCTAAACCTAACTAAGTAGTTTAGTTGTCTCAACGTAACTAAGTAGTTTCCTGTGAAGATGGAAGTTTATTTTGAAAAGTCTGTATTCATGTAATAAGCGAGTTGCTGGATTGTTGTGGGAAAATGCACCAAAAAGGAGTAACTTATCGTAAGATATACAAGCCGTTGTTTGATATGATTCCTGATTACATGCTTTATATCAGCAAACATTTACAGCTCCTCAGGTTGATCCACATCCAGAGGAGTCTGAGTCAGGAGTGTGAGGGAGAATAAATGGGGGAGTAAAGGGGGGTCTGGTAGAGCATCAGGAACCCGAGCCAGAGGCTGCAGGGGGAGAAGCAGCTTCCAACACAAACCGAAGAGTCCAGCAGCGACTGAGAGGACCTGGACGTGGAGCCTGAAGAGGCAGCCAGTGTGGATTCCTGCTGCCGCGCCGCGATGTGTTTGCGGTTCTGATCTGATGCGGGAACGTTTCCAGAACCACTTAAACACCGAGGGGATGCCAGAGTGCCCTCCAGCTGAATAACACGGCCGGCTCTCTGGCTGCTGACACATGAAAACAAGACTGGAATCTGATCCAGAGTCCTGGACGGCCTCCTCCTCCTCCTCCTCCTCCTCCTCCTCCTCCTCCTCCTCTTAAGCTAACTCAGTGATTCCCCGGACGCCTCCTGTCAGATTGCTGGATGTTTAGAGACTCAGGTGAGGAATGAAAACCAGATCAGAGGAGTTAAAACCTGTGAACTAAAAATGAACTGAGAAACAAACGTGTCAGGCTGTTCTCATACATTGTTCGTAGTTTCACCAAAGTAATGCATTGTGATCAGTATGTAAAGCAGGTCATCGTGAAGCAGGACAGCTGACGTCATGTGAAGTCTGTGAGGGGAGGTCGGAGTGGATGAATGGGTCTTAAATATGTGACTTTCACCCAGCAGACCGCTGTTAATGTCAATGATGACGTGTGTTACGTAACTTCACCCCTGTAGTTATTTCAACCCAAAGATCTTTTCTTCAACCGAACTAAGTCGTGTTGTTGCCTGAACACTCAGAAGTCAGAAACAACAACACGCCGTCGATTCTTAAATAAAAGCTCATCTTTAAATGATGGGATTCACTTTTACCAGAACTACAATTTTAGTCGCTTTTGATTTTCTACGGAAGTCGAGGACGGTCACGCTCGCAATTATTTTGATAATTTGCGCGAAATCACAAGTTAATTATTAGAAAACAAGATAACAACGAAAAGGTTGTTTCCTCTCATTCCTCAATCATTTGTATCAGAGATCAGGAATAAACAATGTCTGCATGCAGAGTTGTTTAAATTAGCTGATGCTAAAGTTGTAGTACACCCACATACTGGCACTCTATACTGACCACTAGATAATAATACAAAGAGTATTTATAACAGTATGTTATTGTCACAACTTGTGCGTCCGTCAGCTGATCAACTCAATTCAGTACGTTGTATAGAAGTGTCTGTGCTCCTGTTGGTCAATGTCAAAAACAAGACGTGGACTTTGTCGTACTTGGCGAGGGACGGAATACAAACGTTCTGATTGGAACGTTTTGATGCATTGTGTTTTTCATAAAAGTAGCAATTATCGTGTCCGACGCCCAAATCTGTTTGTTGTAGCGCTTAACAAACAATCGCCTAAAAACAGGAGTGATGTGTAACGAAGCTGCTGCCTGATATTTCACATTAAAAGCTCTCCAGGAAAGGGAAAGATCACATCCTTTGAGCAGACATGAGGCTTTTAATGTGAAACAACAAGAAACGTATTTGTGAATAAAATCAGTTCCTCCTTGTCTGACAATGGAACTATATCGTTCATATAACATTTAATTACATAGAAAAATGAATAACAATTATAATAAAAGCATGTTTTTTGGTGGATAATCAAAAGAAGGTTTGTCTTCGTTGAGTAATTCAGACTCACGACCTCCAACATCTTGACTACGGCCCTGCAGGCAAGACTTTTACTGTGGAACATCTGGAGGAGGAAGTGTTAAGTGATAACAATATTGAACCAGATATTCCTCTCACTTTGACATTTTTCATCTTGTGTCACAAAATCTGACATTTCTGGCTCTAAAAAGACGAGAAAAATAGCAAACAGACAGCTGCTCTAAATCTGACTGCTGATGATAAAAAACGTTTGACTATTAGCTGATTATTAGCTGATTATTAGCTGCGACTTGAGTGTCAGAATGTTAAATATTAAAGTGTTTGATTCTGTTAAAGAGTGTCAGTCTTCCTGCTTTCAGACTCTTCAGTGAAAATCCTCTGAAGCTGATTGAACTCGCCAATGAAACATGAAAGAAAGAGGTCAACGCCTGCTTTCCTTTTAAATATTCACACTGTTTATTGAGTGCTGAGACACACACACACACACACACACACACACACGTTTAAAATTCAACCAAGTCAACAGTCAACCATTTAGATTCAGGTCATTAGTTGCCCAAAATGTGCATCTCAATATGTGGGCCAACATTTATTAAGATTTTTTTTTGACAGCTGAACGACTGAATAATTCATTTTTTGTTGGAGGCACATTATTTATTTATTAATCAGCCTTAAATTTGGCCTCAGATCAGATTATCCGGCTGCCTGCCGACACCTTTTCCTCTCCGTCAGGTCGGAGCAGCAGCGTCGACATCAGCTGCTCATTATTTGATCCATTGATTTTTTGCAAATGGTGTTTTCCCCCAAATATCAGCCGCCCATTACACAGAATGAATTAAAGATGGAGAAGATCTGCCGGCAAACAGAAGGCTGGACGTCCTTCGCTGCTCCAAAATAAAAAAATTTAAATATTTTTAAAAGACTTCCTCTTTCTTTCCCTTTCACAGTAAAACTATGAGCGAAAGTTTCCGGGAGATAAATCTGTCCGAACTCCGGCGAGCCTTGAAAAAGCACATTTCCAGCATAAAGAAATGACCTCATCGCTGTAAGGAGCTGAAAGTCTTGCATCACAACAAACTCCAGAAAAAGGGCCTAAAGCTAAAGTCTCTGCATAATTCATCAGAATATAAAGTTGATGTGTAAATAGTGTTTTCTTGTAGGAAGCAGATAATGAGGATGAATGAGCTGTTAATGTGCGGCAGAAACATCCTGAAATAATAAAGTTTCATGAATCTACAAAGAGAAACACGTCACAGATGTGGAAATAGATTTCATTACATCTGAACGCTGTATTTCATAATTGTTACACCACGCTGAGATCGGTTTCATCTTTAAGAAAGTCAAGAAGCACGAGAGAGTTTAACGATTACACGATACAACAAACCACACAAGTTACCTTCATGTATTCATCTTCATGTATTTATATTCATGTATTTATATTCATAACTTTATGTTCATCTCTTTGTTGTTAAATCGATCTTGAGATATATTTTGACTTTGGGCCAAAAAAATGATTGTTTAGATTTTGGTGCAGATCCATTTAGTTTATTTGATTTTTAACCTTTTTATTGAAAAAGAGTTCTGTTGTAAATTCACAATGTGTGTGAAGTGTTGGTATTCTATAAGTGGTTGCTGTAACATTGTTCTCGTGGTTCTTCAGGAGGTTTTCGTGGTGAGTGAGGGAATCATTGTGATCAATGAGGAGGTTCTCCGATGGTTCTATGTGAGAGAGTCAGGTCACATTGATGAGGTTCTAGGGGTCTCACATCATATCCACACAGCGAGCTGGAACACAAAGGCCTCAGACGTCCATTGTAGTATTTTTAGCTTAGAGTGTGTGTGTTGTGACAGGACGTTCTCAGGCAGGAGTTCACCGAGAGAAACCTCCGCTCCCTCAAACAGAAACATCTTCCAACATCGCGGCTGCGGCTGCGGCTGCGGCTGCGGCTGCTGAGGTCACCGAGGCCTCGGCTCTGATGCAACCGGGCTGGAGTCCCCCCCCCCACATTGAGATATCATTCACCATCACGACACCGTTATTACCACAACCAGCGCTGACAGAGATACCAGCAACACAGCGGACACCAGCGGCTGCTGAAGCAACAAGTTGCCGGTTGACTCCAGTGTATTACAGGCTGTGTTGTTATGCACTGAAATAAAAAGCTGTTCCTGATTAAATCTGCTCAGCTTCCAGCTTCTTCCCATCCCATCTGTAAATGAATAAATAAAATGGAAAACTAAAATATATTAACGAGGGATATATGCAGTTACGTATATTTGGAAACGTGTAGAAACAGAACATGTGCTTGTGCAACATCAGTGTATTTTGAATAATATAAGTTATTCATGTAAATATAGTCGGGATGAGGGAAATCCACGGAAAAGCTAATGTGGAATCATTTTCATTCATCAAATATTGTTTTTTACTTGTGAATTAATGTGAATCAACTTTGAATAACATTTGGGATGGAATGTGCACGGTGTCCACACACTTTTGGCCACAAGGCCAATTTAATATTATTTTCTTACGAAATAAAAACAAACTGTATCAGAGCAGTTGAAGCATGTTTCAAACCTTAAGTCTGAGCTTTAATCAGGGTTCAACTGAGCGGCGCTGCTCACTGCTGGACTGGTCCAGACGTCTCCACCAACCCTCCGCCGCCCAATTAACCAATTTCAGCAGGTCGGCCATTAATCGAGGCCGTTAGCGGCGTCCAGAAGATCACGGCTGACTAATCAGCTGATAAATCATCAAACCTTCAGAGAGACGCTGAAGATTGAGGTCATGTGAAGTTAACGTGGCGGAGGGAGGCCACATCACACACACAGTGCACGGCTGTGTTGCCGCGGTGATGGGCAGCAGGATGGAGGCAGTCTGAGCCTCCTGCCAGGAGCACCTCCCGACAAAAACATCCGTCTCAGCAAATTGTTTAGTCTCATGTTTGGTCTTTTTTTCATTCCCTGAAAACGAGCCAAAAAGGCAACAGGGCGACGTCGTCCCCTCATTACCAGAGCAGCACGTGTGAACTCATGCTGTCACACGTGGAGTGAACTCATTACAAACAGATATTCAGTGTGTGTAATGTTTCACATATAAACATTACACACACTGCTTGAATGTTAACACTGTTTCTCAAGTGAAAACATTATTTCACATTATATTTCATATATTCATATCAATGACATGTCTTTGTATCGTGTTAATGTTTCATCACAACAATTCATGTTTTCACACGTTAAATATACCTTCAAGCATTCATGTGCATGTTTTATGTCATATGCACGTTAAACATGAACACTTACACATTACTTGAATGTTCACAATATTTCTCACCTCTTTATCATCTTATGTGATTTAGTACATCAGTGTTTTGGTGCGTGTGATGAACTCCCACATGCTTCTGTTCTTCAGGTGTTCAGCTTTTTATTCCGAAATGAATCCATTTATTCATCTTTCTTCATTTTCCATCCAGTGTTCAGAGCTGTGACAGCTGCTCACCAGAGCATTGGCTGTCGACGTCATTCTGATTGGACGTCGTCAGCGGCTCGGTGACAGACTGACCGGTGGATCGATTCCTCACAGTGAAGCACGAAAACATCGACTACAGAACGAGCTCTTCGCAGTGGTTGAGCCTTCGCTGCTGAAGGGAACCCGAAGCCTCCGCTCTGGTTCTGATACGCAACCCCGGCCGGATGGCTGAGCGTGAGTAACCGCTGTCTGACTCGATAGCTGCGGCCATCGCCGCCCAAACGCCGCGGTGAAGAGCCGGCGCTGTGCAACAGAAACACGCTCCAGACCGCTCAGTGACGCAGAGTTTACACATGTGAGTGTCTGAAGGTCAACTCGGAGCAGGAATCTATTGATCACTGTCGAACAGTTTCTAATCTTCTGCACGATGAAGGACTTGTTTTGTGCACGGAGAACAAAACGCAGAACGATGATGTTCAACCAGACGGACGACTGAGAGGCAAAGACCCGTCTGACAACAGTGGAATAAAATCAGAAAACGAATCACAAATCTGTTGGTTTTGTGTACAGATACGAATGTAACAACTTTTCTTTTCGGGACGACATTACGCTACAAAATTAAAGTTATGTTGAGGCAACAAAACCATATTTAGGTTGAAAAACATGTGTGGTTGGGTTAAAAATAACTAAACAGTTAGATTCAGGCAACAAAACCACGTCGTCAGGTTTAAGAAAATTGTCATGAAAACCACAACAAACAAAATCATTTAGTTGGGTTTCATATATTTATTTACTTTATTTATCTCTGTGGCTGGAGGCAGATGGTTTGTAGCATGATAACAAAGCTGACGTGTGAATATTAACACAATCCGTACATTTTACACTATGTTTGACATGTTGCTGTTCAATGAAACGTGCAGAATCTCAAAAACTATTTCTGAAAGAATAACTATTTCTGCAGCTTCGTGATGAACACAATGCATTTATTCTCCTTTTTTTGATAATTCGAGGGTTTCTCAGACAAAGATTTATTTCATAAAAGAGCATTTAATCCTCAGTTCATCCAAACATGCTGTCGCTTGGTGTTCACTTCATTAAGGGGAGAAAAGAGTGAGTGAGAGCAAGTTGTGAAGAAGAAGAGAGCTGAGGAGGATGTGGGCGTGAGGCTGCAGAGACAGAAGAGGTTGTGATTAAATATCCACATGTTAAACTGAGCATCTTCACTTCTGCTACTTCACTTCAACATTTCCATATCATTCAATATTTCCTCCATAAACTCAGAGCAGCAGTTCTTAACCTGAGGTTCAGGATCACGGCATCCACTCAATGTCGGCAGAAACGGAAGAACCGGAAAACCTCTGCTGAGCTCCACCGTCACGGCCAACCGTCCAGCCACCGACGGGGAACAGAATATATCAACCTGTTAACTACCAACAACCTGTTAACTACCAACAACCTGTTAACTACCAACAACCTGTTAACTACCAACAACCTGTTAACTACTAACAACCTGTTAACTACTAACAACCTGTTAACTACCAACAACCTGTTAACTACTAACAACCTGTTAACTACCAACAACCTTTTAATATACAAACAACCTGTTAACTACTAACAACCTGTTAACTACTAACAACCTGTTAACTACCAACAACCTGTTAACTACTAACAACCTGTTAACTACCAACAACCTGTTAACTACTAACAACCTGTTAACTACTAACAACCTGTTAACTACCAACAACCTGTTAACTACTAACAACCTGTTAACTACCAACAACCTGTTAACTACCAACAACCTGTTAACTACTAACAACCTGTTAATATACAAACAACCTGTTAACTACCAACAACCTGTTAACTACCAACAACCTGTTAACTACTAACAACCTGTTAATATACAAACAAACTGTTAACTACCAACAACCTGTTAACTACCAACAACCTGTTAACTACCAACAACCTTTTAATATACAAACAACCTGTTAACTACCAACAACCTGTTAATATTCAAACAACCTGTTAACTACTAACAACCTGTTAACTACCAACAACCTTTTAATATACAAACAACCTGTTAACTACCAACAACCTGTTAACTACCAACAACCTGTTAACTACTAACAACCTGTTAACTACTAACAACCTGTTAACTACTAACAACCTGTTAATATACAAACAACCTGTTAACTACCAACAACCTGTTAACTACTAACAACCTTTTAATATACAAACAACCTGTTAACTACCAACAACCTGTTAACTACTAACAACCTGTTAACTACCAACAACCTGTTAACTACTAACAACCTGTTAACTACTAACAACCTGTTAACTACTAACAACCTGTTAATATACAAACAACCTGTTAACTACCAACAACCTGTTAACTACCAACAACCTGTTAATATACAAACAACCTGTTAACTACTAACAACCTGTTAACTACCAACAACCTGTTAATATACAAACAACCTGTTAACTACCAACAACCTGTTAATATTCAAACAACCTGTTAACTACTAACAACCTGTTAACTACCAACAACCTTTTAATATACAAACAACCTGTTAACTACCAACAACCTGTTAACTACAAACAACCTGTTAACTACCAACAACCTGTTAACTACCAACAACCTGTTAACTACTAACAACCTGTTAACTACTAACAACCTGTTAATATAGAAACAACCTGTTAACTACCAACAACCTGTTAACTACTAACAACCTTTTAATATACAAACAACCTGTTAACTACTAACAACCTGTTAACTACCAACAACCTTTTAATATACAAACAACCTGTTAACTACCAACAACCTGTTAACTACTAACAACCTGTTAACTACCAACAACCTGTTAACTACTAACAACCTGTTAACTACTAACAACCTGTTAATATACAAACAACCTGTTAACTACCAACAACCTGTTAACTACCAACAACCTGTTAATATACAAACAACCTGTTAACTACTAACAACCTGTTAACTACCAACAACCTGTTAACTACTAACAACCTGTTAACTACTAACAACCTGTTAATATACAAACAACCTGTTAACTACCAACAACCTGTTAACTACTAACAACCTGTTAACTACCAACAACCTGTTAATATACAAACAACCTGTTGACTACCAACAACCTGTTAATATACAAACAACCTGTTAACTACCAACAACCTGTTAACTACCAACAACCTGTTAACTACCAACAACCTGTGTAGGCATATCTAAAGTATCTATGACTGGTTAGCCAGCAGCTTATAGAGAAGTATTTATTTGTAGCATGGACGAATATAAGAGGTTTTCTGTCTGCAGAGAAGGAGCAAGTACTCAGATCTTAGTACTAATACTGCGATGTAGAAATACTCAATTACAAGTAAAGAAAATCGTACTTAAAGTTACTGATCTGGGTCTGTCCACGGTGGACCGGTCTCTGCTGGAGGATCTGGGTCTGTCCACGGTGGACCGGTCTCTGTTGGAGGATCTGGGTCTGTCCACGGTGGACCGG